>CM062812.1:989154516-989493598 GCA_031772625.1 Pinus tabuliformis | reverse complement strand
AAATGTTTGGATTATGCTCGAACCAAGACCAAAGCGTAGATCTCATCGTCCTGATCACGGCGGTTTGCAAAACGGTTCGTCAATCCGAAGTCTAGATGAGGAATTTAGAAGTAGTCAAAGTTTAGTTGACTTTTCGCTGACTTGGAAGGAGGCCACAATTTGGACAGAACCCGACCAACTCTAGCTAGATTCTGGACGAAATTGTGGCCTAGTTAAAAAGACTCTTATGGCTTAAAAACGGAATTTCCAAAAAATGCATATTGCTGTTATTAAAACAACAACAACAACAAAAAATATATAAAAGGGGGGGGTCCACCAACCCCGCCACCCCCCCAACTCCATAATCATAGTCATTATAAATTTGCGGAGGGGTGGGCCATGACCTCCGAACCGCTCCCACGGAACCCCAACCGCATGTATATTAAGTAATGGGGGTGGGTCGGCCCTTGGGGCATGGACCCAACCACCCAAATACCACGGCCACCAAACAATAAATCTTGTAGTCGTTACATGGAGGAGGGCTGGCCTTGGGGCATGGACCCTCCACCTCATCATACCACAAGCAACTCCAAAACAACGGAGGGAGGCACGGGGGCAGGCAACCAAGGCGGGCCTGTTACACAGTAATTTGTCACCGTCCCTGTTACCCCTTCTCCGCACATTGGAGGACTTATTCCAGGACCTGTGAGAAGTGACATAACCTGAAAACACTTGCATTGTATCCCCTTGAGTATGTACTTCATATGCCCTGAAGACACCTTCTGCAAAATACCCATAAAATAGCCCTTTTTCCATTGGCACGGTTCCACTATGTATCACTCGCGCCAATGGGGGAAATCCTCCAAAGAGGGCGCGCCAGCTGGCGCTCTGTCTCAGAGTTGCACTCGCGCCAGCCCAGTTGGGTAAAGTTTTTAACAAACAAACTTACGAAGGTTCTTCCTAACCTATTCATGAACTGATTCCATCTTGAGTTAGTTCAGTTGGGCTTTGAATCTCCATATAAGGGAAGTAGTTCTCCACCTCTCATGGAAGCTTCTTAGTGATAAAGCCAATCCCATGAATCTTGTGGATGACCCTAACTCCTTCTCCTCTATCTATAAAAGCTTGTCCTTTTGCCTTTGACAAGTTAGTCTCCAAGTTCCAAATTCTAAGTCTCAAAGTCTGAGAATTGCCAAGTTCATGCTACAAGGAGCCTTATTCATTCCCATGAGGCTAAATCTTAAGTGAGGAGATTCTTATCCAAGTGACCAAGGAGAGAGAGGCTTGTTTCCCATTCCCAACAAGCTTTGCAAGGCATGTGTTGTTGATCACCCTGCCAAAGTAGGATTTGACGTCAGAACTATGGTTGTATTCTTCTTTGTTGTTTATCAATAATAGACGACTATCATTATGGTTCCACTCTTATTGTCTTTGTAATGATGATTGAGTTATATCCTTTCTGACTGGTATATAGTCGCATCTATTGGATTTTATGCTTGTGTTTGTGTCATTCTTTGCATGTGCAGGTGTCCGTTCACGAGGATCGTGGGGATTGTGACCAGCCGAAGTAAAGAAACAGGAGCGACAACTCTTCTACAAATACTAGCGTTGGAATCCAGGTAGGCCTCATCATCGGTCTTTGATTTGCAATTAGGAACCTGTGTGTTAGCATTGTTTGATTGTTGCTAGACCCCATTTAGGCTAGTAGGGATCGCTTCTGTCCGTAGAGGGGGATTTACCTCCACAACGATTTGGCGACTTCACTGAGGAGTTGGCTTTTTGCCTTATTGTTTGTTTTGTCTTGTTGTTTGATTTGTAAACTTTAGATGGAGCCTGAAGTACGGCAGATAGCCTTCGAAACGCTATTTCTCTGCATTAGTAAAGTAGATCAACGCCACTTCAGTCCATCTCCTGTTTGGTTTACGAGCTGAATGGCTTGGAACTTGCCTTGTTTCTTGGTTTTTTCTTCGTTTCTCCTGCTTGATTAGCTTTCTGGGTTGAGTCCATGTATTGCTTCTTGCCCCTTGGTGTACCTGGGTACTGTTGACTTAGTTTTGGATCGTTTGTTTTTATATTTTTCCATAGCAAACTCAGTTGGCACTGTTTTATAGCGTTATAGTCGCGCCAGTTGGCGCATGTTGCACATTAACAACCCGCGCCAATACCTGAAAGGCGCTAGTTTTAGCCTGACAGTCGCGCCAGGCCTGGGAACTTTTGAAGTTTGCTTGGTTGTGAGCCCTCTGAGCTTAGTTTTTGTTCTGGGTACCTTTTTTAGACTACTTGAGTGTGTTGGAGTATGATTTGACTGGCTTTGATCTTTACCCTTTGGGTGTTTGCTTTTTTCTATCGATTTCACATTTCTAGCCCTAGGGCATCTAGTGGCTTTGTGTGTCGAGCCTTCCTCAGGTGTTTTGATCTTCTAGTGGTCCAGTCGATTCTTTGATTACTCCCTTGCACTTGTTTGGTGGTTGTAAATCGTTTTATTGCGTTATTTGGGTGACTTGCTTCACTTTCACTTGAATTCCGCTTCGTCTCACTTTGAGCCTAGATTACACGGCTCATTGGTCTCTTTGGGACTTTTCTTGTTCTTTGGAGGTTTGCTTGGTGATTTAGGGAACTGAATGTGCTTGTATTGAATAGAATTTGTTTGTTGTCATTTCTCAAAGTTTGTTTAATGCACTTTTCCATCAACAAAAGGAAAAATCTCTTTTGCTTTGTATTAGTTAATGAGAATTAGAACTTTTCATTTTGATTAGTGATTAGTGATCTTAAAGAAAAGTTTGTTAATTTCCATTAGCTGCATTAGGGAAGTTCTTTGTTGTTTTGTGATCATTTCGTTTGTGTGAAAGCTCTCAAACCCTCTCGTAACTAGCATTCATCGAATGAAATGACATATTTTGGCATATAGTTTGCATTTAGGGAATTTTGAGAGATTACATACGGTAAGGCCTAAAAACTGAAACCTAATACAAGATCAACTTTAAAATGAACTGAATGAATCTAACAACACATTGGAAAATAACGCACACATTTAAAGGTCTAGGCTAGAGATGTGCTCCAGCGTCGTTAAACCTAGTCACTTTTGTTTCACTCAAGGTTGGGTGATTCCTCCTTCCGTGACGCAATAGTGGTCTAGCATGGATTTGAGCTCCCACTTACCATCGAGTATATGGGGAGACCCCACTAGGTTATCATCCTTTATCCATAGGAAGCTGTGTCTGCCGCCTTACAAGCCGTAACGCACCAAACACAGCATTCGGGAAGATTGACTGCCATACGGAAAGTCCTTGGTTTTCATATGACTGCCAAGGTGTATATGCAGTTTTACGGATTTGTTTGGTAAACCCTTTTGCCTAGCTCTCCAGAGTAGTCACTTTCGTTCCTTTTCGGACTCCCTAAAAGAAAAGGTCCATCTGAGCACTTGTCACTTCAGGCTCATTAAACATTCGAAGGCAACTAGAGTCATCTTTTGTCCTTTTCTCGACTCTTTAAAAATGAAAAGGTCAAGTTTTGTTCCTGTGTCTTAAAATTTATTCGGCCACGATTCACATTTACCCTTAGATCTTGTTTGCGTTAGCTTGAGTAAGGTCCTTTCTCGTTAGTTTGCCTAGGATCTTTTGAAGTTGTCATCCTGGCGGAATCACCGATCCCATCTCCCGTTCCAAGTGACCAAGGGTCTCCTTCTTCTGTTGCTTCTGAAGTACCGGTTGTGAGTGATACTCTCCCTGTTATTCCGAGTATCCAACCGATCAACTCTCGCGCTCCAGACGACGAAGCTTACGAAATTCACTGGAACCCCGTTTGGGAGCCTTACGAAGAGGATATTCCTTTCACTCCTACTGGTGTCTCGGCCCCAATGTCTTCCTTTGACATGGATGACACATCTCCTATAGTGAGTGAGACACCTGTTTTGTCAAGTATCAAAACCCCTATCCCGGCCACATCCCCGGTACCCTTACGCTATAAGGCTTTGAAGGATGGTATGGGTTCCAGGAACTCCTATTCAGGTACCATGTGGGATCACCACATCACTCCCACTACGGGATATTTTATTCCACAAGTTCACAATACAGTCGTCACTTCGGTCCCGACTATTCCAACTATTCGACACCGGTTGTTAGTGTCGTTACGGCATCTTCGACTGTAACTACTGTTGCTGGTCCGTCTCATGGCCCAGTAAATAGTGGCCAGCCGGCACAGACACCCAGAGTTGTTCATCCTGCACTTAGTGCCCCACCTTCTTCTGGTTCCATTCCAGCAGGGGAGGCACATAATCAGTATTTTCATGTCGTCCAGAATCCGGGCGCGCAAGGTCCAAATCATTATTATGACCCTATAAGGCATCATTTGTATACTTCCTTGCCATCTCAGCCTACGGTTGAGGTCTCAGTTCCATTAAGCGTCGCTTGGGGTACCACTGGTTATGGTGGTGGCCAAGCGCCCCGTCCGGATCAAGGATAGCCTTACCAAGGACCATCGTATCAGGGTCAGCCGTCTTACATGCAACCTTCTTATGGGTAGCAGTATTACGGTCAATCCTATCCAGGGCAGCCTGGAGGCCCACAAGGACAACCCTTGCAGGGACAACCTTTGGCCTATGGTGGTCCGTCTTTCACTTATCTTGGGCAACCCTCTGGAAATCTAGGACAACCTTATATGCAACAAGGATAACCTGGAGTCCAGCAGGGATACCCTTCTGGTCAACCCTATGGGAATCCAGGACAAACTTATATGCAAAAAGGACAACCTGGAATCCAGCAAGGGTACCCTTCTGGGCAGGGTGGTCAGCCTTACGTGGAGCAAGGCCAACCCACTGCCCAGCCTAGTCAACCATCTGGACAAGTTGGTCAACCTCAGGGTCAACCAACCGTCCAGTCCGCTCAGCCATCTGTTCCGCAAGGACAACCCTCAGTTGTACAAGGACAACCTAACACCCAGCAAGCTCAACCTTCTGGGCAAGTGGGTCCATCCCAAACTCAACCAAGGCAACCTTCCGGCCAGGTGGCCCAATCTCCATCCTTTCAAGGACATCCTTCTAGGCCTGCTCAACCGGGCACTCAAATGGTGGTTGCTTCTCAAGTTCAACCCGGTTTTCAGCCCCAGGCTGGGCCCCAGACTCAAACTGGTCTTCAGATGCAAGGTGGATTTCAATCCCAACCTTCTTACCAAGCGTGGCCTGGTCCCCAGGCTCAGTATGGAGCTCAGCAACCGTATCGTTACCAGCAACCCCAGGGGCAAGCTCAGTTGGCCCCATACCAAAATTATCAACAAATGCAGGTTGCTCCTTATCAGAATTACTAGCAATAGTATGTTGCTCCTATAGGCCAAGTTGGTAACCAATGGGGTGCTGGGGGGAAAATCCAGAGTCAACCATCCGGTTATGGCTACAACCCCTATGGACAGAATCCCTACGGACAGAACCCTTATAGGCCAAGCCTGTCCGGACAAGGTCAATGGGGGCAACCACCAACTGGTTGGAACTCTGGTATTACCTCTTATCCATGGCCACAGATGTCCTTCAATCCTCAGTTACCTTTCTTAGCAACATTGGAACTGCCGGATGTGTCCAAATTGACTAATGATCCTATCCTTCATAATCCATTCTGGCCACCAGTTCCAACCAAGATACCCGGTGATTGTCCCAAATTCGATGGCAAAGCTGGAGAAGACCCTCAAGCCCACGTTATGACTTACCACCTTTGGTGTTCATCAAATTCATGGCTTGAAGATTCCATCCGGCTCCGCCTTTTCCAAAGGACTCTCACCGGCTCGGCTGCTAAGTGGTACATTGATTTGACTCGCGGATCCTTCCAAGATTTCAACTCGTTGGGAATGGCATTTCTAACTCACTTTCAGTTGCCCATTCGGTATGAGATGGGGATGCATCTCCTCACATCTCTTAAACAGGACACGTCCACGCACATATCCGATCATATACATGAATGGAGACGGTGTCGTCGTTTGATCAAGTTCTGGATCCCTGATCAGCTCCTGACCGATTGGTTTACGACCTCCTTTGTCCCTGCCATCGCGCGAGACATTGCTATGGGAGCTTGTGTAACTAAAGAGCAAGCTATCGCGCATGCTCAGTACCTCAACTTAGTTTATTCTCAATCAGGTACCTTATATGATTATTTTCCTGATGCCCCGAGGCCCGGAACATCCAAAGCTCCCCCAAAGCCATTTGTTGACAGTGTTATTGGCTCTGTAAATCCGTCTTTGAAGAAATCATCCGTGAACCCTAGGAAGAAAAAGTCGAATGCTTCAAACGAAAACACTTCTCAGGGTGCATCTAATTCCAGAAATACTTCCGAGGTCAACGCCGTCCAGTCCACCACGGCAGATAAAGCCTCGAAAGGAAAGAAGAAGGGGAAAGCGAAGGATAAATCTGAGCAACCCAGACAGGACTCCCCTAAACCTCCACCCAAGGAAGGAGCCAAACGTAAACCAAAGTATCCTTGTCTTATCTGTGACGAGGATCACTATACCAAAGACTGCCCAAGGCGGCCTGAAGTTAGTCAATTGTTGAAAGGTGCTCCCGGGACTCCTAATGTGCTCAAAGAGCCTTTTCCCTCACAGCAAACGCAAATGGTGGCTGACCCATCCTCATCTTCTTCTCCCTTTGGTTCCCAAGTGTTCATGGCTGGAACGATTCCCGTTCATATTACGACTCGAGCAAAGAATATCCATCATCCGCCGGGAAGGAGCTTGAGGTCCCCTCAAGTGCTCCTCCGTCCAGTTCTGGTCCACTCCATATCGAGAGATCTAGCACTGAGACACCTATTCGACCTCTTGCTAAAGGTGTACTCCGGAGATCATCTTACAAACCCTAATGCTCGTGCTGCCCAGCACTACATCATCGTTGAGGACTTAGCTTAGGCTCCATCAGCAATGTCCGCTTTAGAATTTCTCCATAACTACCCCCCCCCCCCCCCCCCCCCCCCCCCCCCCCAGAGGAAGTCCTTGCTATCGGCCATCGGTGGCATCGACCCGGCCGACTCGGATTTGATCATGTTTGATCTTGAGAGCCATGTACCAAGATTGCCTCACCAGATTGCCTTCCTCATTCAGGTCATCATCAATTCGAAAACGATTCATCGTACAGTTATTGATGAAGGCACGTCAACTTGCATTATGTCTGTTGCTTGTTGGAAGGCTATTGGGTCTCCGACTTTGAGTCAATCTCCAACGACACTGGAAGCCTTTGACGGGAGAGAATCTCACCCTTACGGTATCCTCCAACGATTTCCGATTACTTTGGAAGGGAAGACCGTTGAAGTGGAAGTTGAAGTTGTCGATGCTAACCTTACTTACAACCTCCTTTTGGGCGGGAGCTGGACATATGCCATGCGTGTCGTGGCTTCCTCCCTCTTTCGTGTCATTCGTTTCCCTCATCAGGGGAAAATTGTCACGGTAGACCAACTCTCCTTCTTCGCTTCCTCTTCCGAAGGTAACGTGCCTTTTGTGGAGCATACCTCCATTCCCATAGAGAGTGGGGGAGCTGGGCTCTTTAAAGACCCTACCCTCATGGGTGTCTTCTCACTCCCACCTCCGAATCTTGCCTCGATCAGTTTAATTTCCGCTCGTTCTAATTCCCCATTGCACACTGTCGCTACCCTCGGCCCCTTTGCAAAGGGGGGCATTGATTATCTAGGGGGCATGGGCAGATCATCGGTGTCGTTGATCATTTTACAAAACAGGCCAAGACGACGCCTACACTATCTAGGCTGGTCACACAGCTGTAGGTTTTAACCCTGTACAGAAATTACCTGCATACGAATTCTTAAACAAAGAAAATAAACAATGCGATAGCATAACCCATAAAACACATATGCATAGAGATTTTTCCCTGGATCCCAAAACCGGGACTACCAGCTTGATTTTTCATTATATTCCTTTCAATGTTACAATACATATTTATACATGCCGAAGCATCCAATACCATGGACCGAAAACCATCGCGTCCAATACCATGGACCGAAAAAACCATCGCATCCAAAAAACATGTGCGAAAATCATGCACAAAACCATAGGTGGGTCCGCCCAACCTAACATATGGTCCAAAACCAAAATTTTCCGGGGCGCTGCCCCAGACCCCATAAAGTGGGGTTACGGGTGTCCTTCAAACCCCCTATTAACTACGTGGAAAGAACATAACACAACCCAACAATCTCCCACTTGTTGTTTTCTTTCCATAGGGGGCCACAGGAGAGCTTAGTCATTTTTCAGCCCTGAGATTCCCATTGCTTCTCTACACCAAGAGAACTTCTCAGAGCTCACAGATTTTGTCAATGCATCTGCAGTATTCTTCAAAGTGTCCACCTTTACCAGCAACACCTTTCTGTCTTCTATCATATCCCTCACAAAGTGATACTGAACATCAATGTGCTTTGTCTTTGAATGATAAGCAGGGTTCTTTGCCAAGAAAATTGCACTTTGGCTGTCACAGTCTATTCTTATAGCTCCTTGTACTAACCCCATACTTGAACACAATCTCTGTAACCAAACTGCTTCCTTGCTTGCATGAGTGGCTTCCATGTATTCTGCCTCTGTAGTTGATAGTGCCACTACAGATTGTTTCTTACTCATCCAACTGACTGCACCTCCAAATAGGTTAAACACATACCCACTTGTAGATCTTCTCTGATCCAGATCTCCAGCCCAGTCTGCATCAACAAAGCCATGAATATCCAACACTCTGTCCAATCCTGGTCTTCCTTGGTAGCACAAACCATAATCACTAGTGCCATGCAAATACCTGAAAACCCGCTTCACTGTTGTCCAGTGCTCCTTCCCAGGTTTTGACATAAACCTGCTCAATACTCTCACTGCATGTGCAATGTCTGGTCTAGAACAGACCATTGCATACATCAGGCTACCCACTGCACTTGCATATGGAACACGGGACCTGTCCTCTTCCTCTTCTTGTGTCTTGGGATACTATTCAGCAGATAACCTCACACCTACAGGAATAGGAACCTTCACCGGTTTACTATCCTGCATATTAAACCTCTGGAGTATTGTCTCGACATACTTCCTCTGGTTTAACCAGAGCTTCCTCTTTGACCGATCTCTTTTGATTTCCATGCCCAAAATATAGTTTGCAGCACCAAGATCTTTCATGTCGAATTTGGAGGACAATTGGGTCTTCAAATCCTGGATAATTTCTTTGTCATTTCCAACCAACAACATATCATCCACATACAAGACCAGATAAATAATACAGTCACCAATTAATTTAAAATACACACAATGATCTGCTTTGCTTCTGGTGAAGCCAAGTCCCCGTATAAATGTATCAAATTTCTGATACCACATCCTTGGTGATTGTTTTAACCCATACAGAGACTTCTTTAACTTGCATACCAGTTCTTTCTTACCCTTCACCGCAAAGCCTTCAGGTTGCTTCATGTAGATTTCCTCTTCCAAATCCCCGTGAAGAAATGTTGTCTTCACATCCATCTGTTCTACCTCAAAATCAAAAGTAGCAACAACAGATAAAAGTAATCTAATAGAATTTACCTTGGCAACAGGAGAAAAAATATCACCAAAATCAATTCCCGACACCTGGGAATAACCTTTTGCTACCAACCGATATTTGTATTTCTCCACCTTTCCTTCTGCATTTGTCTTCTTCTTGAACACCCATTTGCTGCCAATGGGTTTCCTTCCAGCCGGCAACTCCACCAGATCCCAAGCCTCATTTTTGTGCAAAGATGCCATTTCATCGACCATGGCCTCTTTCCAGAGTTTTCCATCCTCTGAATCCACTGCTTCCTTCACAGTTCTGGGATCATTATCAGTAACAGACAAAGCAAAATTTGAACTGAAAGCAGATGGACTATACCTTTCTGGCTGCCTTCTTTCTCGAACTGATCTTCTCACAGCCGGAGTTTGTGGCCCTTCATCTTCTGATTCCTCCTCTGCTGCAGAGTCTGATTCTTCCTCCTTTGGCTCAAACTCTATCTTCTCAGGTTCCTTTGGTTGGACTTCATGTTGAATAACATCTTTTACCTCTCTGAACAACACATCTCGGCTGTACACAACCTTCCGTGTGACTGGGTTCCAAAGCTTATAACCCTTTAAACCATCCTTATACCCAATAAAGA
The DNA here is from genome assembly GCA_031772625.1 of Pinus tabuliformis. NCBI lineage: Eukaryota > Viridiplantae > Streptophyta > Pinopsida > Pinales > Pinaceae > Pinus > Pinus tabuliformis. The sequence continues at coordinate 989,483,510 of CM062812.1, read as the reverse complement.
TGCACTTTTCAGATTTACTATCCAACTTGGTTCGTTTCTCCTTTGGAACATGTACATATGCATCACATCCAAATACCCTTAGATGTGAAAGAGAGGGTTTCTTACCAGTCCATACCTCTTGTGGAGTCTTATCCTCCAACGCTGATGAAGGTGATCTGTTGATCAGGTAACATGCAGTATCCACCGCCTCTGCCCAGAATTCTTGTCCTAACCCGGCACCACTGAGCATGCTTCTTGCCCTTTCCATCAACGTCTTGTTCATTCTTTCTGCGACTCCATTTTGCTGAGGTGTATATGGAGTAGTCTTCTGTCGTGCTATACCACACTTCTTACAAAATTCTTCAAATTCCTTGCTGCAAAATTCTCCACCATTATCTGTCCTCAGCACCTTTATCTTCTTCTCTGTCTGATTTTCCACCAGAGCCTTAAATTCTTTAAACCTGTCAAAGACTTCAGATTTCTTCTTAAGAAAATATATCCATGTATTCCTTGAGAAGTCATCTATGAATGATACATAGTACACAGACTTACCCAGTGATGGAACCTTCACAGGTCCAAACACATCACTGTGCACAAGCTCTAATATCTGTTTCATCCTCTTACCACCAGAGGGGAAACTCACCCGACTCTGCTTCCCATATACACAATTTTCACAGAAATCAAAATCCAGAGAGCTATTATTCATACCTTCTACCATACCTTTACCATGAAGTATTCGAAGGCCCTTCTCTCCAATATGTCCAAGCCTTTGATGTCACAACATGGTCTTCTCTCCAGAGACCACTAGATTCTCTACTCCATTTTCAGGAACCATAGAACTATTGCACCCATCAACAACAGTGCTACCTTGCAGCTTGTACAGAGTTCCAATCCGAACTCCCCGCATTAATATCAGTGCTCCTTGAACCATCTTGCAGGTATCTTTCTCGAACACCGTCTTTACACCTGCATCATCCAACTTGCTTACAGAAATCAGATTTCTGGCCAATGCAAGAATATGTAGAACACCCGGAAGTGTTCTAACCCTTCCACCTTGCAACTTCAACTTTACTTTTCCTCGACCAATGATTCTAGCCTTCCTATCATCTCCTAAGAAGACATCACCACCATCGTATTTCTCATACTCGCAGAACCACTCTCTATGGGGAGTGAAGTGAAAGGATGCACCTGAGTCAATCAACCATGCCTCATGATCTACATGTGTACTTGAAGAAGCCAAGTACACATCCCCACCTACATCTGAGGTGGTTTTCGCCTCTGCAGAAGGAGCATCATCATATCCCTTTCCTTTATCGGGAGCTTTAGATTTACAATCCCTTCTGAAGTGCCCTTCCTTTCCGCATTTCCAGCACACCACCTTTGTAGGTTTTCCTGGAGATTTAGATCTCCCTCTACATTTAAATCTCCCACTCGATGACTTATTTTTGTTTATGTTATGGGACCGTCCTCATACAGACAAGGCATCACCATTCTGGTTGTCCATATTTTTCCGTCTCATCTCCTCCGTCAGCAAGGTTGAGACTATTTCATCAAACTGCAAAGCAGTTGCATTGCTACCTATTGCAATAACCAGACTATCCCACGAATCTGGTAGAGAACACAACAGACTGATGCACTTATCTTCATCTGAAATTTTAATATCAAAAGATAATAACTAACTTACCACAGTATTAAATGCATTTAGATGCTCTGTCACGAGGTCTCCATCTTTCATCCTCATGTTATACAGCTTTTTCGGCAGGAACAGTTTATTCACCAGAGACTTAGATTGGTACAAAGTCCCTAACTTGACCCAAAAAGCCTTTGCCGTAGCTTCCCCTGATACATTCAGCAATACTGAATCCGAGACACACAATCGTATTGTGCTCTTTTCCTTCTGATCCAACTTCTTCCATTCTTCATCGGTCACTCCCGATGGTTTAATACCCGGATCTACCGCGATCCACTGATCTTTATCCACCAACAGATCCTCCATCTTGAGTTTCCACAACTCAAAATTCTGACCATTGAACTTCTCAATCTCTACCTTTCCACTGCTCGCCATCTTCTTTCACCACCAGAATCGATCTCGCAGATCTCCCACTGAACAGGGTCTATCATAGGCCCGAGCAAAACCCCTCAGCAACAAAGGTGTCCCCTTGAAGCCAAAACAACTCTAATACCAAATGTAGGTTTTAACCCTGTACAGAAATTACCTGCATACGAATTCTTAAACAAAGAAAATAAACAATGCGAGAGCATAACCCATAAAACACATATGCACAGAGATTTTTCCCTGGATCCCAAAATCGGGACTACCAGCTTGATTTTTCATTATGTTCCTTTCAATGTTACAATATATATTTATACATGCCGAAGCATCCAATACCATGGACCGAAAACCATCGCGTCCAAAAAACATGTGCGAAAATCATGCACAAAACCATAGGTGGGTCCGCCCAACCTAACATATGGTCCAAAACCAAAATTTTACGGGGCGCTGCCCCGGACCGCATAAAGTGGGGTTACGGTGTCCTTCAAACCCCCTATTAACTACGTGGAAAGAATATAACACAACCCAACAACAGCGATGCAATAGGGTAAGTCCCGAAATGGGCTTGACTTGAACAAGTATCATGCGTGCACTCTATTTTTTGTACATACGTGTGCTTCTAGCAGGTGTGTTGTGTGTGTGTGCTTTTAAGCTTGCATAAAAATAAAATCCATTTCCAAGCATAGTTTGCATATGTGTTGTCATGTGTGCTTTTAAGCTTGCGTAAAAATAAAATATATGATTAAATACATTTCGCATTGGGTCGTTTGTTATGCAACTGATACATTAGATTACATTTGTGTTAGACATCTGCATATCATATAAGAACATCATCACATGTAAAAGATCCATCCAAAATAGGCATATGTATATATGTGTCGAAATGTTTACACAACGTGCATCACATAGATCAAAAAATATACATGTTCGTCTTAATACATCCGGAGACGACATGTCTCTCAAAAAATATGCATGAAAATAAACCCTAGATGTCTAATCCCTGTGGTGCTCATGATAGCACGTCACCGCATGCACTAGGCACTTCAAGAGATGGTGGATGCGACTGGGCACTCCCACTGTATATCTCTGGTACGCCGGTGGGACATCTGCCAGCCGGGCATAATCTAGAATCCCCCGGGAAAGCCTCTCGAGGTTCTAGATGAACTCTCCTCCCTCGATACCCTCTATCTGAGGGTCAGCTGCAGGCTGGATTCTCCGCGCAATAGGAAACATGCCAGCTGGGCGTTCTGGGCCAACATCTACATACACATATAACTGTTGTTGGAACGAACATGTATTAACAAAAAATCATAAAACACAAAATTAAAATGAGGTCATACCTATCTCCCCGTCCCAGTCCACCCCCTCTAGCAGTGGGAGGTCAGGGTCACCGGTGAAGTCTGTCCCCGTATACGGCCAGTCCTCCACAGCAATCAATTGGCAGCGAAGCCACCCAAAAAACTCACGTCTGAATGACATCTGTTGACCACCCCCCCCTCTCGGCATCAGTGCCGCCCAACGATCCAACCTCGGTTCTCGAGGTGCCAGGTCAGGAACAAGGGCCCCTTGGCCCTAGAAGAGTGGCACACGTTCCAAGAAGAACGTCACCAAGATGGAGCCGTACCCGAACTGTTGCAGCTTGCCACGCTTGGCCTTCATTAGCTGTCTCTTCATATTGGTCGTCACAACTGACGCCCAATTGAAGACCGTCGGACTAAGTCACTCTGTCGCCAAGATCAAGTGGTTCTTCGTAGCTTCATGGGGCGCCTGTGCCCCCGCAGCTCGTGTAATGGTGAATAGTAAAGCTCTGAGTGTCAAGTCCTCAACAGTGGGGATATCCACTTTCGAGCTGCCCGACCCATATCTTGCCCCTGGGCAAACTCGAGCCTTCACCTCTTCCATCTTCTCTCTAGATGGCCTACTACGAGTCAATCGGGGCACTGGCCCTCGTCGCGACAATCCGGTAAGGAAGTAGACATCAGATACATCTAATTCCAATATTTGGTCTTGTATCCGAAACACCTGTTCCTGTTCGTCCCATAAGTTGATCAAATACTACAAGAGCTCTGGCTGAGCTCGTAAATAGGACAGTAGGAAAAATTTCTTGAGCCCACAAGCTCTGAGAGCTTCCATGCAGCCCTCATCTGCTAAAGCCAATGTGTCCACTTGGTCGTGTTCTCTTTCCTTCCATACGATTGCCATTTTTGCCTATTTCCCTGCATCACGAGGTCAAAACATTGAATTAGATCCTTGGAAAATTTAAAAATGCAGTGAAAATTGCTTTAAATCGTTAAAATTTGAGCAAAAAACCCGCGCGGCCGTTGGCGCGACTATTTCTAAAACAGTCGCGCCCATGGGCGCATGCCTTTAGGGAAAGTTGCCCCATTGGCGCGGGTCCGTGCCCGAAACCCGCGCCAATGGGCACAACCCTCATTTTTTAAATCCCTCCCATAAAGGATGAAAAAGCAATTTAAAACAAATTTGAAACGGACAAAAATGGAGTAGAGGAAGAGGCCTCTTACCTGTCACTGACAGTGCTCCGAATGGTCACCTGGATTTGTCGCAATCGACGCTTGAAGATCGCACACCAAAAGCACTAATGTCACTCTCAAGAGGTAAAAGTGAAAAGTAATTTCTTGTTTTTACCATTTTCACCCATTTTATAGCTTTTTGACCCTCAATAGGTTTTAAAAGTCTTTTTATGAATATTTTAATGTATATTTGTGTCGAAAATGGATTTTATACTGGTTTTTGTGTAGCAACAGGTGTTTTTGCGGTTTAGGCGACGAAACGAGTTGTATTTTATACCTTTTTCGAACTCGGTAAATACACGAAAAAGTCACCCTGGAGTCATCTTTCTGCTCTTTTCTGACTCGTTAAACGTGAGACGTTGAGTTATTCCTCTCGACTCGTTAAATGTAAATGAGAGGCAGTCGTCTTTAAACTCTTTTCCGACCGTGTAAAGACGAAAAGATCGTTGGACCCTTGTCGTTTCAGGTTCGTTAACGGTTACGAAGCGACATGGTTTCGATCGCTTTTTTACTTTTTCAGGTCGAAATCACTACTCATGAAAAGTACTCCTCGATCGTAATGATCGGGCGGTTCTTTCAAGCATTTTTTATACTTTTTCGGGCTCGAGAGACACAACATTACGAAAAAGGACCCCCCTTGGAGTTTACTTTTTTGTTGTCTTTTCAAACTCTCTAAACATGAAAAGACGCCGAGTTTTTCCTCTGTCAGGCTCGTTAAAACTTGATGGCATTGGATTCCGTCAAAATGACGCTCACAAGCATATGCTATCCCCGTCAAGCTTGTCGATAAAAATAACTGGGGTACTCGCCAGAAATGGTGGGGAAAATGGAACCACAATTATTGTCGTGTCGGCAGTATGTCGCTCTTGAACATGGCACTTGTCTGCATTCGTGTCTGGGTGGGGACATCTCATCTTGTTTTTACACTTGCCTCCGTGGGTTTGGGTTATCCTGTTTGACCTCTCATCTGCTCATTGCCCTGTCACCATGACCCCTGATCATTTGATGTCAAATACTGCCAAGTCCACTGTCGTGCCGCCAATATGTTCAAGAGAAGTTGACCTCTGCAAAATACTCAACCTCCCTCTGATGCCTCACATAATCCTGATTCACAATACATTCTTATCTTTCTCTGTCTCGTGTCGATGATGTGGGAAACATTATGGCCCACCTTCGATCCAGGTCACTTCCTGTCGACTTCAACTCATTATCCAGAAAGTTTACCTAGAGACTCCCTTCAGGTGCCTTGGAGCCTGCATGCCTCAATGGTAGGTTCTTCGTGTTCAACGCGAGGTTTTCATCAATGGCCTCCGATCGAATGATTCTATGGGTGTTCGACGCCGGCTCACTAATTCGCACGCCGTAGATTGTACCTATATTACCTTGAGGACCATTGTCATTATTGGTGGTACCTCTCGCGTCTGTTAACAGTTTTCATCATTGACTGGTAATCAGACGTTGTTCTTGCATGTTCGACTTCGACTCCCATATTCGCATGCTTGAACTTGTACTTTGTTCGGGTCGAGATGGAGCGCAAGACCCTGGATTTTGTTTGTTGAGATCCAGGTTGCGATTTTGTGGATTATTATGATCATTACATGACTCATTCACAGGATGGTTGCGACCATGCATGAGTCTACTTATCAATCCTTACTGGATGGCTGCGCCCATACCTTGGATCTGGATTTTTATTTACTCTGCTATGGATGGATGCGCCCATACCACATACGTCATGTACTTGAGATATCAGTTGTACTTCTTCATGCAGGTTCTCTGGCGGCAGTGTTTTCAGTTGGCCATGTTCTTGTAAAGCATTTCACCCCTCTCTCTCAGGCTTCATGCTTTAGGGGGCATCTGTTACACAGTAATTTGTCACCGTCCCTGTTACCCCTTCTCCCGCACATTAGACGACTTATTCCGGGACCTGTGAGAAGTGACATAACCTGAAAACACTTGAATTGTATCCCCTTGAGTATGTACTTCATATGCCCTGAAGACACCTTCTGCAAAATACCCATAAAAATAGCCCTTTTTCCATTGGCGCGGTTCCACTGCGTATCACTCGTGCCAATGGGGGAAATCCTCGAAAGAGGGCGCGCCAGCTGGCGCTCTGTATCAGAGTCGCACTCGCGCCAACCTAGTGGGGTAAAGTTTTTAACAAACAAACTTACGAAGGTTCTTCCTAACCTATTCATGAACTGATTCCATCTTGAGTTAGTTCAGTTGGGCTTCGAATCTCCATAAAAGGGAAGTAGTTCCCCACCTCTCATGGAAGCTTCTTAGTGATAAAGCCAATCCCATGAATCTTGTGGATGACCCTAACTCCTTCTACTCTATCTATAAAAGCTTCTCCTTTCGCCTTTGACAAGTTAGTCTCCAAGTTCCAAATTCTAAGTCTCAAAGTCTGAGAATTGCCAAGTTCATGCTACAAGGAGCCTTATTCATTCCCATGAGGCTAAATCTTAAGTGAGGAGATTCTTATCCAAGTGACCAAGGAGAGAGAGGCTTGTTCCCCATTCCCAACAAGCTTTGCAAGGCATGTGTTGCTGATCACCCAGCCAAAGGAGGATTTGACGTCATAACTATGGTTGTACTCTTCTTTGTTGTTTATCAATAATAGACGACTATCATTATGGTTCCACTTTTATTGTCTTTCTAATGATGATTGAGTTATATCCTTTCTGACTAATATATAGTTGCATCTATTGGATTTTATGCTTGTGTTTGTGTCATTCTTTGCATGTGCAGGTGTCCATTCACAAGGATCGTGGGGATTGTGACCAGCCGGAGTAAAGAAACGGGAGCGACGACTCTTCTACAAATACTAGCGTTGGAATCCAGGTAGGCCCTCATCATCGGTCTTTGATTTGCAATTAGGAACCTGCGTGTTAGCGTTGTTTGATTGTTGCTAGACCCCATTTGGGCTAGTAGGGATCACCTCTGTCCGCAGAGGGGATTTACCTCCACAACAGGCCCAACCACCTGAATTTTGTTTAAAAACAAAAAAAATTGTGTAAAAAAAGGAGGCGGCGGCGTTTGACCACCCGACCTCCTACCTACTAAACCGGATCGTAACCAACTCAGCTAACCGCCTTATTGAGAAATCAACCCGCAAAATTATATTTAAATGCAGTTTTTCAGTGCTCAGGAGGAAAACAGGGCACGCAGTTCGAGGCAGAATTTTGTAGGGACGCCGAATTTTCACTTTGTCAGATTTTGACAAATTTTATATGGTTTCAGCACTTCTCGATGCCACGAACGCAATGGCGCTATCCATTTCTCTATCAGAGTTCTACATTTTTCGGCCATTTTTCAGTATGCAGATGGAACCATCACTGCTGCAAAAACAGGCAGCGGAACCATGATCCTTGAAATTTTCTCGAGGAAGTAATTTTTCTCCATGTCGGAATATAATCAAGTTTACAGTCGTTTTTCATGGTTTTCCGCAGGGATCGCAATGGAGAGGTCAGATTCATCTTTCGAGTTGCAGATTTCCAATCCACCCATGGAGCAAAATCTTTGAGGAATCTAGGGGGAATCTAAAAGATTCCTTGAGCCCCAGATTCTCAATTTCTTAGAATTCAGAAATTCGATAGTCGATTTTGCACTATTATAAGCCACAAATCTGATGGTGCATTCATATTTCTCATTTTCTCATTTCATTTTCTAGTTAATTTTCTAAGTGGAGTGCAGGTGTCAACATTCATGTGCGAGCAGTTATTTTCATGCGATTGAAGCCGTGAGATCGATGGTCCGAATAGCTTCAGCAGTTTGACATCTTCTTCTTTAAATGGCCCCTGGTTGTGAGGTATATGCAGTGTGTTCATGTACTTCTTTTGTTATGCATTGTGCTGCACAGATCCCTATTTGATGTTGACGAGGGATCTTGTTGATTACTTGTTTTCATGATTCCTACTTGATGTGACGCGGAATCGTCTATGTGACGTACTTGTTTTCATGATTTGTCATGTTATGTTTTGATATCCCTTTGTTGTATGTTGATGGGATACTCAGGTTGTCGTCATGTATGTTAGCATTGAGATCCCTTTTATGCCATGTTGGTGGGATGCTCATCATGCATGAGTTTGTGTCATACTGATAGGAGTTTTTTGACTGAGAGTTCCTGTAGTGGAACATCTCTTAGATCCACTCCTATGTGAGGGAATTTTCCTTGTATGATAGCGACATCACCTCTTATGTACATCATCACTATTGACAGCACTTAATGCGGCGGCCTACACCATCTTGACACGGGGCCCGAAGACGTAGTCCCTCCTGGATGAACTCCATTATCAACAACTTATGTTTTCATGTGTTGATGATTGACATGTTCCTATTCTTTACAACGTGTAGATGAATTCACTTATGTTCCTTTAAAAATGCAATTTAACACATCACGAAAGTAAAAGGTCTTGGAAGGGTCCTTTGTCACACCCAGACCTGGATCAGTCGACCACATGCAAACATGGACAATGAGATACAAGGGAGCCCCATTACACTTGCCCAAGATGATGAAGCTCAGGGCAGTCGAGTTGAAGGCACGCATCCATAGTTAGATCCAGAACTATGAAGAACTCCCATAGCTCATCACTAGCTTGCAGGCTTCCCACGCACGGGTGTTCAGAAGCATAGATGTTGTTGTGCACGCACATGCGATCCCATCTATTGGGACACTCACCAAGGCAAAGATAAAGGGACAAGTGTGACTGGAGCTAGAATCTTACTTTGACAAGTTAATGTGCATAGCCGCCAGCGCAGAATTGGCGACCAATGTAGACATTATGCATCAGTATGTCGTTGATCTGGCCGCACTCAAGACAATGATGCGCATGTTATCGGATGAGTTGGACAAAAGAGCCAAAGTAGTGCATCCAGATGGAATAGAGGCAAGAGTTCATTTCTAGAAATATGTCACCACAGAGTACACGGACACCATCACAGACTACCAAGCTTGGCATCAGTTCGCCACCGTCGACCATCATGAGGATGTCGATGATCCAGATTTAAACAGGAACGCAAAAAATTACAGAGATAACCATATACACAAATATGCAGCGGAAATAATACTTCATTTCATTAATGGAAAATACGGAAATATGCTTACAACCAGAAATGGAAATAAACCAGCTAGGGCGATGGTAGCTTATCTCTGAGAAGAGATGTGTTGGCTACATGCCTCTGAACTGTCTTACAATGAGGCTCGAAGGCCTATTTATTGTTGAGAAACAATGGAAAACCCTTAACATTCCAAAACCTAACCCTAGGAGATGAAACGCCAAACTGTGGGCCCCGTTTGGGGTAAATTGGTACATCAACTTCCCGGGGTCGTAACTTTGGCATATGATCTCCGTTTGACGCGTACAATAGCTCATTAGAAAGATCTATCCGAGCACTATCATTGTTGGAACGGGCAACATCGGTCCATCGGTCCATTCCATGGACCCATGTTGCCCCTGGATTCCCCAAAAAACGTCGTTTAGGGCCTCAAAACGGCTACGGAAGTTCAGGACCCGAAAAATTGCTAAAAATAGTAAGTTGTGCTACAATTAAGGAAACTGAAAATGCTGAGAAAGACAATGGTGGGGGTCCAGGTGGACTTGGCAGGTGGCCACCAATATCCACCTGGATCAGTCGAAGATTTGGTCTTCCCACAGTTGCCCGAGTCATAGTAATGTCTTGCATGGCTTGCTCAAGCCTATTTTGTCTCACGTGGGTGCATGTGCAGATTGCATGTAACATCTTGTCAAGTGGAAGTTCAAGTGTCGGTAGTCAAATGTAACAGTCATAGAGTAGTTGAAGAGTCATGAGGGTAGATGAACAGTCACAAAGGGGAATGTCAAGGTCACCCCTCCCTTTTCTATATATAGTACATCATAACTCATTGTAAAGGCTTTTAGTCAGCCAAGCTTCCGATAGGAGTATCTTGGAGAAATCTTGGAGTATTATAACAAGAATTAGCTTCTCCACAGTGCAGAGCTAGTACATCTCTTTGGAGGAACAGGCGGTAGTGACTATAATGTTCCGCTACCGGGACTAGTGGTTGGTCATGGTTGTACTGTATGATTGGAACTTTCACTTTTAATATAATAGAGCCAACACGTTTCATGCATATGTTGTTATTGTATTTCAGCTATCTTGGTTACTCTAATGATATATGTATATGTTTTCTTACGCATGCATGTATGGACTCTTTCTGTATAAGTATGTATGAATCTTACTGAGATATGTTGTTGGTTTAACCATCACTTTGGATTGTTAGCTTACTTTCTTTCCAGTTTGTGATGCATCTTCGATCATGTGTTCCCTTCCAAGCCACATGCTTTCACAAGTTTCCAAGGGGCGCACTCACCCCACTTTTCCGTGTTAAAACCGTTCATGCAACTTCCTTGGCTTGTTGTGCATGTCACACCCTTGCTACCAACAAGGACATCCTGCTTGCGTCTACGTGCAACCGTGGTCAAGGCGATACCGTACAACCCACCGTTGGGAATCCTACACCAAACAGTCTGAGTTCTAGTTGGGACTTCTTACAGGGGAGATTCCCTGACATGTTGGCGGGTTCGGCACCGTCAACAGGTTTATAAGTAAAAAAGAAAGGTTGATGTATTTAATTCTTTTAAACAATTTAAATTTATGGTGGAAAATAAAACTGGAAATACAATTAAATATTTAAGCACTGACAATGGCAATGAATTTACTTCCTTAGAATTTTGAGTAGTATTGCAAGAATGAAGAGATTGTTAGACACAAAACTGTTGTCTATACTCCTCAATAAAATGGCATTGTTGAACGTGTGAACAAGAATCTTATGAAAAGAGCTAGAAGCATGATCATCAATGCTAATTTGCAGAAAGAGTTGTGGGAAGAAACGTTATCTACTACTTGTTATTTAGCAAACAAATCACCTTCAAATGTTATTAATTGTAAAATTCCTGAAGAATTTTGGTTAATTCAGTCTTGTGATTATTCATACTTCGAATTTTTTGTTGTAATTCCTATTCTCTTATTCCAAATAATCAACATTCTAAGTTAGACCCAAAGGAAAAATGTTATGTCTTTATTGGGTATGGCGATGTTGTGAAAAGATACAGGTTGTGGGATACTTCTACGCATAAAATAATCATCAGTGGAGACATGGCGTTTGATGATTCTTCTTTTCTAAAAGCAGATTTTGAAAAAGTTGAACATACAGGTATGATGGAATCAACAAATCCAGTTGGAGACTCAACCTTTAACAGTAAGTCGAAAGGAAGAAGAAGCTTCTAAAAAAAAAGGTGAATAATATATAAAGGAAATTGTAGAAGCTCAAAAACAAGACACTCTTGGGAGGTCTAAAAGGGAAAGAAGAGCACGCAAGAGGTATGAAGATTCTACATTTGTTGCTTTGATTACTAAGAATGGGGAACCTTCTTGTTATCAGGAAGTAATGGATGATGTGGATAGTAAAAAATGGAAGAAGGCTATGGACGAGGAAATGGATTCCTTGGCCAAGAATAAAACTTTGGATCTTGTAGAATTTCCTAAAGGGAGAAGTGTTGTTGGATGTAAATGACTCTTCAAATTAAAGAGAAATGTTGATGAAAATATAGAAATATATAAGGCAAGGCTGATAGAAAAATGGTAATCTAAGATAGAAGGTATTGACTTTCATTATATTTTTTTCGTTGGTTGTAAAACTTGTTTCTATTCATACAGTATTAGCACTAACTTCAATAATTGACCTTGAGTAAGAACAATTAGATGTTAAAACAACTTTTCTTCATGGAGATTTGGATGAAGAGATCTATATCGAACATCTAGAAGGTTTTGTTGAAGGTCGCAACATGGGATTAGTTTGCATGCTCGGGAAATCATTGTATGGTCTGAGACAAACACTTACACAATAGCACAAGAAGTTTGACTCCTTAAATGAATGTATTTTGTGACAGTAAGAGCGTTATCCATTTGGCTAATAATTTGGCTTATCACGATGATACTAAACATATTGATATAAAATACCATTTTGTAAGACATGTAATTGATGGCAGCGAAGTAGTTCTCAAAAAGGTCCACACATAGGAGAATTGTGCAAACATGTTCACGAAACTAGTTTTGGTAAAGAAGTTGCGGTGATGTTTGGCTTCTCTTGGGTTGTAGAAAAGATGATGAATGGGTATGGGCAAGGGATTAGGGAAAATTGTTGTCAAAGTGGAGATTGTTAATAATGACAACAATTACAAGATTTTGCAAATGTAAATTACTTCAATAAGACTTGTTTTACCATTCAAGCAGTGGCATAACGATAACCAATTTTTTGTAATGGTGTCTTTCTATTAAAATGTTGTTGCCCGAGAGGCTTATGTATTGTTGGAGAGTCATTGTTGACCTTGAGTGATAAATTATTCCAATCCCTTGCCCTGTGGAGGTTTCCTTTACACATTGTCAGGGTTTTACCATGTAAAATTTGTGTCTATTTGTGTGAATTTAGTTTTTTGCTCTTATGTGCATTTCCCTTCTTATTTAATTATTTACAGGGTCAAAATACCAACAAGAGAATCCCAACTCTATTGTGTGTGACATTCTTGTGATCTATTTTATGAGTGTTTAAATATGATTTTCTCCTCTATACTTCAAAAGTCATAGCTAGCCATTGAAAATCCCTCGGTTCCACAAACATTTTTTTAGTTGATACTTTTCATGTAGTACTCTTTAACCTTGCTCATTGGGGTTTTACACATTCAACCATCTAACATCTTGAAATTCTTACATATATTTCTTTAACTAAAAACCTTTTATTAAAAGCCATAGTCTAATGAGTAGACAATTTCTCTTGAAAAACAATGGAAAAAATCATAAAACAGAGATTTTTGGAAATTTGGGTTAGAGATGTCAAGCTTCAACATTTTAAGTGCCCTAGGGGTTCTTGATGGTGCTGAATTCATTTCCACCATCAAAAAATTGATTCAAAGACTCCACCATTAGATTTCTTAAAAAAAAACCCGAGATTCCAATGAGAATTTCGCTATCCAAGCGAAATTGTGGCCTGTGCGTACCAACACCGAAAGAAAAAGGAGATTGATAATGCCAACAAAGGGAATTGGCACTAGCAAATTTTTTTCCGCTTGTAGGAATTGTTATAAGCATGGGTAACTTTTCGGTTTCACTGCTCGAATTTTGTTTGTTTGTTTTTACATTGAAATAAATGCATCCAATTGTGTTTCTTATGTTTTTTTATTACAACTAGTGTGGATTTTTGTTTGTTTGTTTTTACATTGAAATAAATGCATCCAATTGTGTTTCTTATGTTTTTTTATTACAACTAGTGTAGAAGATTTGTTGTCCATATACCATAGTAGACTCACTCATTAATATATGATGGGGTCATTTTAACATAGTGGTAGAGTAACGCCATGGTAATGCATACCGCTCAAGTATGATAAAGGGCTCATGTTTAACCTGCCCCATTGGTATTGAAATTTAATGGAGATTTGGAAAGTGGACCTTTCCTATCCAAAATTAATATCTTATTGAGTGGATCGAACCCCATGAAAACCGTGAACCTGACCCATTGGGTTATGAATATATCACCTACTCTCCTATCCTGAACTTGACCCATTAGGTTATGAATATATCAGCTACTCTTGAAATTTGATGGAGATTTGGAAAATGGATTTATCTGATCAAACTCCTCCATATTTGGTTAAAAAAAAATTGGACCTATGGTCTGGCTATTACTGAGATTTCCAAAAATTCTGCTATTGTATGTTTAGTAAGGTTGTAGCCAGGATTTCCAAAAATTCTGCTTGGTAATTTGATGGAGATATGGAAAATGGATCTATCTAATCGAACTCCATAACTCCATATTTGGTTAAAAAAATTTTGGACCTATGGTCTGGCTATAACTGAGATTTCCAAAAATTCTGCTATTATATGTTTAGTAAGGTTGTAGCTGGGATTTCCAAAAATTCTGCCTGGTGTTGTTCGAGGCAAAATTGCTCCCTAGTTAGAGTATGCCTTTTCTTGAGGGAGTTGTCTATAGTGCGACTTTTTGGAGATTTCGGTGACGGAATCCAGCAGAAAAAATTGAGGTTAAATCTTGATTTGTATTATTTAAAATGGTTTTTTAACTGCATATTTGGATTCAGCACCATGAAAACCCCTGGGACGCTTTGATTGTGCAGAAATTAGCTATAAAATTTGCGATTTCAATAAACTGCTGCAGGATTTTGACCGGAAAAACCCACAAGAAAAGCTTCCAAAAAATCTCTTTAAAGACAACTCCTTTCTTGAATGCATACCACAGGCTTGAAAATTCAATTAAGAGCCGTGAGCAACCTACCAAAGCAACTGAATAACATACCCTATTTATATCAAAGCCAGGGGCTTATCGAAATAAGATTTTTTTTGTTACAGCAACATGGCCTGTCGTATTTTCTATAATGCCATACACGTCCATAGCAGACCAATTAAAAATTTCAACGGAATACAGTGGTAATCAACAATAGTTAAGATGTCGGCACTTCTTTTGGCATCGTTGGCCGTGAAAACTGTGTAAAGGAGAACGAAGGTGCCCACTATTTCGGCCCCCAAGCCATTTCCCTTTGTGTAGCCATTCGCGTCAGTGTTAACGCATCTGCCATTAGCTTCGCACTTACTCTGATTGAAGCTCTTCACAACTCCAACCCACAGATGGCTCCCAAACACTGGCGTATCATGTAAAACACCGCCCAAGGCAGCAACAGCTTTCTTGCCATCAAAAGCCCGCAGGTTACAGCTGGGTTGATATGCCCACTTACTAACACAAACCTATTAAAGAGAATTAGATAAATAAAGGGGTAAACCCACTCCCTCCTCCGTGGAAATTCTCGCCCGATTTGCTAAACCCTTGGGGCAGCCCTGGGCCTTGAATGTGAACAGGTAGACAAATGTTCAGAAAATAATGATTACCTAAATCCCTGTTGTGCAGTGGACAAGATAGAAGATCACTCCACCAAATGCAATAACAAGATACAAGCAATTTGCCATGAATTCTGCAATACCCTGACAGTGAGGATCGTTATGTAAAGAAACAAGAAAGTCGCCTTGAATTCTGCTATACCCATGACAGTGAGGATCGTTAGGTAAAGAAACAAGAAAGTCGCCTTGAATTCTGCAATACCCTGACAGTGAGGATCGTTATGTAAAGAAACAAGAAAATTGCCATGAAGTTTGCAATACCTTTTATAGGCCAACCTGAACATATTACAACAATCAAGAACTTGATAAATTGGACAACAAGACAAAGAAATGTTACAGGAAATGGCATCGTCATTACACGCCACATAA
This sequence comes from Pinus tabuliformis, assembly GCA_031772625.1. Classification (NCBI taxonomy): domain Eukaryota; kingdom Viridiplantae; phylum Streptophyta; class Pinopsida; order Pinales; family Pinaceae; genus Pinus; species Pinus tabuliformis. The sequence goes on along the minus strand of CM062812.1, from coordinate 989,467,643 downwards.
TAGCTTTCCATTAAAGCGAAGTTAATCCAAGCAAGCAAATCAGGAAAATGTTATGGGACATGTTATCACTCAGGTTGTCCTTAAAGCTCCTTAAAGGATATGGCCAAGGTAACCACAAAACAATCTTTGGACTGCAGGTCCTAGCCTACCTGCAATCAGAGAGGGCTCTCTCTTTATAATTTAGCTTTGTTTTGGGTTGATTTTAGGCTAGTTATGATTTTCTTGGGTTTTGTTTTGATTTTGGTGGGATGGAGGATTCTTTCAAACAGAGTTGGGATGTATAGTGTGAGAAATTCAAACCATTGGGCATGGAGTCGTGGATTAGGCTTGTTGTTGCGTTTTCTTGGTCACAAGAGGAATACAGAGCAGGATAGCTACACATAAAACAATATCTAACTGGAATAAGGATGGAATGAAGGTCAGTGAATGAAAGGCAACTAAGTAGCTCTCATTATGCTAACAGAGGGAAGGTGAATGAACATTTATATAGGAGCAGTCAAGGATTCCTAAACAACATTCATATATGAAGGAACTAGTGTAAATATGAGCAAATCTGTATTCATATTCAGGACTAATTCAGAGGAAAACATAGATAAATCACAGAAATTGAGAACATAATACAACTAAGTGAGATCTGAACCATTCTTTCTTTCTGCTATTTAGATAGTGAAACAATGATGGCATAAACACATATAAACTGTAAACAGAGATAAGAAACACTTATTGGGCTATGTAGAAGCGTTAGGATTCCATAGTCACTCTTCAGTCATTAAAACACAACAGCTAGTTCATCTCCCAAACATTCCAACGATCTTTGATTATAGAGACTCAGAAAATACAATGCAAGTCTAGAGGAAGTTATCGACCAACCAACCCTTAAAACAGTGCAGAGGGTGGTTTAAGTAGAAAATATTTACCAACATCAGATCTGGGATAGATCTCCTCAAATAAATGCCTTTAACCTAATTTGTACAGAAGTAAATGGCAGAAATATCTATCTAACAGCTGCGTTGGGGTAACTGGCATCTCAAAATATCTATTACAGCAGATCTTAGGCAGATCTGAGGAAAATGAGTGCTTTAATCTATTTTATCTTGAAGTAAATGCTTAAAACATTTATCTAAGTGTTGCACTGGGGCAACTGCCTCAAAAATGGATCAAAAGAGTTCCTTGAGCCACGCGTTGTCCTCTGTGTGATAACTGTGCATTTAAGGAAGCAGCGCTGCTCCAAAAATATGACTGGGAACAATGTCTCTGCAATAACTCTGCCTTGAAAGCCTTCATCTATGCCTTTAGGTGGCTTTAAAGCAACAAAAGAAGTGTTGGTGAGCCTTAATGGCTGAATGATGCTTTGTTGACTTCGCTGGGCTTGCTTTGCTTTCATCTGCTTTGAAAAACTGGACTGATACTCTTTGCCGCATCCTGATACACTTTGGCACTGAATCTGGGCCTTTTCTCACCGCTGATACTCTTTAGACTGTCCCATCGCCCCCTTTCTGCCTTTTAATGCAAAAATAACTGTTGCTAATGTCTTTCGTGGCCTTTGGGTGCAATCGGCGCTTAGCCGATCAAAACTAGCCTTAAACTTTTTGAAAAATGGTGCAAACAGGAGGAAAAAGTGTTTCCAACTGTGCCGAGGCCGAGACTGGCTATCTGAAGCAAAACAGGTCTTTGGAGCAATCCATAATGGCTTAAGGATGCATGAATTTCTTTAACTGGAGCCGAGCGCGGGCGCTAGAAGAAACCCTGTGAAAAATCGTCGTTTTCCTTTTATAAGGCAAAAATGCCTTAAAACATGAAACTTTACGACAACTAGAGCGGGAGCGATCACTATTCATTAGATTAAATCATAGCCATTGGATCTGGCGCAGGCCAATCCAACGGCTGGCGCTAACTCGCATCGGGGCGGACCATTGGTCCCAACACATAAAACCTCCGAACTGCCGCGGACCCGAAATGCTTTGAGGCTGCCCTTTATAACTTTTCGGCTCCGCCATATCGGAGCCTTCCCTTTTCGCTGTACAAAGGATCCTTACGGACCCGAAATCCTTATTGTGCCACGCTATAATTTATTTCGGCTCCGCCAGTAGGACATGGGGAGAGCCGCGAACAGATCATGTCCGTTGATCTGGGAGGGCGATCCGACGGCCGGCGCTAAATCGCATCGGGGCGGACCATTGGTCCCAACATGTAAAACCTCCGATGAGCGAAATAGTTGGCGGACCCGATCTGATTATAGGCCCTTCTTTATTGCATTTCGGGTCCGGCCCATCGGCGAACCCAAATCGGCGGATTTACAATGGAACGGGTCCGCGGACCCGAAATCCTTTAAACTCTGTTGCATTTGCTATTTCGGCTCCGCCATATCGGAGCAATCCCTCTTCGCTGTGTAACGGGCTCCTTTCGGACCCGAAATCCTTATGCGCCGCGCCTATATTACTTTTCGGCTCCGCTGGGGAGCCATATATGGGGTTGCTGCGAATCCATATGAGTCGTTGATCAGCGGGCCCGGATGGGCGGCTGAGATTAAATCGGCACTTCGGCAATCGGCAGGGCAACGGGTATACACATATGTGCGATCGCCGAAATGGGCGATCGCCGAAACGATGTGGACCGTTGATCTGGGCGGGACGATGGACGGTTATGATTTGGTCGCTGCTTTACCGTCGACAATATCACAATAAGGCTTGCGATAGGTGAAAATATGGGTTTTTTGCGATAAACTTAAGTTTTATGAAAAACTTAGGTTTATGCGGTAAAATGTGATATATGTGGTAAAACGTGAAATTGCGATGTGGAGAGCTCCCGATAGCGATATCGCATCGGCGGAGGGGTCGGGGGCATATATATGTGCACATATGAGTTGCGATATGCCGACTGCGAAATCGCATCGGCGAGGGATGGATCGGAGGTATAAAAAGGGGGCCTACAATGATCGCTGCGACCTCCGACAGCGATATCGCGTCGGAGGGGAGCAAATGAATTCAGAGGAGGGTTTTAACACTAAAGGGAGGCTTTTGTGGAATCGGAGGGGCCCTTTTAATATTTTGAAGGGATTCTAAGGCATCGGAAGGGGTCCGATAGCTTTAAAAGATGGGTTTTAATGCTTGGAAGGAGTCCGAAAGCATTTAAGAGGAATTTTATATACTTTGAGAAGGGTTTAAGGCCAGAAAGGGGTTTATGCCTTGGAAAAGGTAAAACAAGGCCAAAAGATGGATTTTATACATTTGGAGGGGGATTTTATGCTTAGGAATGAGTCCTAATGCATTTGGAAGATAGTTAGGGGGGTGAAGTGAGGATTCTTGCTGAGTTTCAGATAAACTTAGCAATTTCCAAGGATGTATATGGTTATTTTCAACCAGGGGGAGGGATAAATATATAGGGGAGTTATATACATAGTTTTAGTAGGGGAAGGGGAAATAGATAGGGAGTTACATAGTAGTGTTAGTAGTTAATATGACAATGATGAGAAAAGCGCTAAGTATGATGTCTTAGGCTATTAATGGGGGAAAATGACTGATAGAAGAAGTGTGAACATTCCTTGAGTGAAGCAGATCTTCACCAAGGCAAATGATATGAAAAATGATGAAATTAAGAGGTAGCAAGCAGATCTTGACCTCTTTAGGGAAAGTTAGTGAGTGATTTGGGGAAAGGGGAAGAAAGGGAAGTTAATCATGCCTCGCTTAAAGTCCTTCAAATGGAAAACTACCTCAAACTTATGATATGATAGATATAACACTTGAAATATGAAATGGATCACAAGCCATGATTCTGCAACCACAAAGCTACCTACCCGACCTACTTGCCTAGCATTTTCTCTTCTTTTTGGTTTGGGTGCACTTGAACTAGCATACCCATCTTTTCATTCTTTTCTTCTTGCTTGTGCTCCTATCTACAACTACACTTATTGCATCCAGGGGCTCCGATTAAGCTGTTGAGCACCCTTGTTTCTCTACCTATCTACAAATCTGCCAAGATTAAGCTGTTTGGACAAATGTTCATTCTCTATATTCTATAACAGGAAATTAAAACCTAGGGAAGCCAAGATTAAGCTGTTTGGACCTCCCTTAGCTGAAAACTCATCAAAAATGGATCAACCCATCAAAAATGGAACACAACAGTGGCATTTAGACTAGCACACTCTCATGGATACTTCTCTGGCCATCTGTAGCAAATATGGAGCATTGCAGCAAGCAAAGTATGAGATATTTGGCATGTAAAAATGTCGATCATGAAAGATGATTAACCTGTTGTAGCAGGAGGCTAACAGGACATTACATCCAGACACGAGATAATGTACCAACATCGCTTAACCTAGGTAGTGACAGACCCTACAGATCTGGGCGCCCAGGAGGTCTGTAAATAACCAGACCCTTCCACTTGCTTTAGAAGCCGCCAAAGAATTCTGTCCCGAGGTCGAATCCCATGGGAACCAAGAAAGGTCTAACACCCATGCCTTCTTCATTCTAACACCCGGACACATGATATTTATTTAAAAACAAAAAAAACAAGATTTAAAAGTCAATGGCTATTAAAAATATACTCTGCGATTAAATTTCTATGATTCACTTCCTGATAAATAACAAGGAATCTAGGATTCACTTCCTAATAAATAACAAAGGAATTATGATTTATTTCATAATTTTCTAATAAATAACCATAATTACATAGTAGTTAGTATGTGTAGCTTAGCTTAAATATAATTTAATTAAACTAAAAAATAATAAAGACAATAACTAAACAAAGTCTTTATGTAGAAATCACATGAGAGAATTTTTTTGCCAACGCGTTTGGAATCAACAAGTGTAGTTCATTATCATGGCTTGATGATGAACCACACTTGTTGGTTTGAAACATGTTAGCCAAAAAATTCTCTCTTGTGATTTCTACCAAAAGACTTTGTTTAATTCATTATGGATCACATAAGCTTGAATAAAGACAATAATTTTATCACAAAAATAAAACTAATAGACTATATTGTTGAATGTCATTATCAAAAGTTAAGAAATATGATTAACTAATATTGTCCATATTAACATATATACACTTTAATATATATATATATATATATATATATATATATATATATATATATGTATGTTTTTAATATAACAACCGCTACATAGTAGTTAATATTTGCAGCGTTTAGCTTAATTAAACTAAAATTAATAAAAACATAAAATATTTATCTATGTAAAATTTTGTTATTATTAATATAAAATATTGTACTAATTGACAAAAGGAAAAAATAAAGACATAAAAGTTTCATCACAAAAATAAAACAACTAATAAATATTGTATTCTTGAATGTCATCACCAAAAATTAAGAAATATATATATATATATATTATCTTAAATTGAAAATATAGAGAAAAACACTAAAAGTCATGAAAATTGAAATAATAGAAAAATCAGAAAAATAAAAATCAAAAAGTTAAATAAAAAAGAAATATAACTAAAAATAAAAAATTAATAACTAATAAAAATAGATGTTACTAAACATCCCATAATAAAACCTCAACCAATCATCTTACAAATAAATAAATTTAAATAATAATAATAAATAACAAAAAATTAATTCCCAATGTTAAACTATCCATAAGCAATAAAAAATTTTCGTCAAAAAAAATTAATACACATTCAAACAAAACTAGATGCTTAATACCATGTGAGACAAATATAATAACTAATTAATTTTTGAAGTTGTAATAATTAAATTAAAATTTAATAATTAAAAATAATTAAATTATTTATTTTTAGAAAAAAAAAATTATAATATATTTAATAAAATAATAATTAAAAGAGAACTCACTCTTAGAGCTCTGGCGATGGCGATTCTGAATACCCTGGTAGCTTGTGACCCCGCAGTGGCAGCGGAAGTGGCTACGGCGCACGGTAAGGCGAATTCCACAGCGCGTCAAACTCAGCAGAAAGCTCCAGTTCTTTATCTAGCCGTCGAAACAGATGGAATGACAAGGGTCTTTTCTGTGACCTGCCTGCACATCGTAGATACGGGGTTTCAAGCACGCTCGAACGCCCTTAGTCGAGCCGCTATTCGGCAGTCAAAAACATTTTCTGAAACGGCGGGTATGAGGGGCATTTCTTTTGTCCCTGCTCGGACCAAATCTCCGGATGGCTGCCAAAATAATTTTCCTGGACATCATTTGCCCTTGGGAACCATCTGGCTCTTCTCAGGGCCGAGGAACATCAGCGAGACCAATGTTCACGGCGCAGGAATTACCCAGAAAGAAAGACTGTTAAAGCACCCGATACCACGCCCAGGGTCAATATCGGTGCTGGTTTCTCAAGCGCTGAATCTCCAGGACAGTTTGCGGGGCTCAGTGGATCAGCTGCATCTGTTGGGGATCCCTCTGCTGTTGCAAAACGATGGGGACGCAAAGGAGTTGAAAGTAATGGCTCGGGAAACAGGAATCTCGGACTTCCGGGCCCAGCAAAGAAAGCTTTCACTTGCCCGATCCATAGAGGATATGCGACAAGTGTTTGACGAAATGCCTCACCGACATGTGGTCTCCTGGAGGAGATTTTTTTATTTTTTCTCTGCACAGAATGGTTTCTCTGTACAGCTCTTAAGAAATGGGTGGGAGATGAAGGAGCTGGAAGCTGCAGAGCCTGTGCTGTGCTCTGTAGAAAAGGAAGCAATGGACTTCAGAGAGGTTTCGTACCTCTGCAACCCTTTCCTAGCGATCAATAGTGCTGGTGGCCATATGAAAAAACTTCAAAAACAAGCACAGTTAGAGCCCTCAGTAAGCTCTGCTTGCACCAGATTCCGCTCCTCCCAACTTCATAGAGGAAAGCAGGAGTCAGACACCCCAGTATCTTTCCAGATCGTGATGGTGCTCCTCTCTGGCAAATCTCTTCTTCAGTGGGTGAGCTCTTCAGATCTAGTCCAAGACCTCAAACAAATCCTGGAATTTAAGTTGGGGATCTCCTCGGCATCTCAACGACTCCTATATGAAGGAAAGCAACTGGAAGATTCAAATCCTCTTTCTTTTTACAACATCCGAAGAAATGCTTCCATCATCTTTTCCCTGCGTCTGAGAGGGGGAGCAGGGGGACAGTCATCTTCAGTTGCAACGCCTTCTTACAAAGATGTTGTCCATGCTCAGATGCCCAAGAAAACAGCACCACCAGCCCAGGCTCCAAAACCTTTTTTGGTGGACAGACTGGAAGAATCCCCATCCATTGAAATCAAGCATCCCTTGATGGACTCGCAATTCCAAATGTTCGCAGAAACAGCAATCATCTGCAGGTTCAATGGGCTATGGCCACGCACAGCAGATCTTTTCCAATGGATTCACTCTAACTGGACCAAAAATTGCAAGGTCCTTCTCTGTTCTAAAGGTTTCTTCATGGTGCTGTTTGCTTGTAATGCGGACTACCAAAAAGCATTAACTGAAGGACCATGGTTTTGGGACTCTGCGGGTCTATTCCTAACCCCCTGGTTCCCAGACTTTGATCCGTCTACAGCAGTTATTACCAAACTCCCCATCTGGGTAAGACTTCCCAACCTTCCGGCGCACTTATGGCACTCTGTTGTGTTTCAAGCAATAGGTAATTCACTAGGACGCTACCTCGACGTAGACGCCTCCAGAGGGGAAAAGAGCATATACACTTTCGCCAGAATCTGCGCAGAAATTGACATCAGCAAAGGTCTCCCCGAGCAGGGTATTCTCAAAATGGGAGATTTCCATTGGACTCAAACTCTGGATTTCGAGAATACAGCCTTTCGCTGCCGAAACTGCCATCTTACAGGGCACCTTCAGAATTCGTGCCCTTCGATGCCTGCCAAGAATAAGAAAGTTAGTTCTAAGCCAAAATCCAAAAGCTGGAAACCACATGCACCTCCCCCATTGGGTGTTTTTGATTCCAGCTCAGATGAAGAGATTGAGGAGGAGGTTGAGGAAGATATGGACGCAACACTAGCACAGGATCCGACATCGACTGTTCTGGAGGTTCCCAAGATCCCTCCTATTTTACAGAAGAGAACTCATGTGTCATCTCCTTCGGACTCAGACAAGGAGAGCTCTCCCTCAGCCCAGCTCAGCTTACAAATCGTGGCAGCCCAGCAGAGTAATCCTGGCTGGGTAAAAGTTGGTAAAAAGAAAGGAAAAAAAGGCCGAACCATAGCTTCTACCACCGGTGAATAGATTCTGTGGTTCGGCTCATGCTTTTCTGCTCGTCTGGTTTCTTATTGCTCTGTTCCACTCTCTTTTGAACCTCTCTTTGGGACCGAGGTGGATTGTCTATCCTTTCCGGCTGCCCGCTTTCTTGTCAGGGGTTCTGAAGTCGTTCTTTTTAGCTTGTAGTGTCGTCAGTCAGGCTCCACTTTGTTTCTGTCCCTCTGACAATTCTGGTTTTCTACCGCCCTGCGTGGCGCGTTGTTCTTAGTTTTCAGGTGCTCTGTTGCTTATTTGCAGTCTCCTGTTGTCAGGCCTGCTGTTTTGCGGCCAGTCTTCTGCAGATGCAAAAGTTTGTACTATACTTTCTTTTGTTAATTCAAAATCTGACTTACACAAAAAAAAAAATAATAATTAAATTAATATTAAATTAAAAATTTTGAAAGTTTATTATAAAGGAGATACTTATGGAAATATTTTGTAAAAATTAAATTTTTATTATACATTTAGTAATTAAAAATAATTAAATTAAATTTTTTAAAAATTTAATAATTAAATTAGAATTTTTAACTATTTCATAATTAATAATTAAAAAATTTAATAATTAAATTAAGATACTTAATATCTCATAATTAATAATAATAATTAAATTATACTTCTAGAGACCTAGTATGGAATAAACACATCCTTATACTAATAGCGCATTAATGCATTTATATGGTTTTAAATGCTAATCGCATTTTTTTTTTAAACAGAGAAATGTCTATATCTATATCTATATCTAATAAAAAATAAAAAAAATTAATCTGAAATGCCCTATACAAATATATACATATCGCTTGCTAAATTACGTTCAACACACACAGCCGGGAACAATAGAACAACCCAGGAGGCGGTTCCTATATCCAACTCCATAGGAAAGTAATTGCGCCTTGACATGCGCAGGAGATAGCCATATAACAGGCGCGCGGTAATGATTAGAGAAGGAAAAAAAAAAGACCCGCGGTGTTATATGGCTATCTCCAGCGCATGTCAGGCGCAATTACTTTCCTATGGAGTTGGATATAGGAACTGCCGCTTTTTATCACCTTGATTGTCAACCAAACGCTGCACGACAAAAGTGATGGGATGTGAAAGAAAAGTTCATGGCTCGGTTTACTAAAAAAACTGCACATCATCCACAAAGAAACTGCTTCCATGCATCAAACAACCAGCTCATCAAACACTGTAATACACAGACTAACTAGGGATGGCAATTATTGTATATATACTTACACAACTTGGTGGCGATTCCAGAGAAAGGAATAGGAATGAAAGTCTGCAGTTGGGTCGAACCATAAAAAAAGGCGCTGTTCTCTGTTGCCAACCCCTTTTGAATAAACGTTAGTCTGCACAGCGTACGGATCCCCGGAAGTGTTCCCCAAAAATTCAAAGTCGAATTCGTCATGTTGATCGCCTTGAGAAGACATCTGCAATCACCAAGTATAAAGTATAAATTGAATCAATATGATCAAACTTAATCAAGAACCCAAGAAACGCAATATAATCTGATCTAATGTATGGCAAATGACAGTTACATAGAATGCAGTAACAGTGCCAGCAGAGTCCCCAGGAACGAGTTTGATCTGCACATTCGCTTTTCCGAAGATGTATGTGCTCTTCGAAGCAAATCCTGCACCTGAAACAGAGCAACCTTAATGAGACTTGACTTGATGTAAGCAGCAGAAGCACAATCAGTAGTAAAAGCATAGAAATGGGATAAAAAATAGAATATATATAAATACCAGAAATGTTATCAAGCTTGAGCTGGAGCAACTCCCCTTGGGACATGACATGATCAACAGCCCAACTGGGGTAGAAGAAATCGTCGAAGGACGCACATTGAGAGCCCACGAGCAGGCTACACAACGTTACAAAGATACAAAGAAGAGCGCAGTGCATGATACGACCCCCTTCTTGACAACCTAGACTGGACTGTGTATCAAGCCAGTGGAAATGAATCAGAGTTCAATGAAGAAATAGCTGCGTGACCGAGAAAATTTATAGGGAATGGTAACTTGATTGCCACTCTACTAAACTTAACTGCGATCATAAAAATCGCCCCCAAGTGGTCCCACGACTCCATTTAAATAATGTTTGTTGGCCTGTACTCACTCCCGTAATGCCAGTCTGTCAGTTAATTACAGTAATGGAGACTCCTTTTCTCAAAATTTACCACACCGTTGCCCCTATTTGTCATTTGATGTGAGTGCCACTTGGCGGGTAGTTTTCGTGTAAATGTGCAATGTCTCCGATACTGCTTCGAGCGGAATTACGATCATTTGAATGTAAATATTTAACAAATAAAATTTCTTTGAATTAAAGTTTACAGGAATAAAACTTTTACGGCTTGGTAAATTTTCAATTTATTTAATGGAAATTATTATTATTATTATTTTTTTTTTGAAAATTTTCAATTTATTTATTAATTTGATTATTATAAAAATTAAATAGATATCAGTAATATATTATTTTTATTAATTGGATTTATTTAAGGTGATTGAGAAAAATGATTATATTTTTTCTACTGAAATTTAATTTTTCAAAAATAATATAATAAATTTTATTATAATAACTTTAAATATATTATTAAATTTGAATAATCTTTGAAAACAATCTCTTAGTCAAACAAAGTTAAACAAAAAAAGAAAATTTTCAATTTAATTGTTAATTTGATTATTATAAAACTTAGATGGATGTTAATAAAATGTTATTTATGTAAAGTGATTGAGAAAAATAATTAATAAAAAAATAACCTAATAAATTTTGTGATAATTACTTTAAATTTTATTATTAAATTTCAATAATCACAACCAAAACAAAAAAATAATCAAAACGTAAAAAAAAAAGTTACCCATCGAATTTAACCACTGGTATCGTGTGTCAGGCATCACAGCCCCTGCTGACGCATTTTGACTACTTTGCATAAGGATAAGACATAGATGAGACAAAGGAATTAATATAACACATAAATGAGACAAAGGAATTAATGTATCAAGTCCAATCACCCAATCCAGATGGGCACGCATTCGGCGGATAGACGTTCACGTGTACACTCATGAGGGCCGGCCCCTGCCTACACCACCAGGCTGGCTTGTTACGAGGAGGCCAATATGATAAAGCCCAATTCACTTCGCCTGTTGCACCCTGCAGGCATCTCGATTTAAAGGTACAACCAGCTTTTCCTTTTCCTCATATGTTCATGCGTACCATATATGCATTGCCGTGGAGATGACGTTAAACAGTCAACATCATTTATATATCCCTGCAGCACTCACAATTAAAGTGTTTTGGGATACATATTGGTGGCGCCGTAGTTTAATGGTACCGTAAATCTCTTTCTTAAACGGCTATATAAAAGTGAGGAGGTATGGCCGTGCTGTTGCCAGTTATTTTACTGCCATTTTCACGGACAAATTCACTGCACAAGTCCTTAACAGCTGGCTGTTACGTTGTATTTACCCGCTGCAGACCTGAGCATGAGTTGGGCACTGTCCTTTTGTAAACTATTTTCTTGGCCATCACTGCTTCATGGAAGGGAAAGAGGGAAGAAGAAGAAGAAGAAATTATTTTAACGTCCACGAGGCTAAAGATAGCCTATGGGACAGATTGCTTTTTCATCTGCTTGATGTATTCGGCCCTTTTTTTGTGAAGCTTCACAATAAATGCTCCCGTCTTCTCGACAAACCCCTCGTTAAATAGATTATCCCAAGAGTTAGCTGCCAGCGTATCTGCGTAACTTTCCCTGTTGTCTTTGAAGGCCTCACATTCTAAAATAAAATGTTTTTCTGTTTCCACTTTTCCGGAAGAACAAAAAATGCATACCCTTTCCTCCCACACTTTCTTTGGCCTTTTCCAGCGCCCTGTTTCACAACGGAGTTGATGAGAATTAGTCCTTAACTGAGCAATAAGAATTTTGGCTTTCCAAGAGATATTGGCCTCTATGTATGCTTTTGGTTGATGATTATGAGTGGGATTAAACACTTCAATATAGTAATTTTTCTTTCTTCCTAGCTCCTTCTCCCAAGTACGTTTGTGGAACTTTTCCATAACAAAAGCTTTTATCTCTTTGTTGTTTATGGGGCACGCGTTCAAGCAAATATCCCATTTACTAAACCATTTGTTATTTTGTTGCATCCAAGTTTTTTTGCTCTTGCACAATCTATCATTAAAGACAACCTTAGGCCATCTACCATCTTCCATTTGCTCAATTTTTTTTAAATAACTTATGACTCGCACCATAGCAATTGCTTCAATAGGAGCAGCCCCTGTTTCACTTAACAAGATATCATAAGGCACTGCACTTTTGATCTTAAATTTGTTTGTAATCAAACGCTTCTGAATTTTCTCAATTTGTCTCCACTGCATGTCGGAAGTACTACTAGCCCACAGTTCACAACCATATAGAATCACTGGAATCACTAGAAGCCCAAAAAGAGTTTGAGTGGTCTTCCAGTCCCATAACTCTGCCTCTCTACACCTATTTTGAAAAGCATAAAATGCTTTCCAACCCCCCAAAGTTCTTTTCTTTCTACAACCATTCCAGCTTAGATTTTTGTTGAAGTCAACTCCGAGGTATTTGTATTCCGCAACTTCTTCCAGAATGTTGCCTTCAAAGTAGAACTTATGTTGATTATGTTTTCTTTTCTTAGAGAAGACCACTACTTTCGTTTTGCTGATATTGACTTGCATCCCCACACTTCTACAAAAATGCTCAAGGGATAGTAAGTGCTCTTGCAAACCAAGCGCCGATTTAGCAATCAGAATAAGGTCATCTGCATACAAAAGAAGCCTTATAACAAACTTGCACAAATAGATACCATCACCTCCTTGCGAATTTAACCACTCCTCAAGCTTGTCGATATATAAACCAAAAAGGGTCGGAGACAGTGGGCAACCTTGCTTGACCCCGATATCGCTTCTAAAACTTTCAGAAATGCCTGCCGAAGTTCTAATTTTGACTTTCACCTCTTCATACAGTCTATGCACAGCTGCTCTCAAATGTTTAGGAACCCCAAGTTCCTCCATTCTTTGCCAAAGTTTATCCCTAGGAACCGAGTCAAACGCTTTTCTGAAATCAACAAAGCAACAGAAGACTTCTTCCTTATTCTCCCAAACTTTTTCAATGATGTGCCTTAGAGTTATGCAATGATCAACTGTTGAATGCTTAGGTCTAAAACCTGCTTGCCCTTTAGCACGCTTATTTCTTTCTTCTGCCCACTTGCTAATTTTGTTTTCTAGCATGCTTCCAAATAGCTTTGCAAACAAAGGGTTTATCATGATGGTCCTATAATTGGAGGGATTATTGATGTCACCGCTCTTGAAAAGAGGTATTGCCAGACTAGTTGTCCAATCTGTGGGGAGCCCTTGTTGTATGATGTTGTTGAAGATTTTTGTAATGTGAGGTGCAAGGATCTTTGAGCCCCACTTTAGATATTCTGCTTGGAGTTCAGCTAAGTCTTTTGCTTTTCCAACACCCAACTTCTTGATACCCATCTCTACCTCTTGTACCGTGAAGAGTTTAGTATCCGTGTTGACCAAGGGGGGAGGGTCAACCTTGGGAACCTGCTCATAGAGTTGTCTTGCATAGTCAAACCATCTAGAAGCTGAAATATTATTTCCAATTTGTATCTTTTTCGGTTGGAGCTCTTTCCAAAATAATTTGGGATTATTTTTCCCTAGGAAGATTAGTTCTTCCCTCCTTGAAACCATGAAATCAGCCTTTTTCTTGCTTAATAAATGCTTGTAAGATTTGAGCGTTACGTTGTCCTTGTTTGACTCTTTCCAGATTCTCCTTGCCTTTTTGCATTCCTCGTCAAACCAAGCATTAACCGAAAAGCAATTTGTTTCAGACTTCTTAATCTTTGTTCTTTTGCACTTTGCAAGTGCGCATTGAATTAAATGTGTTAATTCATGACTATGAAGGTTGTGAATTGTAATTTTCTCCTTCTCAAAGAGCCTCTCTAACGTCATTTTGAAGGTATTACAATTTTCTGGGGTCAAAAGAATTCTGCCCTGTGGAAGATTTTGTTGGACACGCTGAATTTTTGACTCTAATTGTTTCTTTCCAATCCAAGAGAAACATAAATAAATTGGCTTGTGATCTGATTTCAAATCCCACAGCTGATCTCCAACCAGAACTTCGTCCATTTTCTCACACAAACCATGCGAGCAAATTACATAATCTACCACACTTGCTCCATTATAAGTATTGCACGTGAAATTACCGGACTTTGCCCATCTAGTCAAGCCATTACAAATGACTAAATCAAAGGCCCCACATAGAGTAAGCAATTGTTCACTAAAGAGATTGCAGCCCTTGTCCTCCGAAATTCTTTCCCACTGATGATTACTTTCTTCTGTAAGCCAAATAGGGTCACAATCATCTTTACAACAAAGAATGCTAGCTTGCTCACTTGCAGTCCTAGCATTGAAATCACCCACTATAAGGACTTCACCTAGCTGAGAATATGTTGCAATATCCGCTTTTAAAGCTGCAAATGGATCTTTGTGGTCAAGCCCTCTACCTTTGTAGATTTTTGAAACCTGTGGCGCAAAATAGCATGCTGCAATTCTGATGTGGTTTCCATTTTCTGATATTTTAAACCAAATGAATTGCTTATTTGAGTCTTCTTTTTCTAACTGAATGAGACGACCTTCTTTCTCCCTTACTAAAACCATGATACCCCCGTGCCCTTTGCCATTCCCTACTGCCTTGTTCCACACTGCCATCTTCCAGTATCCTTCAAACAAAGGTGTCTTGCACCCTTCATGCTCATGTGTTTCTATGAGGCAAATTATGTCTCTATTTTCCGCAATAGGCCCTAACCCAGGTCCTCGTCTCCATGGGTAACCTCTGCAGTTCCAACAAACTAATCTTAAGGAAACCTGGGTATGACTTGATTGCTATTTATTTTGACATGCAAGACTCACATTTGAGTCTTTGTCCCTGTTTTCCCATACTGACCTTGCTTTCTGATTTCCTGTTGAAGAGTTTGTTGCCTCTTCTTTATTACCATCTTGCTGCTCTGTTTTGGAAGGAGGTCCAAATTGCGCTATCACAGCTTTGCCTTTATAAATCCATGCTCTCTTTCCTTCATCTCTTGCTGCCCTAACCTTTAAAATTTCCTCTCTTCTTTCCTCCTGTTGTTTTACAGTTAAATCTTCTTCTAGGAAAAAACGAGAACCCCTCAAGAGATGCTTCTTGCTTAGAATAATATATTTATCACGTGAGCTAGGCATAATGACTTTTATGGGCCTGGCTCTCTCCTTGTTAAACTTACCCACCCTCCATGCTTGGTATATTTGTCCTTGCCATAGCAACTTGTCTTTCAAGAAGTCTCTTGCAAGGTCAAGAGTACATTCATTTTTTCCATAGTCTTTCACCCCTTTAATAATTATGTTTGCTGCCCTATTTTGTCTTTCCTTGCCTTCACTATCTTGCATGCTGTCAACCTTATTAGCAGAATTACTAATAACTTGAGCCCAAGTTTTAGAAACTTTGGTGGAATCTTCTTTCATTTCTTCTCTTGCGTTCTCTTCGTGGTTGTTTATTTGGACAATCATTTTCCCTTTATCCTGGGATGATTTCACATTCACCACCTCTGTACTTTCCACTACAGATTTCTTTACATTTTGCACATCCGCCTTCATGCGTTGCCATTCTGTCTTCCCTATCAGGAGAGCTTCCTGTAGCAATGCCACTTGTTCTTCTAAAATTTTATTGCTTTCTGCTAACGCCTTGTTCTCAGCCGTTATTATATGAATTTTATGATCTCTTTCCTGCCCTTTAGCTTCTAAAACCTCCAACCTTTGTTTTGCATTTAACAATTCTTTCACATAAAGATCAGATGACCAGGTGAGAGGTGTGGATGTGGGACTATATAAGGCAAAATCATCAATGGTTTTTCCTTTGGGCTTCTTGTTGCCACGTGCTTGTGGAGGAGACTTGTTTGGGTGCTTTTTGCGAGGGAGTTTCTTCCTTGTTTGCTCCCATTTTAGACGAGCTATTCTTCGTTTTAAAATGCCCCGATATTGTTTGGCATTGACCCAAACCCACTTCCCAGCTTTGGCGAATGATGCAATTTTCACTTGTCCTAAATCATTTGTCTCCACATGTTCTGAAATTTCTGGTTCCTTTGTCATGTTTGAATGCATTTGTTGTTGCTTGCTTGCTGCTCAATACTTCCACTGCGTAAAAAACTCCCTGCTTTCACACTGCTCACTGTTTGCTGCTCGCTGCTCTTACTGCTGCCCAAATTGCTCTGCTCACTGTTCACTGCTCATACTGCTCACTGTTTGCTGCTCGCTGCTCTCAAATTGCTCTGCTCACTGCTCACTGCTTGTACTGCTGACTGTTCACTGCTCATACTGCTCACGGTTTGCTTGTTCTAGCACTCAAAACTGTGGGTTTTCAGGTTAATATCCGCTGGGGTTTTACGTCGACGGACCAGGTTCGAATCTCGACCCGTGGGTGCTTGCAGCACTATTTTGAAACCGATAGCGAGGTTGAACCCAAATAATGCTACCAATTACAGCAAGCGGAAGCTGGATTTCACAATTTCGAGCTCACAGCAATACTCACCGAAGCATATACGTTTATGATGCCTTCTCAGCATGAATATACGATGTAGCGTAATGGTCCTTCCGCTTCCGTCCCGATCCATTCCAACCAATTATTTATTATTATTTTGGAAGGAGCATGATAAAATGATGGAAGGCACAGCGCACTCGCGAGATTCCGTGTGATTGCCTTCTGTAAGTAAAAGTGATGAAGGCGGCACCTATTCGGAAGATGAGCGTAGTAGTAGAGTGAATAAATAATTTGAAAGAGACTGATTTCACTACACTTTAGTGATGCACGTGAAAGAAAGTAAAAAACCGGACACTGGAATAATGTTTACTGCACACAAACCACGGGAACTTGAAATTCCAACGCATCTATATTGCGCGAATAAATAGTTTTTTAAGCCTGACTGTCTTAAAAATATATATATAAAACAAAGTAGTGTATGTACAATTTTCTAGTTATAATAGTGCAACAACTCTATTGCCACAATTCTTCATATGAATAATGTAATAGAGTAAAAGATAATGTAATAGAGTAAAAGATTCTCATAACAAATTTCTAGAACACACTCCAAAGCTATAGTGGCAACACACAAGGATCTTACAACAATATAATAAAACACATAATTGACACATTTTTTTCTCATAAACATATAGAAATATCTAAACTATTCCAGAAACAATGGACACAATGCTTACCCTAGAAAATCGAATGGAAAAACCAATTTCGAATGGGGTTGGGTTCAATATTTCATTTTAGTAATGTATGGTTACAATGCTTTCATTGTTCTTTACGTGTCACCCTCTCTTCGCCAGAAGACCCATTGAGAATGCAAGTGAAGGAAGAAATAATTGGAGATAGGGGGGTTAAGGGAAAGGCCAACAACATAATCCTTCATTTCTCATTTCTCAGTGTTTTCTCCTATTTAATTTTCTTATTTCATTTATTTCTCTATTTTTTCTTTCTATTTTTCTTATTCACTTTTTCAATTTGCATTATTGGCTAACTTTTATAGATTGTTGAATTGGCTTGCAAATTCTAACTCTTACAACTGTTTATTAGTTTAGATCCATTTCCAATCACATCTCCTCATTGATATTTGTTTTGGTCTTCGGAAGCTTAAAGGAAACCAATCTAAATCAATGTGTCTTTTGTCTACTTCTCTAGAACATGGATCTAACTTTGGCTCCTACCTATAGTTCTCATTTTGGCTTGTGACTTTGGTTGTTGGCTTTGGTTCTATGTCACTTGTTCCTGTAATGCAAAATTCTACTCACTCGCTCTTAATTCTAAGCAATCTCCAAATCCAAATTTTCAAAATCAAAATTCTTTCCCATCTTTCTCTATACTAAAGATAATCCATGTAAACAATCAACAAACTACCATGGATATTCCATTGGACAATTTGCCACAACGGATCTGATAAAAATATACCTAAAATCCCAAAATTATGTTATGAGGGTTATTTTCCTTAGACTTTATGTATGCAATATATATATAATGTGAAAAATAGAGAACAAACAAAACTACAATCACTCACAACCATAATAACACAAGATATCATCTGGAAAACCATTACGAGAGAAAACCCAACTAGAAGGTGAGGTTGTTATGCACTCTCTCTCTCTTTCTGAAAGGAAATGAATGCAAGTACAAATGAGTGATAAATGTGCCTCGTGGGCTACTATAATGCATAAACTATCTATGTTTTCCCTCTCTGTTTATCCACTTTCAACTACTCTTTTCATCTATGGAACAAAATGCACTCGAATAGAATGGAACCCCTTTTCCTTCTAGTGGCCCAACTATAACACAACCTAATAGCCTACTAATGATTAAGTTTGACTCCTTCAACTCTTAATTAGAGTTACAATATTAACTTTTATAAAGTATTCTTCTTCGTAATCATGTGGCTAGCCAATTTTCCATGAATAATGGGGGCTTATGTAGCATCCTCTCAAATCATGGTGGTCAAATAGGAAGGTTGACTTTCAGGTGGCATAATTTTTGCATACACAATATTTGAAGTCTTTATTGCCATGTTGGAAAGGTATATAAGTGTAGAATAGTGTAAGGGGTTTCATGGTTAAGAAAATGTTTTAACCCTAAAAAAGACCATTTAATTCCTAAAAATACTTTTAAAATGTTTTAGATCCCAATTCGCCAAACTAGGTCCTACTAGTAAAAATGGTGTTATGAGTCAATCCCTCCAATTTTCCACTCCAAAAGCATCAAGATGGATAACAAACAATATAATGATCCAATATTGGTCATACCTTTCCATTTTTGAAAGCTATTGGTCCCCAAGAGCTTTTACTGAATGAGGTGGGGAAATTTTTCCTCTACCTTCTCTCAAGTGTGTCATTTTCTCCTTGCTTAGAAGTTATCCTTTCAACCCAATCCACTAACTTCATGTTTCCCTTGGCTTATAGTTGTATACCTCTTTTACAAAATTATATCCTTTGTAGGACTTGTTCCTTTTTCTGATCCAACATGGAAGGATTATATATTTTTAGATACTCTATATTCACAACTAAGTAAATGTGTATGTATGAGGGTAGACTAAGTCCCACAATGTAGTCCAAAATGCATGAAGAAAGTTTTTTCCCTATCTAAAACGATGCTTCTTGTTATCCCAAAATGTACCCAAACCAGATGAAAATGTTTGAAAATTTATCATTTATAGTGAAAAGAAAACACTTCAATAACATGACCATGAATGAGATTTTTGATGAAGTGTGTTTGTAGCTCAATGTGTTTGTTGCATTGATATTTCTCAAGAACGTGGGTGATCTTCATGGAATTCTTATTGTCACACCATAGGGTGATCAGATGTTGCTACAAGAGTCTGTTGATAGCTCAAAAATCCAATTACCAATAAGGGAAAATCTACTTTATCAAGATCCCAATTATAGTGATCCTAACTAACTCCTAAGTGACTAAATATCTTAACATCCCCTCTTAAGAATAACTTGGTATAGGATTGAAAAATATGCAAATGTGACACAATAGAAGAGGAAGGAAGCATTAGAGCCTATTCCCCATTAAAGATAACTTCTTGAAATCCTAACATAGATCAAAGTGTGGAAAATTCACTTTTGTAAGATACTTTATGAAAATGTTTGCAACTTGATCTTTTATAGTGGAAAATAACACATCAAGATCATGAATATGAATGAGGTTTTTGATGAAGTGCATTTGTATTTCAATGTACTTGTTGCATTGATGTTGTTCTTGATCATGGGTGAACTTGATGGAACTCTCATTATTGCACCAGAGGTGGTCAAATGTCGTTATAGGAATCTATTGATAGCCCAAAAGATTTTGTTATCAACAAGGGGAAAGATGCTTGATCAAGATCCCAATTAGACCTATACTCTTTTGGTGTGGTAACTTGAGACTGATGTGGGTTTTGTTAGCCACCAAAGTATATTAAGAACATTTTTTCTTAATAGTAAAAAGTAATATCATTTAATAAGAAAATTATCTACTTAATTTTATAGTAATTATAAGCTAATTCTAACTATCTATCTATATCTATACTAGTTGGGAGCGCAACTACATAAATAAAAATAAGACAAAATTATATATTACTAAGTTATGGAAAGAATTCACAACTTAATAATTGTTTAAATCAAGTGCATATATATTTTTCATAAATAAAGAATTATTCAAATCACAAAATATACATTCTCACATCTAATAAAAGATTCATTGATTAATTCAGACAAATCATGGAAAATAATTTGACATGAAAAAAAACAAGAATTGAAGATAACATGGACTTATATAAATACAAATCCTATGTAACGTTACTTCTTTTCCAAGCTAAATTGATCAACATATACATGTCTTCAAGTTTATATTCAAAGTTGATAGAAATATATCGTCTTAATTACAATATTTTCCAAACCCTTCCCTATTGAAAAAGCTTGTATTTATATTAATCTAATACCTTACCTTATTTTTCAAGTACTCATATATTTGTTACAACAATCTCAGTAATTTAGCAAAAAAATTTGGGAAAATGTTTTGATTATTTTCTCTTTCATTTTATTAAAAAAAATTGTTGTATTTGCTTCAAAATGTTGAACATGTCTTGTCTCTTATTAGTCCATGAGCAAGAGCCAACTTCCTTTATCCTCTATCTTTTCTCATACTAGTCAACTTCAATATTATCCTATTTTTTATAATCTGCAAAACTAAAATGAAATGTTATTATGCTTACTCAAAATCAATTTAACATCAACTATTTACAATTACATTGATTAGAGTTCAACAATGGGTCTTAAAAAGAAATAATTTTACTCTATTTGATCTCTAAAGAATAGAATATGAACTTATTAAGTTTCAAGAATAATGTTGTATTTATTTGATAGATTGTATGTATTTTTTCTTCGGTCCAGTCAAATTATTATACACCACATTGATTAAGGAAAAATATAATAATCAGTTTAAAAAAAATAAAAATTATCGGAAGTTATTTCGTGTGTGATTTTGGCATACAATGTGGCCCATAACATAATATTAAATTGTAGCAAGAAAATGCTTCATTTGACTTGTGCCTTAGTCAAATGAGGAAATTTGAATTTCCACTTCAGCAGGATGAGTTGTTAAGCAGTTAGTAGGAGTGACATGGAAAAATCACTCAGTTAAGTCAGTCAATTCGAGTTTGTGGGCTAGAAGTAGAGTTGTGTGCAAGTTGGTGGCTAAGATATAGCTATCTAGAGGTGTTATCTTTAGTGAAAGTCAGTTATTTAAGCTCTAGTCTAGAATAGAGTCAGTATGAGTTCAGTTGAGTAGTTGTAACTGTTGTTAACTCATTGATCTCTCAGTTAACTAGTCAATTTACTAAAAATAGCCCTAGTCATGCATGCAATTTTAAGTGCCTAATGAAGTGGAGGGGAAAAGACACAATTGTAATGTATTATATATTATTTCAAGTGTACAGATTTTGGGGCATGTAGGCAAGCTATTTCCCTTGGGATTTGCTCAAGGAAAGAAAAATATTGCAGTGTAGGTTGAGCTTCAAGGACTAAAGTTGTTATTGTAATAGATCATTGTTCTCATATGATATAATACAAATAGAGGAGGGTTTTTCTCAGTTGGGTTCCCCAATAAAATTGTGTTCATTGTGATTTTATGATTACATATGTTTCTATTGTCAGATTTCCTTATGCAAAATTTAGTAGAAGAAATTTGTGTCAATTCATTTAAGTGTGATTTCAATAGAAGCTGCAAATTTCAAGTTATTTCTACATGGTAACAGAGCCTTGGTTACATAGAGCCGAGGGAGAGTGGATTAGCAACAGTTTGTGAGGGAGAAACAATTTGTTTTCTATTGATTAAATTTATAACACACCCTACAAGAGAAAGTTAGAGTGTTATAAAGAAGGAGAGCTCAGTGTTGAGTTGTGTTATAACATCCTAACTTATGTTTCTTTGCACATGTTGTCACTCACTGCTTTTTTAGTTACCAGTTGCTTCAAATGCCCAACAATAGTGAAGTTTGATGCCAAATTCTGAGCCACAAAAGCTATCAAATGTTGCCATTATGATGCATGTGTTGTACTTGATGGAAACCCACTTGTAGCAGAACAATCCACTTATATATAACTAGATGAATCTACAGAAGAGATATCAGATGTGATAGAATACATGGGATGTAGGGCAGCTCAAAGGAATCAGTTCAGATGTAATGTACAATGGCAACTCATTAAGATGACAGTTCCCAGTATGGTAAGTTAGCTTTGCCATCAAGTCCAAATGGGGAGATTGTTGGCATTATGATGCAGGTGTTGTCCTTGATGGCAATTTACTAAGATGACAGATCACAGTTCAATCTCACAGAATGAAGAAAAAGAGATATACGCAGGTACCCCTTGATAAAGCCACGTCTACGTGCAGGTTAGTCGACCAAAAGTTGCGTATACGTATACACGCACTTTCATGCAAGGAAAGGTGTGTACATTGGGTTTTGGTCTGTGGTATTTGGACCATGGTATTGTGATCCATGGTATTGGTCCAAGGTATCTTGTCCGATGTGTTGACCCCAGGTATTTGGTCCAAGGTATTGGTTCTAAATGGTTTTGGACCATGGTATTGAGTAAGGCCTAAGACTATAACAGGAAGAGAAGATCATTAGGCAAGGGCACTAAGTGAGTCTCGAATATCTGATGAAGTATGAGATCTAGTATGCAAGTTATGGGTTCATGATGCTTTACTTGATCTAAGCTAAGGAGGAATCTCAACGGTTGATGGAGGACAAGATCTAATGATGGATCGAAATCTTATGGCTTGGAATGAATAATATCTATATGGTTTGATCTTGCTTATTCTAGATCTATATACTGACACATGTAATGTTCTGTAAATATCATGATCTGAGTATAACTCAAGTTTAAAATAGCTGCAAATCATGAATGAATATTTACAGATGTATACGCTGGTTGACTTTGATAAAAGCGGGCACATACGCAGGTTAGATACATCTGAATAGCATATACCATATAAACTATGATGTTACAAGTGATTCTAGTTGTGGATGCAAAGTCTGAGTTCTAGTGACTGTTTACTGGTGTCAATATTCTGCATATTCAGATTGGTTGATTATGTTTAGCTTCAATATTGATGGATGAGATCTATAATGGATCAGGATCATAATGACTTATCTTTATGAGATCTGATGGACTAGATCTGGTTGCTAACATACGTACTATCCTTGTATATGTAATGATCTGGGTATGTCTGAAGTCAGGAAGTGCAGCGAAGTTATAAGTAATTGATGACATATACGCTGGTTCACTTTAGTGAAGTTACATATACACACTAATTCGGCACTTCCAAGTAGTGTATGCACTATGATGCATGATTTCTAATGATACAGTTGGATCTGATTATTGTTGCAGAGTTCTGAGTTCTGCTCTGTGTTCTGGTGACTGCATTTTGTTGACAGGGTTTCAGTGATTCAGTTTTGGGTGATTCAGAGATTGATAATGCAAGTGGTGATTGATTTTGTGCTTCAATAATATTGATGGTTCCAGTATGAAAATTGGATGAAACGTGGCCTTCAGATTATGGTGTTGTGCTTCAAGAGTATCCAGTCTGAAAATTTATGAAACGTGGTCCCTGGAAGAAAGAGAAGGTTGTAGCCTTCTGTAGGTCAGCACCTACGTACTAGTACATCAGTTAGTACAAGAGCTAAGGCAGTTGTAGCTCCCTTCTAGGAGAAGCTAGAGAATGAGAGAAGGTTGTAGTCTTCAGTAGGTCAGCACCTACGTACTGGTACATCAGGTAGTACAAGAGCTAAGGGGGGTTGTAGCTCCCTTCCAGGAGAAGCTGAAGAAGAGAGAAGGTTGTAGCCTTATGCAAGTAGAAGCTTGCGTACTGGTATAAGTCTGCTCCAGTACAGAAATATTGTAAAAAGAAGTTTTTTATTAAAGGAAGATAGAAACGAATTGCAGCAGGTGGTTTTCACCCACATTGGGTTTCCACCTTACATCATGGTGTTCATGTGTGCTTCTTGTGTGACATGATGATTTGTCTTGTTTTACTGCATATATTTATTGTTCGTATGGTTAATGAAGTTCTGATGCACTAACTAAAGATCAACATTTAATGGATTAACTGAATCATAAGTTTACTAGATATACGCTAGTTGAATTAGACACAGTTGCATGTACACGCGAGTTCCCTTAACTGAAGTAGCGTATATGAATCTAAGTATGGAAATGAAAAAGTTATTGATTTGATAATACTGATTCACCCCCCCTCTCAGTATTATTTCCAACAATTGGAATCAAAGCAGGTCCTTTGGTAGAAGCTTGATCGCTTGAGGGAGATCCGTAGAACAATGGGAAAGCAGAAGAAGAAGACATCTCAAAGGAACTATGACAGTGGGAGAATCGATTGGGGAATATGTGGAAGAAACACTTTAGATTCAGAATCACTTCAGAATGAATATGAACAAGCAAAAGAACTATCAAGTATGAGTTTGTTATCCTCTAGTGATACATTTCTCCATCCACTTGAAGATGATGAAAGTGATAGCGAAACAATTGAACTTTCTCTTATGGTTGAAGATGAAAGATATCAAATAGAGACAGTATTTAAAAAACTTACTGACAAAATTAAATAACAACAAGATCTATTGGAAAAAAGGGAATGTGCCTCCAAAGAAGAAGCTACCAAACTAAACACTCAACTAGAGGAAGGAAACAAGGTAAGGAAACTATTCAAGGAAAAGGAAGATCAATGTCAAAAGCTACAAGATGAACTGACATCATTAAGAAATGAAGTAAATGAAAGAAGCACAACAATCAAGAAACTTTGAGAAAGATCCAGTTACTATGAAAGTCTTGAAACTAAAATCCTCTCGCTAAAAGAAGATCTTGAAGAATCAAATAAGCAGAATAAAGAACTACTCCAAGCTCTTGAAAAACAAGAAAACGAAGTTCTTGAATTAAGACATTAGTTGGAAGAAGGAAGAAAAGCTGAAGGAATCATGAAGAAGCAATGTCTTGAAAAGGAAGAGAAACATCAGGTTGAGGTAAATATTATAAATGATGAATTAGAAGAAAAGCATAAGCTCTTACGATTTCAAGATAGTACTAAGATCTTGGATGATATTCTTAGTAGTCAAAGGTCTCTTGCTATCAAAACTGGTCTTGGTTTTTATGAATCTGTTGAAGATGAATCTAGTTCACAAGGTGAGGCAAAGAACTCTAATGAGAAATCTAAAATGATCAACAAGGAGATGAGAGGACAACCCCATCAACAACCAAGGAAAAAAATTCTTCAAAGAAAATCTTTTACTCCTAGCTATGGAAGTGATAGTCAGTCAATTCCTCAAATGAATAATGTTGAATATTATGTATGTCATAATTTTGGACATGTTGCAGCCAGATGCAGAAGAAGAATGGTTTAAGACCATCACACAGAAAGATCATCACGTTCCAGGTACTTTAAGGGATATTGTTTTTCTTGCAATATGTTTGGTCACAAAGTTGTTGATTGCTACAAAAGGAATATGAAACATGTAAGATGTTATGCGTGTAACAAGCTTGGAAATATAGCAAAGGAATGCAGGAACAAAGTACGGGCACCATACCAAAAGGAGAAAACATCATCACACTTGAAGATATGGAAGAAGAAGGAAGTACAGTCAGAAAGATGTGGCACAGCACAATATACAGACATAACAGACTCAGAGGGAGCTGAAAGTATAAAACTCCAATGTCCTAAAGCTCAGTTAACTGAGCTAAGTCCAGTTAGATTAGTTCCAAACAGTTTGTGGAACTTATTGTAAGTTCAGTCAGTTAATGCATGCATGCATGTAACTAGTGTTCTCCAGATAACTAAATATTCTCTCATAAATAACCAATGTATGTCAGTTTAGAGAAAGACCCAGTTGAGATTAAAGGAAGGGACAATGTACTATCAGTTGGAGGAATTTTCCTATGAAGGAAACTCATCCATGCAAAATGAATCAACTCCTTCAAGATTGCACAATTATTTCAGAGGTCAGAGCAATGTGTGAGGTGAGAATCACACAGGTGCAGATGGAGGACCCGGGAGAAACTGCACAAGGAAATAGGAGGCTTAGAGGACTGAAGGAAGGCACAGGTGTTTTCTATTCTGTCTATGAGCAGTAGTGAGGGATTGTACTGAGAGCTGGATAGCTTGTGAGCTAAAGCTTTATGTAATCCTGAGATATTTCCACTTGTATGATAATACAAATAGCGGGGTTTTTCACTGAGGCTTTCCTCAGAGTATTCTTTTGTGTTTCATGTGTGATTGAATCTTCTTTTCTATTATATGTGTTCTATTTGATCTTGTTCAAAATCGATTAAGCTCCCGCAAGTTTGATAGTAGAATATCAAGTATTTTGATTTAGTACATTGCATTATCAGGTGATCTACAGTGAGAATTTCTACAGGAAAGTGTAGAAGTTCGACAACCAATCACTCTTAGGAGGTCTACAAGGGAAAGAAGAGCACCCAAAAGGTAAGAAGATTATGCTTCATCTGTTGCTTTCACTACTGAGGATGGGGAACCTTCTTTTTATCAAGAAGCAATGGATGATGTGGATAGTGAAAAATGGAAGAAGGTTATGGAAGAGGAAATGAATTCCTTGGCCAAGAAAAAAACTTGGGATCTTGTAGAATTTCCTAAAGGGATAAGTGTTATTAGATGTAAATGGATCTTCCAATTAAATAGAAATGTTGATGGAAATATAGAAAGATATAAGGTGAGGTTGATAGCAAAAAGGTACTCTAAGATAGAAGGTATTGACTTTCATTAGATTTTTTCATTGGTTGTAAAACTTGTTTCTATTAATACGGTATTAGCACTAATTACATTAACTGACCTTGAGTAAGAACAATTAGATGTTAAAAAAACTTTTCTTCGTGGAGATTTGGATGAGGAGATATATATGGAACATCCAGAAGGTTTTGTACAAGGTCGCAACATGAGATTAGTTTGCAAGCTCAGGGAATCATTGTATGAGCTGACATAGTCACCTAGGTAATAGTACAAGAACTTTGACTCCTTCATGGTGAGTCCGAACTTCATTAGAAGTGAATATGGTCATTGTGTATTTTAAATTTTTCAATGGTATATTCATTATCTTGGTTTTGTATGTTGACAATATGCTTATCCAAACAAAAGCATGGAATAAATTAATAGGTTAAAGGCTCAGGTTGCTAGGACGTTTGATATGAAGTATCTTGGAGCTGTAAAACAAATCTTGGTCATGGAGATACACAAAGACATGAAAAATGGAAAGCTTTAGTTATTGTAACAGAAGTATGTGGAAAAAATACTTGCAAAGTTCGGTATGAACAATGTGAAACACGGTAATGTTCCTTTGGCTTCCCATTTTAAGATTTCTTCGAGTTTAAGCCCTAGAACTAATGAAGAAAATGAGTATATTTCTTGTGTATTGTATGCAAATGAAGCAGGGAAATTAATGTATGTGATGGTGTCTACAAGACCTAACATTTCACATGCAGTTGGAGTTGTCAATAGGTTCATGGAAAATCCAGGAAAATAACATTAGCGAGCAGTGAAATCGGTGCTTCGATATTTGAGAGGAACAAGTGACCATTGTACAATCTGTAATGGTTGCGGTGATTCATTTTGGGGATATGTTGATTCGGATTATGCTGGTAACTTGGACAAGACAAAATCTACTACAGGATATGTCTTTACACTTGTAGGTGGAGTGATTAGTTGGATATCAAAGTTTTAGGAAACAGTTTCTTTGTCGCCTAGTGAGGAAGAATATATAGTTGCTTCACATGCTTGCAAAGAGGAAATATGGTTGAAGGGTTTGAAGGATGAGCTTGAAAGGATGCAAGTCTGAAAGTGAATGTATTATGTGACAATAAGAGTGTTATCCATTTGGCTAATAATATGGCTTATCACAGCAAGACTAAACATATTGATGTAAAATACCATTTTGTAAAACATGTAATTGATGGCGGTGAAGTAGTTCTCAAAAAGGTCCACACTCGGGAGAATTGTGCAGACATGTTCACAAAACCAGTTTTGGTACAACAATTGCAGTGGTGTTTGGATTCTTTCGGCTTGTAGAAAGATAATGAATGGGTATGGGCAAGGGATTAGGAAACACTGTTGTCAAGATGGAGATTGTTAATAACAACAACAATTAAAAGATTTTGTAAATGTAAATTACTTCAGTAAGCCTTATTTTACTATTCAAGCAATTGCATAATGAGAGGGAGTTTTTGTAACAGTGTCTTTCTATTAAAATGTTGTTGCCCGAGAGGCTTATGTATTGTTGGAGATTCATTGTTGACCCTGAATAATAAAGTATTCCAATACCTTTCCCTATGGATGTTTCCTTGACACACTGTCAAAGTTTTACCATGTAAAATTTGTGTCTTTTGTGTGAATTTAGTTTTTTGTTCTTGTGTGCATTTCTCCTATTATTTAATAGTTTATAGGGTCAAAATACCGACACGAGAACCCAAACTATATTATATTGTGTGTGACATTCTTGTGATTTATTTTATGAGCGTTTAAATCTGATTTTCTCCTCTATATTTCAAAAGTCATAGCTAGCCATTGAAAATCCATCAGTTCCACAATTTTTTTTTGCAATTGATACTTTTCATGTAGCACTCTTCGAACTTGCACGTTGAGGTTTTACACATTCAACCATCTAACATCTTTGCACCATATTATACATTTTCTTCTTTAATATCAATAAATATTTTAATGAAAGAAAAATAAAAATAAGAATTTTAAATCATAACTCACTAAGATAAATGTAAATTCTTACATATATTTCTTTAATTAAAAGGCCTTTTATTAAAAGTCATAATATAACGAGTCCACAATTTCTCTTGGAAAACAATGGAAATTTTCGTAGGCTTTTGAAAAAAATTGGCAGATATGTTTGGAAATTTGGGTTAGAGATGTCAAGCTTCGAGATTTTAAGTACCCCAGGGGTTCTTGATTGCGCTGGATTCATTTCCACCATTGAAAAACGATTCAAACACTCCATTGGATTTCTTAAAAAAAATCATGGGATTCCAATGAGAATTTTGTTGTCTAGGAAAAATTGTGGTCTCTATATACCAACACCGAAAGAAAAACAAGGCTGATAATGCCAACTAAGGGAATTGGCAATTGACTAAGCATTTTTTTCTACTTTTATGGGTTGTTATAAGCATGGGTAACTTTTCAGTTTTACTGCTCATTTTTTGTTTGTTTGTTTTTACATTGGAATAAATGCATCCAACAATGTTTCTTGTTTTTTTCATTACAACGAGTGTGGTAGATTTGTTGCCCATCTACCATAGTAGACTCACTCATTAATATATGATGGGGCCCATTTAACTCGGTGGTAAATGTTAGCGCTTCGTAAATTTCTCTAGGCTGAGGAGATAAATCCCAGAGGTAACCACAAATCTCTTTGGGTTATAAACTGGTCCTTTTTAACCAGAGGGGGCTCCCTCACTAGAAAAAGTCGAAAGGTAAATAACACTTAAGCTCAAGGACTGCAGAGACCAAGTTTGTAGAGGTTACTTGGTTGAAAATGATGTTTAGAAAACTTGAGAGGGAGGGCCACTGCATGGAATAATAATTGAAATCCTAACACAAAAGTATCAATGCATACATGAAAACCTATTATAACAGAGGCAAGGTAGGTAAGTTTCCAAGCTATAACATCTGAAGTAGTATAGTGAGTGAATTTGAAGAAATAAAGGTTACACAACGATATTTAATCACATGCACAGAGCATTAACCAAGTTCTGAATTTTGCAACATAAATCTTGATCAAATATCGGGAAGAAGGTGGGAATAGAGCATTTAACTCAGAGTGTATTCCATTATAATTTCGAAAGAGAAACAATCCTTTAGGACATCAAATAAGACAAATTCTAAACAAATGTTTCAGCAACAACATAAGAAATGAAAAAGAAATAGATAAATGAATAACATAACACATGAAAAAATAGCACAAAACTCAAAATGCATACCACATGAATCTGGTTAATATGGTAAACTCAACACAACTTTATCTAACAAAATGAACACACATACAATAGTCTTCTCTCAGATCCTAACCTTTTTTTCATTTTCTATGTGGCCTTAAATATATTTTGAACACAAGAAGCCCATATGACTAGATACATTGCATGATTTATCCACACATTGTTTTTTTAACCAAAAAAACTAAATAAAACTTTAATAAAAGCAGTGGTTGTTTCCTTTAAAAAAACATAAATGCTTTATCCTATCTCCTAGCGAATGGCCTATCCATTCATTTTATCTTTATCGCTAACATCATAATCGCAAGGTCAAAATCTGATGAGTTGGACTAGGACCCATCTAATGTCTCAAACCTTTCAAAAATATGAATTCACAAATCGAATTTCAAAAAACTCATAATTCTAGCAGCATAACACTGCAAAAATGGGTCTCAAAGAAACACCTGTAGCTCCCAAATGGTAGAACCTGTGTAAAAACAGGAGGTTATTGTATATGAGCTTGTTTTGAAGAAAAGTCTCTTTCAGTTTCTTCAAATTGTACCCCAACTCCTCGAAAAATCCTCTGCAAAACAATGGCTAAAACAGGAAATTTTGCAGAGTCCGAAAAATATGTTTTGAAGATGCATTTGAATCTCCTGATCCATTACGCCTGTGCAAAAACTAGAAGATGTTATTGTTATTTGGCCCATCCTTACAAAACACCTCTTTCTGTTTCCCAAAATTCACCTCCATGTGATCAGAAACTGTTCCGCAAAAAGATGACTAAAACAGAGTATTTGTGCAATGCTGGGCAACGAAAAGTCAGAGTGGCACTCCATGCTCTGTCCAGTGGCACACCTCCTTCGAAAAAATGAGTCGAATGGGTAGGCTTGAAATGGACGTGTGATGGTGTAGAACACTTTAATTATGCTTTCCAAATCTTTCAAACCTTCTAAATGGTTGATACCCACCTGCGTAGTAGTGGCGCAACGACCATGATTCCCATTAACTTGACACTCCATGATTTAACTGAACCACTTGATGACTAAATTCATGGTGATTTTGGACAGTGACTTTTGAACTTATGATAGTGACAATGACTACAAGTTCGACTTATTCAAAAACCGAAAACAAATGAATAGGGCAAATACATTTGACGATGAAAACTATTGATCCTAACAATGGAATAATGCCATGGTAAGGCATAAGTCATCAATTCAAGTCCGATAAAGGGCTTATGTTTCCCACAAAGAAAAAAGGCTCGCGTGTCCATTCCTCATCATATGATCCACATTGGTTCAGGTTCGATAAAGAGTTCATGTTTCCTACAAAGAAAGAAGGCTTGGGTGTCCATTTCTCATCATATGATCCACATCTTTTCAAAAATGACAACTCTTTTTCAGGGATAAAAACTATCTATCATGATAGGATTCATTTCAGGCAAAACATTTGTTATGATAAAGTCTCACAACTAATATTGGGGGAAGACCATTATATATACTCTACTCCATCTTTGTAAATTTTGAACATATCAAAAATATTATGGATACTTGAAATTACCAATGTTCATAAGAAGTGGAAAAAAAGAAAAGTAAGTGAACCTAAACCATTGGGTTATAAATATATCAACCACTCTGGTATTAAAATTTCATGGAAATTTAGAAAGTGGACTTTTCCTATCCAAAATTAATTGATCTTATTGAGTTAATCAAACTCCCTATTTGGTTGTTGATTGAATGTTTCGTTGGATGATTTTTCTAACTTATAATATGTTCCCATTCTATCCATTATTGTACCCATTGTTTAGTAAGGCTGTAACTAAGACTTCCAAAAGTTCTGCCCCATTGTTTAGTAAGGTCGTAGCCGGGATTTCCAAAATTCTATTTAATTTTTCTAAATCATATTGGAATTTCCATTGTTATTAAGGGAAAATTGTGCCCTAGTTAGAATTTCCAGGCAAAATTGTGCCCTAGTTAAAGTACGGCGTTTCTTTGTTGCAGACCAAAGGCTTGAAAATTTCAATTAAGAGTCGTGAGAAACCTACCAAAGCCCCTGAAGAACATACCCTATTTATATCCTTGCCGGGGTTTATCGAAATCATACTTTTTTGTTACAGTAACATGGTCTGTCGTCTTTTTGTAAGATTTTTGAGATACACAGATCTAGATCTGCAAAACAATAAACAAGCTTGCAAGAGAAGGAAGGAAGCGAGCAAGAATCGAGAAAAGAATAAAATTGATTCTACAATATTAGTTTTAGAATAAATACATAAAAGCAACTAAGTTAAGCTTAGTTGTACATGCAATAACTAAAGCTAACTAAAGCTAAGTGTGCTTTATCTTATGTTAATGTGTACATGTGCCACATGCAAGCAATAAGTTAACTGGAGCTAATCTAGGTGCATGTACACCAACACAGCTAGTCTAAGTGCATGTACACCAACAACTGGAGCTAATCTAGGTGCATGTACACCAACACCCCCCCTTAAGCATAACTTAGGTGAGTGTGATGCAAAATGAATGAGTCCCGGCAACACGGCCATTTTAGGTACCCATATACAATGCATAAAAAGGAGGAAAGAGGGAAAACCCAGTGGGAAGAAAACCCCCCCTCAAAATATAATGCAAAAGTAGAGAAAAGACAACTGCTAGGCAGTCGTGTCCTTCACCCCGAGACGATCTCGCAGGAATCGAAACTTCTGCTCAGTGAAAGTCTTGGTGAAGATGTCAGCAATCTGCTCGGAACTATGACAGTACTGAAGATCGATGATCCCATCATGAATGAGTTCTCTAATGAAGTGCATGTGGATCTCGATGTGTTTGGTACGCTGCCGCTGCACTGGATCTCTGCAAAACTTTAGCGTACTTTGATTATCGCACCAGATGACAGTTGGATGATGGACACTAATCCCAAGCTCAGATAGGAAATGTTGTAGCCAAATTGCCTGAATAGTGGCATTGACTTCTCCTCTATACTCGGCCTCTGCTGATGATAAAGCAATGGTAGCCTGCTTCTTACTTGACCAACAAATTGGGCCGGATCCCAAACTAAGTACATAACCGGAAGTAGACTTGTGATCAATGGTGTCGCCAGCCCAGTCTGAATCTGTGAACCCGATGAGATTCAAAGAACAATTGGCTGCATAATGAATCCCATAGGTGATTGTCCCCTGGACATATCGAAGAATGCGCTTTGCAGCATTCCAGTGTAACTCATGTGGCTCCTGCATGTATCTGGAAACTGCTCCGACAACATAGGAGAGATCAGGACGGGAGTCAGTGAGATAAAGAAGACTTCCCACAAGCTGGCGATATAATGTGCAATCAACCAATGGTGTGTCTTTGCCATTCTCAAGCTTTATCCCTGATAACAAAGGTGTGGTTGCTGGCTTGCAGTCACTCATGTGAAATCGTGCCAAAAGATCTTTGGCATATTTTGGTTGAGAAATGGTAATGCCAGAATCACGCTGATGGATCTCTAGTCCAAGGAAGAAATTTAGCAAGCCCATGTCTGTCATAGAAAACCGCTTATGCAATGCAGTTTTGATGTTAGTAATGATAGAAGCTGAACTACCCGTTATCAAAAGATCATCTACGTATAGTACTACGATCAACAAGGAGTCAATTTTCTTCAGAAAATAAACATTGGAATCAGATTTGCAGCGTACAAAATTTTGAGATAACAAATAAGAATCCATCTTTGCATACCATGCTCTAGGTGCCTGCTTGAGGCCATAGAGAGACTTCTTTAGTTTGCATACCAGAGATGAATTCTGCATGTATCCCGGTGGCTGCTCCATGTAGATTTCCTCCTCGAGATCACCATGAAGAAAGGCATTCTTCACATCCATATGATGCACCTCCCATCCTCTCGCTGGTGCAATGGAGAGAGCTAGCCGAATGGAATCCATTTTTGCCACTGGAGAAAAACTCTCATCATAGTCAACACCATGTACTCGCTGAAAACCTTTTGCTACCAATCGTGCCTTATATCGACTAACTTGGCCATTTGATGCTTTCTTGGTCCGGTAAACCCACTTGCATCTCACAAGTTTGCGATTTGAAGGTAGTGAAACCAAATCCCAAGTCTGGTTCTCAATGAGAGAGTTATATTCCTCATCCATGGCGGCTTCCCATTCAGGATGCCCATCTGCTTCTGCATAAGTTTGTGGATCAGATCCATGCATCATATAAGCATGCATGGGCATGGATGGCTCCATAGCTAAGAGTGCTTGCGGATCTTCCTCAAACAAAGGGATAGAGGCATGATCATCAAGGATATCACTCATGTTGTGCCATTTTTGTGTTGAAGGTGGTCGAGAATCTTCCGAACTACATGCAGAAGTATGATCTCGATGTTCAACAACTGGTGGTCTAACATGGGTCACAGGAAAAGACTCATCTTCATCAGAATGCTGGTCTGAAGTTTCATCTGCATACTCATCAGTGAGTGGTGATGAAAACTTGGTAACAAGTTCATCTACTGGTGCATGCGAAATATCTTCGTCAAACTTTACACTCCTTTCAATAAAGAGCTCTTCAGTGTGGATATCAAGCAATCTGTACCCTTTGACTTCATCAGAATATCCAACAAACATGCATGCTTTGCTTTGAGGCTCCAAAGCCTTTCTCTTCTCTGGAGGAATGCGGGCCCATGCTCGAGATCCAAAAATGCGGAAATGACTAACTTCAGGTTGCATGCCAGTCCAAGCCTCAAAAGGTGTTTTTCCAGTAACAGATTTATGAGGAGCTCTGTTCTGGATGTATGAGGCACAATTAATAGCTTCAGCCCACAATTTCGACGGAAGAGATCTTGCATGCAACATGCAATTAGCCATCTCTTTCAAAGATCGATTTTTCCTTTCAGCCACGCCATTTTGTTGTGGAGTGTAAGGAACTGTATGCTGCAACTGTATGCCTGCTTCATCACAAAGATTCTTGATATCTTTGTTGACATATTCCGTCCCATTATCTGTGCGGAGTATTTTGATGCGTTTTCCAGACTGATTTTCCGCATGCGCTTTGAAAATCTTTAGATGTTGAAAAACTTCAGACTTGAGTTTCAAGAAGTAAACCCAAGTGAATCTCGTGTAATCATCTATAAATGACAACACATATCTTGCTTTGCTCATTGAAAGCACCGAAAATGGACCCATGAGATCACTGTGTACAAGTTCCAAAGGTGAAAAGGCTCTCCATGCATGCCCCTTCTCGAATTTTTCTTGTGGATGCTTTCCAAGAGCACATCCATTACAAACACCATCTGAAAATTCAATGGTTGGCAATCCTTTGACCATCCATTGCTTACTAAGCTGTTGCATATATCTGAAATTCAAGTGCCCAAATCTCTCATGCCAAATCCTACTTTCTTCATTTGCATGCGTAAGTAGCAAAATAGAATCTGATTGAGGAACAAAATCAGAAAATGTATACAGACGAGATTGATCATTTACCTTGCTAGATGCAATCTTTAAATTGGTTTGCATGTCATAAATGCTCACGGAATCTGGGGTAAATTCCACTTTCCTTCTGCTGCCTATGTGTGTCATCTGATACACTGAGAGAAGATTCACAGAAAGCCTTGGAATATGCAAGACATTTTCAAAACTTCCATCTTCGAATTGCACTCTTCCTTGTCCAATTGCTGCAACTGCAGAATTATCCCCCATGAGAATGGGAGGACGTGAGTATGCATGTAGAGAAGAAAATGATTCCTTTGAAGAAGCCATATGATGTGAAGCTCCTGAATCGATGATCCATTCTTGTGGTGCAGAATGAAGAGCAATCAAAGCATGCCCGTTACCTCTTGGATCTGGTGCTTTTTCTCCAGACTTCTTAGCATTCTCAGGTTGTGGTCTCCAAGATTGTGTTGCTGAAGTGTCTGCGCCATAAGATCTATAGTCTTCTTCATGCATGCAGATTCAGGATGAAAACCACGGTGGCAATAATTGCACATTGATTGCCCTTTCGTTCCTTTCCTTTCATTTGAGCCAGATGATCAATCAGGGGGTTTGGGATGTCCTCCCTTTCTTGGATCAGGATCCTTCTTCCCTTTTCCTTTCTGATGGTCTTCGGAATTTGCCTTTCCTTTTGCATGCATAGTAAGTGCATGCGCTTTGGAATTTTTAAGTGTGCCCATTTTGATGAGCTTATCTTGCTCATGCATCAAAGACTGAATAAAAGAATCCAGTGAGGGCATCTTCCAAGCTGCACCAGTTTCAGATCTGACTGTGTGGAATGTAGAGACGAACACTGCATACTCTGGACCAAGTTTTGATAAAATGGAAAGAATCAACTGATTTTCTTGCTTGGATTTGTCGATCCCGCATCCTTTCAGCTGAACCAACAAGGCTTTATACCTTGTGAAAAAATCTTGAATGTTCTCAAAGTTTCTCGGATCTAATGAGTTTAACTCATTTTCGAGAATGTGACCTTGCATTTCATCCTGTTTTCCAAACAATCCTTCCAAAATTTTCCATACTTCATTTGGAGTTGAACATGATTCAACATGAAATAGCAGTTCCGGAGAAATAGATAAACATAGGATGCCGAAGGCCTCGTCCATGCGATTGAAATATCTTGTTTTCTCCATTGCCGATGTTGGTTCAACTTCCGTTTCCATGGTTATTCGAAATAAGCCTCTACTTCTGAGATGAAGTTGAATCTTTGGCTTCCATTCGAAATAATTATATGGAGTGAGAATTGCCGATTGTGGAAACTCCAATTTAGACTCCATTCTTTGTTGTTGCTTCAATATTCTGAACCTGCAAATAAAATTGCTTGTGCACTGATTACAAATCCATGTGCTCTGATACCATGTAAGATTTTTGAGATACACAGATCTAGATCTGCAAAACAATAAACAAGCTTGCAAAAGAAGGAAGGAAGCGAGCAAGAATTGAAAAAAGAATAAAATTGATTCTACAATATTAGTTTTAGAATAAATACATAAAAGCAACTAAGTTAAGCTTAGTTGTACATGCAATAACTAAAGCTAACTAAAGCTAAGTGTGCTTTATCTTATGTTAATGTGTACATGTGCCACATGCAAACAATAAGTTAACTGAAGCTAATCTAGGTGCATGTACACCAACACAGCGAGTCTAAGTGCATGTACACCAACAACTGGAGCTAATCTAGATGCATGTACACCAACACTTTTCTATCTTGCCATACACGTCCATAGCAAAGCAATTAAAAAGCTCGACGAAATGTTGTGGTAATGCCTACACGACCATGGCAGGCCAATTAAAAAGTTCACAGGAATACTATGGTAATCAACCACAGTTGAGATGGTGGCACTTCTTTTGGCATCGGTGGCTGTGAAAACTATGTAAAGGAGAACGAAGGTGCCCACTATCT
Organism: Pinus tabuliformis; assembly: GCA_031772625.1. Lineage (NCBI taxonomy): Eukaryota > Viridiplantae > Streptophyta > Pinopsida > Pinales > Pinaceae > Pinus > Pinus tabuliformis. The sequence goes on along the minus strand of CM062812.1, from coordinate 989,430,031 downwards.
CGGCCCCCAAGCCATCTCCCTTTGTGTAGCCATTCGCGCCAGTGTTAGCGCATCTGCCATTAGCTTCATACTGACTCTGATTGAAGCTCTTCATAACTCCAACCCACAGATGGCTCCCAAATACTGGCATATCATGTAAAACACGGCCCAGGGCAACAATAGCTTTCTTGCCATCAAAATCCTGAAGGTTACAGCTGGGTTGACATTCCCACCAACTCACACAAACCTATTAAAGAGGATTATATAAATGAAAGGACAAACCCACGCCCTCCTCCGTGGAAATTCTGGCCGGATTTGCTAAACCCTTGGGGTAGCCCTGGGCCTTGAATGTGAACAGGTAGACAAATGTTCAGAAAAGAATGATTACCTGAAATCCCTCTTGTGCGGTGGACTAGATAGAAGATCATTCCACCAAATGCCTAGGCAATCCCCTGATACCTAACTATAACAATATACAAGGAATTCTGCAATAGCCTGACAGTGAGGATTGTTATGTAAAGAAACAAGAAAGTCACCATGAATTCTGCTATACCCATGACAGTGACGATCCTTATGTAAAGAAACAAGAAAATCGCCATGAATTCTACAATACCCTGATAGTGAGGATCCTTATGTAAAGAAACAAGAAAATCGCCATGAATTTTGTAAAACCTTTTATAGGCCAATCTAAACATATTACAGCAAGCGAGAAGTTGATAAAATGGCGCGAAGAGGACAAAGAAACATTGCAAGAAATGGCATCGGCATTACACGGCCGCATAATAGCTTTCCATTAAAGCGAAGTTAATCCAAGCAAGCGAATCAGAAAAGTGCTCTTGGACATTACATCCAGACAGGAGATATTCTACCAACATCGCATAACCTAGGTAGTGACGGACCCTACAGATCATGGCGCCCATGAGGTCTGTAAATAGCCAGACCTTTCCACTCAACTCTACTTCGCACCTCCTCTCCGGCCACCATTCCACTTCTCTACATCCGTCAGAGGCCCTCGAGTTCTCTTACGTTCATACCGTAACATTAAAAGAACGAATGCCATAACCTCAAACATTAGGTTGGAGGCTTCTCTAATCTAACACCCGCGCCTCTATTCTAACACCTAGACACATGATATCTATTAAAAAAAAAAAGGAAAAATGGCTATTAAAAATATCCTGTGCCATATTTTGTAAAAATTAAATCTCTATGATTCACTTAGTGATAAATAATAAATAATTAAATTTTTTGAAGGTGTAATAATTAAATTAAAGCTTTTGAAAGTTTAATAATTAATAATAATTATTTTTTTTGAAAATAAAAGTTTATTATATAAATAAATAATTAAATTAAAAATTTGGAAAGTTTATTATAGAGAAAATATTTATGGAGACATTTTGAGGAAATTAAATCTCTATCAACATTTCATAATTAATGATAATTAAATTAAAATATTTTAAAATTTATTAAAATTTCTAAATCTCTCGTAAATAATAATAATTAAATTATACTTGTGGAATACGTATTGTGGAATAAACACTTATCCATATACTAATAGCATATTAATACATTGTTATTAATAGAAATAATATTTTCATAAATTACTATTTGGTTTCGAATGCTAATCGCAAAATTTTTTAAAATCGAAGAAAATAAAATTGATCTGAATTCCCTATACAAATACATACAAATCGCTGACTGAGTTACGCTCAACAAGAGACCCAGGAGAAAAGAAACAACCCAGCGTTTTATCACATCGATTGACAACCAAAGTATTGGGATGGGAAGGAAATTTTCATGGCTGTTTACTAAGGAATTGGCTAAATTGAGTGAATGGAATTAAATCATACAATTAAATTCCCTCACTAAATTTCTAATTCCCTCATCAATTGACCTGGTTCGAAAGAACTTGATCATCATAATATAACCCCCCATAAAGCGAAGTAACCATTCATCCAACTCAGCATCAGCATTTGCGCACATCACATTGGACCAAAAGGGGCTCCCCGAATGAAGTAGTTTGTGAACTGTGTGAATCAAAATGCTGCGACAGAGACAGATTTTTGTTTAATATATGATAATTGCATTGAATTATAAAAGTCATATTGAGTTAACTTTTATTTAAAGGTCGTATAGTTTGAGGCCACAACTGCTAAGTTCGCAATTTAAGAAATCATTTCTTAGTAATGCTTATGATCATTGAAAAATGTAGAACTAGAATTTCTGTTAATATGCGACCTTTTTAAATTAATGTATTTACAACCTGACCTGACCTGAGCATTGTTTTTACGTTTTGAGGTTTCAATTTGACACGCATACAAAATACTTCTTTATTTGGCTTCATTTTTCTTTTTCCAAAAAAATGTAGAGCCTTAAGAGTCAAGGATTCGAAATGGTCTGGCTATTTGCTCTGGAGGGCACTTTAATATATTCTTTGATGTCACTGCACATAATACACATACACATACCGAGAAGAGATACGAAGCTTCTCTTCTCTCATGTAAATCCTCCTACACTTCATACATATTCGCTCTCAAGTGTGAGGTCCTTTTGCAGCCCCAGAAACACATCACTGGTCTCTGCACGTTTTACAAAATGATGAATCTCTCACTGCACATCAGTGCCGGTGAAAGGTACTTCCGTTTCTTCACGTTTTACAAAATGATGGATCTCTCACTGCACATCAGTGCCAGCGAAAGGTACTTCCGTTTCTTCACGTTTTACAAAATGATGAATCTCCCACTGCAGTTAAGGGATTTCCATCTACCATCCAAGCTGAGGGGGCAAATGCATGCAATAACAAAGAAATGATCGCCCATATGACCAAGGGATCTTGATGAGAGCTGAAGTTTAAAGAGGGCATTTCATTCACACTCCGCTGGAGGAGTGGGAAATCTGGCTGAATCTTTGCAATAATCGTAAGTCATGTATTTCTCGTGTACCCATTTAAGTTTCAGCCTCTGCTTTGCATCAAGAGAAGCGTAGCCAGGTTGATCCCACCATGAAGAGCAGTTCGTTTTCGAAGAATACTGACAGGCATCAATGCTGAAATTTTTGTATGTGGAAATGAAAGGCGCGTGGCTCCAATTCGTCTTGACGAGGCCACCTTGAGTAGCCCAATCGTCTGCGTTCCATATAGAGGAGTAAACGCCCATCGGTTGAGTTTGAGGATACGGGACTCCTCTTTTCTCATTGTTGGAAAATATCCGTACGGGCACATCATCTACAAAGAAACTGCTTCCATGCATTAAACATCCAGCTCATCAGACACTGTAATACACAGACTAACTAGGCATGGCAATTATCGTATATATACTCACACAACTTGCTGGCGATTCCAGAGAAAGGAATAGGAATGGAAGTCTGCAGTTGGGTCGAACCATAAGAAAATACGCTGTTCTCTGTTGCCAACTCCTTTTGAATAAATGTTAGTCTGCACAGCGTACGGCTCCCCAGAAGTGTTCCCCAAAAATTCAAAGTCGAATTCATCATGCTGATCGCCTTGGGAAGACATCTGCAGTAACCAAGTATAAAGTATGAATTCAATCATTGATCAAACTTAATCAAGAACCCAAGAAATGCAATATAATCCGATCTATTGTATGGCAAATGACAGTTACATAGAATGCAGTAACAGTGCCAGCAGAGTCGCCCGGAACGAGCTTAATCTGCACATTTGCTTTTCCGAAGATGTATGTGCTCTTCGAAGCAAATCCTGCACCTGAAAACAGAGCAACCTTAATGAGACTTGATATAAGCAGCAGAAGCACAATCAGTAGTAAAAGCATAGAAATGGGATAAAAAATAAAATATATATAAATACCAGAAATGTTATCAAGCTTGAGCTGGAGCAACTCCCCTTGGGACATGACATGATCAACAGCCCAACTGGGGTAGAAGAAATCGTCAAAGGACGCACTTTGAAAGCCCACGAGCAGGCTACACAACGTTACAAAGATACAAAGAAGAGCGCAGTGCATGACACGACCCCCTTCTTGACAACCTACGAATGCCATCCTCAAGACCCGATTCGACTGGACCGTGTATCAAGCCAGTCAGAGTTCAATGAAGAAATAGCTGCGTGACCGAGAAAATTTATAGGGAATGGTAACTTGACTGGCACTCTACTAAACTTAACTGCGATCATAAAAATCTGCCCCCAGTGGTCCCACGACTCCATTTAAATAATGTTTGTTGGCCTGTACTCACTCACGTATTGCCAGTCTGTCAGTTAATTACAGTAATGGAGACTCCTTTCTCAAAATTTACCACACTTTTGCCCCTATTTGTCATTTGATATGAGGGCCACTTGGCGGGTAGTTACCGTGTAAATGTGCCACGTCTCCGATACTGCTTCGAGCGGAATTATGATGTATAAATTGGATGGTTACACCGATATTTTATATATATTAATATTATTATATAAATAATGAAATTGGTATATATTAAATATTATTTTTTATTTTTATTTTTTTTAAATATAAAAATAATTTATAGATAATATAAAATTTTTCTATGCAATAAGTATTAAATAGACTATTTAAAAATCATGAGAAATTAGTTAATGATAACTATTTCTTATGGATATAGTCATACATAAATGACTTATTTCACTTAATTGAATTTCAAAACATGATATCTAATAAAATTTATTTAAAAAATATTATATAATTTTAAATAAAAATTTAATAAAAAAATTAATACAATAACATTTAAATTTTGAAAAAATAATCTTTTAACTTTTTATTCCGTCTTAATTCTTTTTAGATTTGATTATATATAAACAACTTGCCAGAAGTAATAAGACTAAAACAACTACAATCTATTGAAAAAGAAGAAATACATCTGAGATTAAATGTATCATTTAAAATTATCACTTTTAAATATTTCTAATATTTTTTTCTTTATTAGTGGTAACTATCACTCTTAAATATCATAATCAATATTTTGACTCACATAAATCACCTAAACCATTTAAACCTTTCCCATATTTATATTTTAAAAACTATCAAATATAAAACAAAATCCTCAATTTTTTTTTATATGTAAAGTCATGCCAATGAAAACAAATGAATATGTGAAGTCATGCCTAGTGAAAACAAATGAATGGTTGATAGGATGAAGCCTCACTGCCATAATGCGACATAGGCTTTCGATTCAATGAAGTCGTGGCCTTATGAAACAAATGAATTGTGGATGGTGGAGGCCCCACAATCATTATGCTAATCCAAATAAAGTTCATTTGTATTTTTATTAGATTTTAATTATGATTAAAAATAGTGGAATTCTAAATTTTTATTTTTTAAAATAGTTTTTATCGAATAAAATAATTAATTTAAATATATAATTAAAATTTCTGAATAAATCTTCATTCAAATGTAAATATTTCACATTAAAGTTTTATTAGGAATAAAATTTTCAAGTATTGGTAAATTTTTAATTTATTCATCCATCTTATTATATAGAGATAAATTTTATATAAATATTTTTTAAAGAATTTATAAATTTTTAATTTGATTATTATAAAAATTAAATAGATATCAATAATATAATATTTTTAATTAAATTTATTTAAATTGATTGAAAAAAATGATTATTCTTTTTTACTAAAAATAATAATATAATAAATTTTGTTATAATGACTTTAAATTTCATTATTAAATTTACTAAATTTGAATAATCCTTGAAAACAAACTATTAATCAAACAAAAAGAATTAATAAATTTTTAATTTAATTGTTTATTTTGAATAATCCTTGAAAACAAACTATTAATCAAACAAAAAGAATTAGTAAATTTTCAATTTCATTGTTTATTTTGAATAATCCTGGAAAACAAACTATTAATCAAACAAAAAGAACTAGTAAATTTTTAATTTAATTGTTTATTTGATTATTAAAATTAAATAGAGGTCAATAAAATATTATTTTTAATTGAATTTATTTAAAGTGATTGAGAAAAATGATTATTGAAAAAAATAACCTAACAAATTTTGTTATAATTAATTTGAATTTTATTATTAAATATAAATAATCCCACAAAAAATTCAAAATCAAAATATAACGGGTAAAAAAGGAGTTATCCATCGAATTTAACCACTGGTATCGTGTGTCAGGCATCAGAGCGCCTGCTGCCGCATTTTGACCACTTTGCAGGAGGATAAGACATAGATGAGACAAAGGAATTAATATAACACAGAGATGAGACAAAGGAATAAATGTATCAAGTCCAATCACTCAATCCAGATGGGCACGCATTCGGCGGATAGACGTTCACGTGTACACTCATGAGGGCCGGACGCTGCCTACACCACCAGGCTGGCTTCTTACCGAGGAGGCCAATATGATAAAGCCCAATTCACTTCGCCTGTTGCACCCTGCAGGCATCTCGATTTAAAGGTGCAACCAGCTTTTCCTCATATGTTCATGCCCACCATATATGCATTGCCGTGGAGATGACGTTAAACAGTCAACATCATACAGCACTCACAATTAAAGTGTTTTCGGATACATATTGGTGGCGCCCTAGTTTAATGGTACCGTAAATCTCTTTCTAATAACGGCTAAGGTATGGCCGTGCTGTTGCCAGCTATTTTACTGCCATTTTCACGGACAAATTCAGTGTACAAGTCCTTAACAGCTGGCTATTACGTTGTATTTACCCGCTGCCGATGAGAGCATGAGTTGGGCACTGTCCTTATGTAAACCATTTTCTTGGCCATCACTGCTTCATGGAAGGGAAAGAGGGATCATTCCAACCAATTATTTATTATTATTTTGGAAGGCACAGTGCACTCGCGAGATTCCGTCTGATGGCCTTCTGTGGCACCTATTCAGAAGATGAGCGTAGTAGTTATAAAGTGAATAAATAATTTGAAAGTGACACTTCAGTGATGCACGTGAAGGTAAGGAAAAAACAGGACACTGGAGTAATGTTTGCTACACACAAACCACGTGAACTTGTAATTCCAATGAATCTATATTGTGCGTGAATAAATAATTTTTTAAGGCTGCCTGTCTTAAAACATATACTAAATTCAGTTCCATTATTGAAGTGTTACACACAAGAGGGAGAAGGGAATTTTGTCTTTCATGTTTGGCCTGCTTTTATTCTTTAGAGGATGTAGGATAGAGAGTATATTGGTTCAGAGCACAAAGTTCGAGTATATTAACCACAAAGGGCAGCCAAAATCTTACTATCGTCATTCATTAAAGTCATCGCATGGGTACATGAACCAACCTTCCAAAGTTTATAGCTATGTTGTTGATGATTTATAAAAGGGTCACTTATAATTCATTAGTTTCACTAACATACATATTGCAGAGAGAGAGTTACGTTTCAGAAAGGTCACTTGGTTTCCATTTAACTTTTCTGCTGATTCTATTGATTGTGATGTTTACTTTCTATTGTACATCTATTTTAATTTAATTTACTTAAATTAAGCTAAAATAAAAACTCTCTTTACAATATTGCAATAATTTTATTTGTCACAATTTTCCCTTTTTTTTTATACATTTTATTGAAATTAGCAAAGTTATATATATAGGCTAAGGGGTTTTCTTCCTTCTGTGAAGCAATCATGACAATTCCTTGTCCAATTGATTTGTAACTTCTTTCATGACCACTTTGTTGGTCACATATCGCAACATAATATGAGGGGATATCTGAAAGTTGAAGCACCTGATGTATGTACCCTAGGGAGATGCAAACCAGTCTGTGATATCTTGGAGTGAATCTTTCACCTAATCTTTCATGCAAGGAGGATCGATCTCACATATCATGTGAAAGATGACCGCAAAGAAGTGTTCAACCAATTTGTCATACATGCTTCTGATGCTCGCCTCTAATAACACTTTGAAGTGAAAGCAAACTGAGAAATTCTCCTCAGGGGTCCAGTTCTAATTCAATCCTCGGAACGCATACAGTGCACATATTATGTCTAAGAGAAACGCAGACATATAGAATTATGGTGCCTAGTTCACCCATAAATATTCTTTAGCCTGCACCACCTAACACTGCAACTCATATGATAATATATCTGCCCAATCAAAAGCTCTATCGTGGGTCGCCACTATATTGAGCGTATATATCCAATTCTTCTCGAACACCTCATCTTTCTTACACCCATACAACCGAGAATACATAGCTATCAAGTACTGATACACATCTTTAAGAATCTTTGTCAGATATACTGCAAATGGGTGGTGGTGAAACTTGGCAGCTTCTTAACGCCATGATTTGATAACATCGCTTGTGTCAAGGGTATCCCATCTCATGTAGAAGTTGTCATTTTCATATTCATTGGGCTTGAGCATATTATAGTATGTATGCATGTCCTCATCATAATAGGTGGTGAGTTGTCTTCCACTCTCAATATGAATCACAAGGTGAGAGTCATCCATATGTGTAATGATCCATTCTATCACCTATGCACATGGAATGACCTGGAACCTACATGTGATCTTGTGCATCCTGGACTTATTAATGTTGATGTATGCATGCACATCTTCTAAGACCTGGAGAAAACTTTCTTGCATGAATGTGTTGTATATTTTACTCCATGTAACCTATGTGTCCCTGTCAATAAAGCATTGTGTGTCTGCATATATCAAGATATTTGGTTTTGAAACTTCTACAGGCTCATCAGTGCTTGCTTCTAAAGGTTCTCTAGAGTTCACTTTGCGAGGCAGAATGGCTCCAACATATGACGACAAGGTGACAATACTTGCAGAACGAACACCTATTTGGGGCAACACACTCATAGTGACAATATCGACTTAACACAACTTAAATATGAAACAACACTTGTAAATCACGTACAAAGAGTCATAAAATATTATAGAACATGAAAATTTTCAAACGAAAACAAAAATCACTTGCATGCAAGAGAAAATGGGCATGCAAACTAGGAGGGCACACTTTCAAAGCATGAAGGGATGAGCAGGGTCATTCAATGCTTTGCAGTGCGCTCATGTGCTCAAGCAAGTGGAAGAAGTCATCAAGGGTGCGCTGGCACACTCTGAAGGGTCGAAGGGGGAAGCTAATGAGACTTAAGATCTTCCCTATTTGCTCATTGTTAGCCTCACTCTCACATTAAAAACAATTCTAAGTCCAAATAATTAAATTAATTAAAATCATGAAAGCTAGGATTTAATCCTACCTTTCTAGATTGTTATAGATCTAACCCAAAAGTATATGATAATAGAAATAAACCCAAGAAATAACAATATAGAAATAGATAGAAATGCTTCTTTATTATCAAACCCTTAAGGTAGGGCAACACCATACATTCACTCCTTAAGGAAGGAGAACACTCCACAAGCCATATGCCTGTTCATACAATATTCCTTTACTATATTCCTTGACATGGAGTCTCTAGCCTCTATATAGGCTTCATACATACAATACCATGGGTCATTACCATGGTTCCCTCATACCATCAAACTAATACCATGGACCCATTACATTATTATTAACTACTTGTGGTCCCTTACATGATATGGGTTAACCACCTTATTTATTACTATGGCCCATCCCATTATCACATTATTACCTTGGGTACCTCCCTTGGTACCCCATATTATCCCCCCTAGGTATATAACACTCCACCCCCCTTAGCATGTTTCGTCCTCGAAACATGGGAAGAACACAAATAATAAGATCTACTCAAAAGAGTAGTCCAGTGGTACCATGCACGTGCATCTAGCCATCCAAGAGAAAGGTGAACCCTCGATCTCGCTGGTGCCTCGCTCGCTTGAGATGGAAGTTGACCATGGTAGCTCTTCTGTGTTGATGTGTAGTAGGTGGATCTTCGCTCCTTGCTATCCATCATACAGGGGTTGTTGTCCTTGTTACTAATTGGTTGCCATCTTGTTGGTTGTTTTCTTGCGGGGTGATGTGGGTGATGATATGTTGAAGTTTTAACCCACGGTGTCTTTTTCTTTAATTCACCCTGTTGTGGTGCCTGTTGTGGTGTCTTCTTTTCTAATATGACTTCAACCACTGAGCCCTCCTCTGATGTATCAGCACCTGGAACCTTTTCTGCTTCAGCCTCTGTTTGTGTTTGATTGTCTATCATCACTGGCTCATCATCTAATATGTCAGACCCTGGAACATCTTCTCCTTCAGCCTCCTTGGACTCTACCTGTTTATTAATGGAAATATCATGTAATGTAATTTTCTTCTTTTTATACCAGAGCTTCAGGAATTTCTTATGCACATTAATATTGATAGTACCCGCAGATTCCATCCAAGGATATCCCAAAACAACATCCATATTATCCATATCTGAAGCATAAAAATCACCATGAAACACATACTTATCCATAGAAAGTTTCAAATCCTTATAAATTTGAACATCCTTATCATCAACCTGTGTATTTTCAATATGTTTTGCTGGGACTTGCAATTTTTTTGCCAAATTAACATTGATAAAATTATGTTTACCACTAGGATTGATAGAAACAATGATCTTCTCTTTCTGAATCAATCCATGAACCTGCAATAAGGATATACCAGTAGGAAATAGCCCCACATGTTTCTCTTTATCTTGTTTTCTGGCATGAGACCATTTGTCCATAAAGAGTTTTTCAAATTCTTTATCCGACAAGTCGTCTAGATCTGCGCCGCAAATTCGCTGCCTCGAAAAATTGTCTGCAACCCCACTGATTTTTAAATCAGTGATGTCTTCTTCATCCGGACTCCGATTCGACCGATTTTTTTTTTGAAATCGGGTATTTTTTCACATAGAATCTAGATATGCAATTAGATTTTACAGATCTTGCACCAAAATGTACAGATCTAATCTGCAAACTCGCCGCCCTCGAAATCCTGCAAAAATTTAAAAAAAATTCTCCACTTTTTGCCCAAGAAAGTGCTCTGATACCAATTGTTATAGATCTAACCCAAAAGTATATGATAATAGAAATAAACCCAAGAAATAACAATATAGAAATAGATAGAAATGCTTCTTTATTATCAAACCCTTAAGGTAGGGCAACACCATACATTCACTCCTTAAGGAAGGAGAACACTCCACAAGCCATATGCCTGTTCATACAATATTCCTTTACTATATTCCTTGACATGGAGTCTCTAGCCTCTATATAGGCTTCATACATACAATACCATGGGTCATTACCATGGTTCCCTCATACCATCAAACTAATACCATGGGCCCATTACATTATTATTAACTACTTGTGGTCCCTTACATGATATGGGTTAACCACCTTATTTATTACTATGGCCCATCCCATTATCACATTATTAACTTGGGTACCTCCCTTGGTACCCCATATTATCCCCCCTAGGTATATAACATAGATTGAGTTTGTTCCTCATGGATAGGAGTCATTTTAGGCTTAGTTAGTTGAGAGATTCTCTCCAACTAGTTAGGCTCCTAGATTAGTGTGTTGTTGAGATATTTTCTCAACCATAGTGTCCAAGATAGACATACTATCTTGAGACCAACTTCCTCATGTATTTATTTGTACTATTATCATTCTTTGTACATTGGATTGATTAATAAAGAGAATGTGAGGAATTTTGTAAGGCTGAGGCCTTTTCCGCCATGTCTGGTTTTTCTATATGTCTGATATTTATTTTATGAGTGTGAGTGTTATTATTAGTGGTTTAGTTTTCTACATGTGGTATCGAGCCTATGTAAAGAGTGTTTAGCAGAGCCTGTGCCCAGATTGAGCCTGCGAAGTCCGTCGAACGTGGAAGTCGATTTAAGTTGGTCAGAAGAGAGAAAAGTCGATATGAGGCTGTTGAAGGTTGCCACACAATCGGCACCACGATAGAACACAATCTGAAATCAGAGCTCATGGAGCATAGTCCTTTCATTGTCAGTAACGCTGCACTGTTGGTATTCGATGTTGAAGAGCCCGAGTTATTGTGAATGAGCTTGTTGCATCGCAGAACTATGTGTCGAGGAGCTGGTTGCAAAGTTGAATAAGGAGTTGCGTCAAGTTGATGAAAGCGTTGGAGCTTGTGGCCACGTGAGAACTAGTGTAATTATGTGTGAGATTAGTAGTGGTTTTTTTGGACCCTAAGAAACTTTTTTGCATGGACCATGTTGGGCTTGGAGCTTCTAAAGCAGTGCGTTGAGCGGTGGACTATGTGAGTTATATGAAATCACGTTGCGGATCTATAGAATTTGAGGAGTAGAAAGGCCATGGGAGATGGATTTCAATCACCCAATTACTTGCTTCGAATCTGGAAGCGGTTCTGTGTGTGTGTGGTGGTCTTCTTAAGGGTTCTAGACCAAGAGATCTCCCCAAAGATTGACAGCTGGAAAGCAGAGAACCAGGTTTGATGTATTCTTTGAATGAATTGTGCGTTGATTTTTGCATTGTGTAAGGATGCTCTGGAATGCCGTGATAGAATCATGACAAGATCGCATCCGCCATAGAAAACCCTTCTCCTCACGTTAAACCATTAAAACTGGTCGTTTAAAAAGCGTTGTGCAACCTCAAACCTCACCTCTGAGTCTGACCCCAACATGACTTCCAAGGCCACAATGACAAAACATGCAGGGTTCGACATTCTCATGGTGTCATCGGCTGTTAAAGCATAATTCAGGAGTTTTGTGCTATATCTAGCTATTTTGAAATATATCTTTTTAATTCTGCGGCGAGACTAGACCATTACAATTTGGGGTTTAATTCAAGTTGAAGTTTTTCAAAATCGGGGTGTTTTTCGAATTGAGCCGATATTTTGATATTGAAATTTGGAGAGAAGCAGTTGTTTAAGGACTCTGTCTCTTGGGTTTTCTTATAGATCTACTGCTGGTCATATGGTGGTACCAGCATTGTATTGAGCCAAACAAATAAGAGCGTGGCAATAGTGGTGGCTAGAGCGCAATTTATGTAGCAGCACATTGATACAACAACAACCCTTCTGTGTCTAATGATTTTCGCAAATCCAACATATGTTTCTAGCTAGTGTTCACCCATCCTCAAGATCGACCTGCTCATCCCTGTCACCAATGATTTTTCTGTTCAATTTTTGGAATGAAATCAACAATTTGAAATCTAGTTGAAATTCGGCAAATGTTCGAATTCTGATGAGCTAGGCTGCATTGGGTATCGGTTATCAAACCCCTGCGCTGTCTCCCAATGTGAACACCGAGCAAACCTGTCTCAGATTGACTTGTTGTGTAACACACTACACTATCTTTCGATTCCTCTTCCTCCATAGTTTGGGTCAGATCTTCTAATGTGAATTGCTAATTTCTGTGGGCAGAATGTTGAAGATCTATTTCAATGGTTGACATGTGAAAACTGGAGGAGATGCACTCACCATGAAAAAACCGACCCATAGCTTGCACAAGAAAGGACCAGTCAAGAACCAATAACGTAAATTGGAGGCGTGGTCAATTTTGCTCTTAAAATATTGTTGATAAGGTGAAGTTCAGTGCTTGGGGTATGTGTAACACATCTCTATCAATGGGTGTAGTTGTCAATAGCAGTAAATTGGCAAGTCTCTTATTCAAGCTTTGCATTGTTTGAAGCTCGCCTCATATCAAGTTATATTCAACATGGAATTATAATGGAAGTATATGGGCATTCATGATAATCAATGGGCTTCATTGAAGTTTTATGAAACTTATATTATTTTATGTTCCTGAAAGAAAAAAGCATAAAAGTGTACTATGTTTGGAGGGATCAGGTGTGTTTCAAGAATATTTTGACTTGTAATAATCGAGCTATAAGTGATTTTTTTAGAGACATAAGTGGTTATAGAGATTTTTGGAGTGATAAGATGAATTTTTTTATTTATTTTGGCCTAATAAGGTGAAATGATTTTATGTAATGGAGTAATAAGTGATTTTGTGGAGTCATAAGATGCATATTTTGTATTTGGAGTGATAAGTGAATTTGTTTGAGTGAAAGTCATTATTGTAATCCAAAGTAGTCCTTTACTTTGAGCACGATTGAGTCAGTGCAGGAAGTTTTTGAAGATAATTTGCTTCCAAAGTTTGCAAGTGTGACATTCTCATTGAGAAGTTTACACGACAAATTTGTGACATTCAAGAATGATGTACTCCAGAAATTAATAAAATCATAATTTTTTGTGGTGCTTGTGTCCTAGATCCCCCCGAAATTGAATAAGGGGAACTTAGGTACACTGTGTGTAATGAATGTGTGTGCATGACTTGTGTTCAGATTATCAAAACGCTCTCTTTGTATTATGCTTAAACAACTACATGCACATAAGCAAGCTTAAGTATAAGAACACTTAATCAAGCTCCTGTAATCAAGCTTAAGTACACAAGCACAAAGCGTCACATCATCAACTTGATAAGATGATCTTCCAAGAAAGCACATTTCACATCATGTAATCAAAGCAATCAAGTTAAGGATGCTACAAAATCAAGCATTTCAAGCCAAGACGACATCAACATCATCAACACTTTTTGTATCACTTGCAGATAAACATTTTTTAACTGAATTGTACGGGTGCATTCTCGGTTGTAACTGACACCCTAATTTGAATTGTTAAGGTGAATACATTAAGTCAAGTAAGTCTCACTCTCACATTAAAAACAATTCTAAGTCCAAATAATTAAATTAATTAAAATCATGAAAGTTAGGATTTAATCCTACCTTTCTAGATTGAGTTTGTTCCTCATGGATAGGAGTTAGTTTAGGCTTAGTTGGTTGAGAGATTCTCTCCAACTAGTTAGGCTCCTAGAGACTAGGATGATGCATTGTTGCACTTTGAAGAGACAAAGGAAGAGGCAAACAAGGCTTCAGGACTTCACAATGTGCCCATGTGCTCAAGGAAAAGGAGGGTGCACTGTCACATGCCGAAGGGCTGAAGGAAGGATACTTCGCGTGTTCGTGATGCACTTATGCACTCAAAATAAAAGAGGGCACACTGTAGAACTCTGAAGCGTCAAAGGAAAATACTTCGTGTCTTCGTGATTTGCTCATGCACTTAAGAGGAAAACTGGGTCAAACATGGCACAATTTTCGAGGTTGATTGGGCTTCAAGCTCAAGAAGTGTGCTCTAACTGTTGGAAGCTCAAAAACAAGTTTGAACAGTAGGATTCGATGGTAAGTTGAGGAAGAGAAATATTTGTATGGATTTATAGTTGTTGCTGCATGCATGGTGGAATATGAAAGGTTGAAAGAAGATGAATATTTTTTGCATGCAACAGTAGATTAACACATGTAATATGAATATTACGCATAAATTCCAACAAAAAAATTGAAAAATGAAGGATCGACAACAAGGAAAGCGAGGATGGTAGTGAAATCATGAAATGCAATTGAAAGATTTGAAATACAGTGCAGCACTAGTTGATGAAAATACTCTTGATTCCCAGTTGTGCACCCAACTCAGATATAATGATTATTCAAGAAGAATGATTAACTGGGTTGATTTAAAGAAATCTACATGCAAAAATGATTCATGCATGAGCACCACTTGTCATCACATGAAATGGTTAGTTAAAAGAAGTTAACTAGGCTCCTATTTTCTAGGAGTGTGCCCACATGCAACAAGGTTGGCTTATGCATGCATCAAGAAGGGTGCATGTCTTCAACATAAAGAAGTGCACTCATGGAGGGTGCATATGTTCAGCTTGAAGGAGTGCACTCAAGTTGAGTGCATGTCTTCATCAACTTAGAGTGCACTTTTACTTTTCTTTAGTGCTTTTCTTTCTTTTACTTGCTTTTTCATGCATTTTTGAGTGTTTTTCAAGTGTATGCATGGAAAAAAGGCAAGTTTCTAAGTCAAGAAAGATCTTGAGTTCACCTAACCATAGACTTACTAACTCAAAGGCTTCTAATGGTTACATGATGACACTTAAGGAAAATTGACTTAGGAGTATGTGACACTAGGAGAAACCACATAAATAGCATATCAAACAACATGGTGACTCAAGGGGGCTTAAAATGATAGTTATCGTAGGCTCCAAAATTGATATAGGAAAAAATGTTGGAGGGTCTTTGTCGCAGTGACAACACTTGGCGATGCACTGGGAGAACCCCAACTTCTTTGAAATGGTTTAACTGTAAGTGCAAAGTCTCATTTCTTCAGGAAGTATTGATTCAGTTAATACGGTACCTTAGTTCCCCATTCTTACATCTTTGGCAATGCTCCACTGCCAACAACCCTAGACAGTACCTCAACAGAGTCGCTTCAGGAACACAAAGGTTGCTTCATTGCTAGTGAGCCTGAATAATTCCCAATGAAGTCGCTTGCATCACCTCCCTATGCAGGAAGCCTTTCTCTTCTTTCACCCTTTTATTTTCTTTTCTTTCCATAGGACTGTGCATAGACACTTATTATTTTTCAACAAATGGAAGAGGAATTCTGACATATTGAGAGCATAGGAGGTTTCTCCTTCCGAGACAAGTTTTAGACCTTCGATGTCTTGCTCGCTAAAAATTTCCCCCCTTATCTTACTCTACACAGATAGATAAGCAAGAACACACGTTTTTATAATAGGGTAAAGTGCAGAGGAATGAGAATCCTAAATAGATATGAGATTCATGGTTTTCTTACAGTTCCCCAGCGAAAGGTTCGTATTTTCCATTGAAAAATCATTGACTTAGAAAGGATAAACAAAATCAAGGAAGAGGGTAACAGATAAACCAAGGGTTGCATGTTACCACAACTTTCCATTCATAAAAGATTAGGCAAGTCATCTTTTTGACATTGCTGGAAATCCGTCAACCAAGGGGGTCTCCCCAAAGTGAAGTCCCAATTAGACATCACACCGTTTGGAATAGGAACCCCATCTGGAGTGTCGACCCAGTTTCCATATATTCATATAGATTTTCCTTAGCTTTAGCTATCATCAAGAGAGAGAAGTGTGTATGTGCCTTTATAAAAAGAAAGTAAGTGTGCTTGGTGAATGTTCGTGTTGGGTTGTGTTATATTCTTTCCACGACTAACATATGTAGTGAACTGGGGGGTTAGAAGGGGGGGCGGAGCCCCCCTTCATTGTGCCGATTGCGCAGCGGGGGGCGGGTCACAGGGGGGGTGGCAGCCCCCCCTGTCCGGGGGGTTTGAAATTTTTTTTTGGACCCTATATTAGGTTGGGTGAACCTACCTATGGTTTTCAGTCCATGGTTTGAGACGTGATGGTTTTCGGTCCATGGTATTGGATGCTTCGACATGTATAAATATGTATTATAACATAGAAAGGAATATAATGAAAAATCAAGCTACTAGTCCCGGTTTTGGGATCTAGGGCAAAATCTCTATGTATATGTGTTTTATGTGGTATGCTCTCACATTGTTTATTTTTCTATGTTTTAGAATTTGTATGTAGGTAATTTTTGTACGGGGTTAAAACCTACATTTGGTATCAGAGCTGTTTTGGCTTCAAGGGGACGCCTTTGTTACTGAGGGGTTTCGCTCGGGCCTATGGTAGACCCTGTTCAGTGGGAGATCTGCAAGATCGATTCTATTGGTGAAAGAAGATGGCAAGCAACAGAAAGATAGAGATCGAGAAATTTAATGGTCAGAGTTTTGAGTTGTGGAAACTCAAGATGGAGGATCTGTTGGTGGATAAAGATCAGTGGATCGCAGTAGATCCGGGTACTAAACCAATGGGAATGTTCGATGAAGAATGGAAGAAGTTGGATCGGAAGGCAAAGAGCACAATACGATTGTGTGTCTCAGATTCAGTATTGCTGAATGTATCAGGGGAAGCTACGACGAAGGATTTGTGGGACAAGTTAGGGAATTTATACCAATCTAAGTCTCTGGTGAATAAATTGTTCCTGGGGAAAAAGTTGTATAACCTAAGGATGAAAGATGGAGACTCAGTGACAGAGCATTTGAACGCATTTAATACTGTGGTAAGTCAGTTAGCATCTGTTGATATTAAAATTTCAGATGAAGATAAGTGCATCAGTTTGTTGTGTTCTCTACCAGATTTATGGGATAGTCTGGTTATTGCAATAGGTAGCAATGCAATTGCCTTGCAGTTTGATGAAATAATCTCATCCTTGCTGATGGAGAAGATGAGATGGAAAAATATGGAGAGCTAGAATGGTGATGCCTTGTCTGTACGAGGACGGTCCCAGAATAGAAACAAAAATAAGTCATTGAGTGGGAGAAGTAAATCTAGAGGGAGATCTGAATCTAGAGGGAGATCTGAATCTCCAGGAAAACCTGTAAAGGTGGTGTGCTGGAAATGTGGAAAGGAAGGGCACTACAAAAGGGATTGTAAATCTAAAGCTCCTGACAAAGGAAAGGGATCTCCACCTGTAGAGGTGAAAACCACCTCAGATGAAGGTGGGGATGTGTACTTGGTTTCTTCAAGTACACATGTAGACCATGAGGCATGGTTGATTGACTCAGGTGCATCCTTTCACTTCACTCCCCATAGAGAGTGGTTTTGCGAGTATGAGAAATACGATGGTGGTGATGTCTTCTTGGGGGATGAAAGGAAGGCTAGAATCGCTGGTCGCGAAAAAGTAAAATTGATGTTGCAAGGCGGAAGAGTTAGAAAACTTCCGGGTGTTCTGCATATTCCTGCATTGGCGAGAAATCTGATTTCCGTAAGCAAGTTGGATGATGTAGGTGTAAAAACAGTGTTCAAGAAGGATACATGCAAAATGGTTCAGGGAGCACTGGTATTGATGCGGGGAGTTCGGATTGGAACTCTGTACAAGCTGCAAGGTAGCACTGTTGTTGATGGGTGCAATAGTTCTGTGATTCCTGAAAGTGGAGCAGAAAATCTAGTGGTCTTTGGAGAGAAGACCATGTTGTGGCATCAAAGGCTTGGACATATTGGAGAGAAAGGCCTTCGAATACTTCATGGTAAAGGTATGGTAGAAGGTATGAGTAATAGCTCTCTGGATTTTGATTTCTGTGAAAATGTGTATATGGGAAGCAGAATCGAGTGAGTTTCCCCTCTTGTAGTAAGAGGGCGAAACAGATATTAGAGCTTGTGCACAGTGATGTGTTTGGACCTATGAAGGTTCCATCACTGGGTAAGTCTGTGTACTATGTATCATTTATAGATGACTTCTCAAGGAATACATGGATATATTTCCTTAAGAAGAAATCTAAAGTCTTTGACATGTTTAAAGAATTTAAGGCTCTCATGGAAAACCAGACAGAGAAGAAGATAAAGGTGCTGAGGATAGATAATGGTGGAGAGTTTTTCAGCAAGGAATTTGAAGAATTCTATAAGAAGTGTGGTATATCACGGCAGAAGACTACTCCATATACACCTCAGCAAAATGGAGTTGAAGAAATAATGAACACGACGTTGGTGGAAAGGGCAAGAAGCATGCTCAGTGGTGCCAGGTTAGGACAAGAATTCTGGGTAGAGGCGGTGGATACTGCATGTTACCTGGTCAACAGGTCACCTTCATCAGCATTGGAGGATAAGACTCCACAAGAGGTATGGACTGGTAAGAAACCCTCTCTTTCACATCTAAGGGTATTTGGATGTGATGCATATGTACATGTTCCAAAGGAGAAATGAACCAAGTTGGATAGTAAATCTGAAAAGTGCATCTTTATTGGGTACAAGGATGGTTTAAAGGGTTATAAGCTTTGGAACCCAATAACAAGGAAGGTTGTGTACAACCGAGATGTGGTGTTCAGAGAGGTGAAAGATGTTATTAAACATGAAGTCCAACCAAAGGAACCTGAGAAGATAGAGTTTGAGCTAAATGAGGAAGAATCAGACTCTACAGCAGAGGAGGAATCAGAAGATGAAGAGCCACAAACTCCGACTGTGAGAAGATCAATTCGAGAAAGAAGGCAGCTAGAAAGGTATAGTCCATCTGCTTTCTGTTCAAATTTTGGTTTGTCTTACTGATGATGATCCCAGAACTGTGAAGGAAGCAGTGGATTCAGAGGATGGAAAACTCTGGAAGGAGGCCATGGTTGATGAAATGGCATCTTTGCACAAAAATGAGGCTTGGGATTTGGTGGAGTTGCCGGCTGGAAGGAAACCCATTGGCAGCAAATGGGTGTTCAAAAAGAAGACAAATGCAGAAGGAAAAGTGGAGAAATACAAAGCTCGGTTGGTAGCAAAAGGTTATTCCCAGGTGCCGGGAATTGATTTTGGTGATATTTTTTCTCCTGTTGCCAAGGTAACTTCTATTAGATTACTTTTATCTGTTGTTGCTGCTTTTGATTTTGAGGTAGAACAGATGGATGTGAAGACAACATTTCTTCATGGGATCTGGAAGAGGAAATCTACATGAAGCAACCTAAACGCTTTACGGTGAAGGGTAAGAAAGAACTGGTATGCAAGTTAAAGAAGTCTTTGTATGGGTTAAAACAGTCACCAAGGATGTGGTACCAGAAATTTGATACATTTATACGGGGACTTGGCTTCACCAGAAGCAAAGCAGATCACCGTGTGTATTTTAAATTAATTGGTGACCGTGTTATTTATCTGGTCTTGTATGTGGATGATATGTTGCTGGTTGGAAATGTCAAAGAAATTATCCAGGATTTGAAGACCCAATTGTCCTCCAAATTCGACATGAAATATCTTGGTGCTGCAAACTATATTTTGGGCATGGAAATTAAAAGAGATCGGGAAAATAGGAAGCTCTGGTTAAACCAGAGGAAGTATGTCGAGACAATACTGCAGAGGTTTAATATGCAGGATAGTAAACTAGTGAAGGTTCCTATTCCTGTAGGTGTAAGGTTATTTGCTGAACAGTGTCCCAAGACACAAGAAGAGGAAGAGGACATGTCCCATGTTCCATATGCAAGTGCAGTCGGTAGCCTGATGTATGCAATGGTCTGTAATAGACCAGACATTGCAAATGAAGTGGGAGTATTGAGCAGGTTTATGTCAAAACCAGGGAAGGAGCATTGGACAACAATGAAGCGGGTTTTCTGGTATTTGCGTGGCACTAGTGATTATGGTTTGTGCTACCAAGGAAGACCAGGATTGTACAGAGTTTTGGATATTCGTGGCTTTGTTGATGCAGACTGGGCTAGAGATTTGGATGAGAGAAGATCTACTAGTGGGTATGTGTTTAACCTATTGGAGGTGCAGTCAGTTGGATGAGTAAGAAACAATCTGTAGTGGCACTATCAACTACAGAGGCAGAATACATGGCAGCCACTCATGCAAGCAAGGAAGCATTTTGGTTGCAGAGATTGCGTTCAAGTATGGGGTTAGTAAAAGGAGCTATAAGGATAGATTGTGCTAGCCAAAGTGCAATTTTCTTGGCAAAGAACCCTGCTTATCATTCAAAGACAAAGCACATTGATGTTCAGTATCACTTTGTGAGGGATATGATAGAAGACAAAAAGGTGTTGCTGGTGTTACACAGTAATTTGTCACCATTGGTCACCGTCCCTGTTACCCCTTTCCCATACTTTGGAGGACTCATTCCGGGACTTGTGAGCAGTGACATAACTTGAAAACACTTGCATTATGTTCCCCTAAGTATGGACTTCATATGCCTTGAAGACATCTCCTGCAAAATATCCTTAAAAAGTCCCCTTTTTCCATTAGCGCGGATCCACAGTGTATCACCCGCGCCAATGAAGGAAATTCTCCAAAGAGAGCGCGCTTATTGGCGCTTTGTCTCAGAGTATTACCCGCGCCAACCAAGTTTGGAAAAGTTTGTTCACAAATGCACGCCCGAGAGTTTTTTCCTTTCGACTCATGTGGCTTTTCAGGGATAATGTCAATCTCATGGAGGTCGAGAATCATCATCCACAATAGCTTTTCGAGGATAATGCTTATCCCATGAATGTCTGGATTCATTGTATCTCTTCCTCCTCCTCCATCTATAAAAGCTTGTTCTGGTGCATTTGACAAGCTAGTTTTGAGTATAGGGAGAATGATACTGTCAGAAGTCTGAGAGATTATTGTTGAGTCTTCTTTGCATTCATAGTCAAAGAGAGAGAGAGGCTTGTTCCTGATCCCGACAAGCTTTGCAAGACATGTGTAGCTGATCACCCGGCCAAAGGAGGATTTGACGTCAGAACTTCGGTTGTATACTCCTTTGTTGATTATCAATAATAGATGACTATCATTATGGTTCCATTCTTGCTGTTCATTATAATGATGATTGAATTATATCTTTTCTGACCGATATATAATTGCATCTATTGGGTTTTATGCTTGTATTTGTATCGTTCTTTGCATGTGCAGGTGTCCATTCATGGAGATCGTGAGGATCGTGACTGTTCGGAGCAAAGGAACGGGAGCGTCAACTCTCCTACAACACTAGCGTTGGAATCCAAGTAGGTTCTCGTAATCCACTATTAATTTGCAATTAGGAACCTGCATGATAGTATTGTTTGATTGTTGCTAG
Organism: Pinus tabuliformis; assembly: GCA_031772625.1. Lineage (NCBI taxonomy): Eukaryota > Viridiplantae > Streptophyta > Pinopsida > Pinales > Pinaceae > Pinus > Pinus tabuliformis. Next base: position 989,407,779 of record CM062812.1, on the reverse strand, counting down.
ACCCATTTTGGGCTAGTGGGATCGCCTCTGTCCGCAGAGGGGATTTACCTCTCCAACAGCTGGTAAAGGTGGAAACTTTGAAGAATACTATAGATGCATTGACAAAATTTGTGAGCTCTGAGAAGTTTTTCTGGTGTAGAGAAACAATGGGCATTTCATGGCAGGAAAAATGACTAAAATCTCCTGTGGCTCCCTGTGGAAAGAAAACAACAAGTGGGAGAATGTTGGGTTGTGTTATATTCTTTCCACGACTAACCTACGTAGTGAATCGGGGGGTTAGAGGGGGGGTGGGTAGCCCCCCACTACGGGGTCCAGGGCAGTGCCCCGGGAATTTTTTTTTTTGGACCCTATATTAGGTTGGGCGAACCTACCTATGGTTTGCGGTCCATGGTATTGGATGCTTCGGCATGTATAAATATGTATTATAACATTGAAAAGGAATATAATGAAAAATCAAGCTGGTAGTCCCGGTTTTGGGATCTAGGGGAAAATCTCTGTGTATATGTGTTTTATGTGTTATGCTCTCACATTGTTTATTTTTCTGTGTTTTAGAATTCGTATGCAAGTAATTTCTATACGGGGTTAAAACCTACAGTTCGGTTGCAGGTGTATCAAGGTTCTTCTACTGCAAAGGGAGGAAAGGTGAGCCTCTAAGAGAGAGGTAATAGTACCACATTAGAAGGGGCACACATAAGAAAAAGACAATTTCCTAACATCAAGAAGAATAGTCCACATAGATGTGACGATTGTTACAACCATTACAACACATTTTCAATAAGATAAGCACTAAAATAATCAAAATAGTTCAACTACTTTAGTACATGTGAATCAAACATGAATCATAAACATTCACATAATAGTCTTACAAATATTCACAATCCATGCATGAAAATGTGCTAGCTATAAAGATTCAAGTATTAAGTAAAAGTCCCAAGATACATGAATACAACGAACATCACTAGCTCCAATAGTGAAGCATTGGAGCCATGACTTACTCCCTAAAAGTACTAACTCTATCTCTATGATACCATATGGGAGAAGCCAAGTTGAAAAGTCCTTTGCTTGTATAATGAGGGTGTATATATAGCAAATGGGGTGATCATTCACCTCCCTTGTGACTCTTGGACTACCCTCATGACTGTTCGACTTCTCTATGATTTTTTAACTCTTACACGACTCTTCATATTCTGTACATGAATCTTGGACTTCCACTTTACATTACATTTTATTTTTTTCTTGTGATATTTACATCATTACATCCACAAGAGATGTGGCAAGACACATGGACACACATGAAATTGTGGTGACACTTGCATAGGTCACAACTTGAAAATGACAATATGGACTCCATGATAAGGTGGTAGTGCCCAGTTATCCCTCTTTCTGCTTTGTCTTCAATAAGATATCTATCAAATTATTTTTCTTCATGAGAGATATGCTTTGTTCTTCATATCTACCCTCCAAAGGGTTGTGAATCAGATGGAGTCTTCATGTAGTCCTGATCTTTGGTCTTCTATTGTAATCTAGTGTTCCTTCGTCTTCTCGCTTGATTATCATCTTATCTCCTCAGTGCCTTAGGTGTCTTCTAGCATGGTATCATTCTCCATATCCTTCATCATCATCCTGTCATGACATAATAGAATACTTGTGACTATAATCCACTCATGACAAGATGACATCAGTCCGATAAACCCCTAGTCTAAGATGATTCATTAAATCACTTGTCAGGGCTAGAGCTGGTGACTGGTTGAGTGTCTGACTCAGGGATTGTGTTGTTCCAGAGGCCAAGGTCTAGCATTGAGGCTTGATATTGTGCAATGCATAGTTCATGATGGCTAGGGTCAAAGAATTTCACCATTGAGGGACTCAAGAGCTCAGGCTGGAGGCTTGAGCCTTGAGCCTTGAGACTGCGTATTGCCTAGTTCTGGAGGCCTGGGCAGAGGTACTACGCAGTTGAGGGGCTCTAGGGCTCAAGATAGAGGCTTGAGGCTTGAGACTGTGCAATGCACAGTTTTAAAGGCCTGGGTTGGGTGATTTCACATTTGAGGAACTTAAGAGGTTAAGCTTGAGGCTTGAAGTTTCCAAATGCACAATTCAGATATTAGAACAGGCTGGGAGATTTCACAGTTGAGGGGTTCAAGGCCTCAAGATTGAGGATTGAGGCTTCAAGTTTCCCAATGCATAGTTCTGGAGGGAGAGAGGCCAAGTGATTTTGCAGTTCAAGATATCAATGATGAGGCTTGATGCTTGAGACTATGTAGTGTGCATAGAAGGTTGGTTGGAGGCAAGGATTGCGTAGTTTTAGATCTCAGGGGCTAGGATTGAGCACTGAGATTACGCAGTGCGCAGTTTTGGGAGGAAGAAATTGCACATTACATAGTGCTAAGAGGCAAGGCTACTGCTTGAAGACCAATACTGCACAATGCGTAGTCCAAGAGGGTTGAATGAGGTTGAGAGGCCCGATTGGGGAGTTTTCCCATTTTTTACTAAGTGTTGGATCAGTGAGAGAAAGTTGAACAAAAGAAAGACTTGAACATGATCACACACTTAGTTCTATTGAAGACACAACATGGAACACTTAGAACACATGAACAACATTTTTTTCCTCAATGCGACAACATTGTGAAAACTCACTCCAAGTGTGACACTAAAGATACACTTTGTGATGACTGTGACGACACTTGTGCGACAGTTATTGAAACTTTGGAAATGAGCGTGATACATGTTTACATGATAAGGAAAACTCATTAACACAAATATTACCCCTTGAAACAATGACAACTAGTTTTTTTACAATATGTGACACTTAACATACTAAAAGATGACACTTGCGATATGAAGAGAAAAGTGCGAATGACACATGCGATATGTGAATGACGGTGAAAACAACACATGATAGAGCTAAGATAACATGAAAATGACACTTATTAACATGAAAGAAATTGAAGGAGACAGTGAAAAACATGAAAGCAACACTCATGAAAGTGAAGGCGCACAAAAGCGACAGTTTGAAAAGCTCACTAAAATACAAGTACAAATGCAACCAAAAGTGGAAGACTGTCAATGAAAGCACACAATGCTTGTCAACATGGATTGATCATCACACAAGCACAGTCTTGTTAGTTTTTTCTATTCCTATACAATATCCCGTAAAATAATGAGCTCATGAACTTTTTGCGGACTGAGCATGTGTGAGTAGGTGACTTCGACACTTATAATTCAAGAAGGGAGCTTAGAGACTTAACAAAAAACTGACCAACCAAGAAGTGACTACGGAGCAACCAATCGCAAGATCCACAGTAGGCTCCAAAATTCAAGTGTAGGTAAAATTTTGGAGGGTGTTTGTTGCAACGAAAACACTTCTCAAAGCTCAAAATCGAGTTTATTCAAAGAGAAAAAAAAAAGTGAGAGTATAGAATTGAAACATGAAGAATGAAAACCACATAATAAGAATGTAGTGCATCTAACTACATGCATCCTACCCTAACCTAACCTAACAAGACAAGGTCATATCATGTAAATGAAACTTACAATGCAACCATAGAAGCTGCTCCCAACCTTTAAACCAAAAGATATGATTGTGAAGAGTCAAAGCAAAAACCAGTGCAGTGAACAAGAGAAATCATGCAAACGTTTGCACTAATGGATGAAAACATGAAGTGCAACCACAATGGTGTATCAAACTCAATTGTTATATCAAACAAACTACTCCATAATAGCATAAATGACCTAGTCCATGACCATACAATATTTTACGAAGAGTCTGCAAGTACATGCCATGAGACATGGGTCTAGACTAAAAAGAGACTTCTAGGGAGTCGCCAATGGGATCATGGAAACAACATTTAGGGAAAGATAAACAAGAAAGATCGAACAAGGAAAAATTCATGTCATAAGTAATGTTCTCAGGCTTAGCACAATCCAAAATTTCATGCATGTGGGATTCTTTGATGGATGAAGAGAAAAGGTACATTAAGATTCTTGTCTATTTTTACATCACAGATTCGAGATTCACTTACGATGGGATGTAATGGGGAAGTTCAATAATCAAACTAAATTTCCTCCCTTGAGGGTTAAATATTTTTATGTGAAGAAAATAAGCATCCCTCAAGAGAGATTCTACATCCCATGTGGTGACATGAGTGATACAATTATGCAAAATAATAAAGAACTGACTAAAATCTCAAGTATTGTCATGGTGACAGTAACCTGACATAACCATCAACATAGGTTGAAATGTCCTACTCACTTGACTTAGCTTTGAATTATGAAAATATTGATAATTGATATGAGAAAACAAGGTCAGTTTCTTATCAAAACAATATTCATTATTTAACTCATGAAATTCAGAAGGGGATAGATTTTCAATATTGTTGCAAAAGTTTTCGATGATAAGAATATCATTTTCTAAGTCAAATGGATATAGACCTAAAAGAAAATCATCGATAATTTCATTAGACTCCATTTGAAGTTGCTACAAATCCAAATACTCATGTAAGAACAAATCTTCATCCATGTTACGTGAATAATCATGATCGTATAATTTAGAAAAAAAAGAATCATTGGGGTCATGATCATCAAAGGGTTCACTTTGATTAATGGGTGAAAGATCGACTGGTGGAATATCAATATTAGCAGATGGTTGATTGGTAATACTAGATGAATCGCCATTAGGGGAAGACGTGAAAGAAAAACAAATTATTCATCTGCTAATTGATATTTGATTTAATGATTGGACGGGGTTCATAACACACAACATCAAAAGGAGGAGGACATGGGAAAAAAGGCAAGTCTGGTTCTTCCTCAAGATGCTGAAATTATTTTGGATCGAGAGGAAATGATGAATTAGATTTAAAATATTTCCTTGACATCTGGACTGAGAAACGAATTTTCTCATCTAAGAACTGACAATCCACATCCTTGTCTGGGAGCTCATAACAAAGATGAAGGAATTGATCAACGAAATGTTTGAGAGGCTCATTCGGTTCCATTCTAAGTTGATTGATTTCATTTAGAACATCTTGATATTCGTACTTATCAAAGATGTGACAAATTTTGTTAACCAAATGCTTGAAAGATGTGATAGAATCAGTGGGTAAAGAGTAGCACATTGCTTTGCATGACCATCCAATGTAAGGGTAAACAATCGTATGAGGATTTCTTCAGAATAAACACCACTTGATAAACAAAATTCAATGAATTCAATCATGTAATCAAGGACAATTGTCACACCCTTTCCATCAAATTTAAGATGTGACAAGTTACATAAAAAGTCTGCGGGGATTTCAATATGTAAAGCGTTAGTGAAACACCTTGGGATTATGAACTGGGATGAAGCAATTCAAATGTAATAGATTCAAATAGACTTCACAGGCTCAGTTTGTCGTCTGGTGCTGCTTCTAATGCCAAAATTTGTGATGATGTTGGATGTCGCTATTAGGGTCCAACCCGAACCCCCTTATTTATGTAATAGGATCGAGTCACAGTTATAGTTAAGTAAAGAGTCAATAAAGCCCATATTAATAATTGTAAGTGGTTAACCCACATTTAATGAAGGGATCACAGTTACTTGCAAATGGGCCATGGTATTAGATAGATGGTATTAATAAGAACCATGGTATTGCCCCATGGTATTGCATGTATGAATCCTATATAAAGGATAGAGACTCCCCTCAAGGAGCATCGTGTCTTATTTTGTAATTGAGCTTAGCTCTATTGGAGGTTGCCCCCTCGAAGAGGCAAGTGAACATTGCTTTCTGAATAATAAAATACTTGTTGTTATTTCTCATTGTTCTATGTTCTGGGTATATTTCTTCGCATATTTGGTATTCTGGTATCGTCTTGCAGGTTAAGAGCATAACAAGTGGTATCAGAGCGCTTTCGAGGGCCGGTGGGATCTCCAGTTTTTAGCAAATTTTTTTTTTGGCTAGAAACATGTTCTAGAGTCTTTAAACCATGGGATCTGTCGTTGAGCGCATAAACCTGTGGATTTGGGGAGGCATGCACGTAGAAAATACAAGAGGTGGTCACGCTTTTTGGACTCCCTTGTAACCCCTGTGGGTACCCCTTCGAGTAGTAGCGCATTAAACGGAACCACGCATGGACTGTCTTCCAAGTACCCTCTGGGTATATTGGAAGCCCCCTAGCTCCCTTGAAACCTTGCCATAGATAAAATGTCAGTTGTCTTGCTACTATAGTACACCGAGAACAACACTCGAGGATATTACTCACGCGTACGATAGGGTAGTTGGGTTGTACGACTAAGGGTATGGTTGATCCTCCTTGGTTAGTGTCGTGAAATATTGGGTTGAGTACTACTATCAGACCCTTATGTATATTGAGATCTGTAGCACTTGACACTCCTGGAGACCATAGTTCCCTTCTCTATCTCTGGATCATGCATCATCTTGGCCAGATCAGATATCACAGGTGGGGTTTTGTTGCAACAACAACAATCAGTTCGGTCGTTCAGATCTATCAGATCAGCCATTCAGATCTATCAGATCTATCAGATCAGCCATTCAGATCTATCAGATCCATCAGATCCGCCATCCAGATCTAGCAGTTTGGGCTCTGTAGCTGTCGCAACAATCAGATCCACCATTTAGATCTGACTAATTGTGTGGGTTCCTATACTTGGGCGTGATTTTCGCAGGACTTTGGGTAGCATTGAATTTTCTGGGATTCAGCTACTGCAGTATTCCTAAGCAAGGAGTAAAACTCCATTTGGAGTAAAAAAAAAGAGTCTGAGACCCCCCGGGACGCTTATTGGAGACTTAGCCCATAAGAATCAGGTTGACGAGCTGAGCAAGGTGGTACCATTCAATTGTTAGTGCCAAAATTTCAGGTGGTCCCAAATTTCAAGTACATCGGATCGGTGCATGGTACAAACTAGAGCTCAAGCTATGGCCAATGAGAGGATTGACAACCTTGAATCACAATTGAAAGATGTACTATTGCAACTGAAGAACTTAAATGAAACAATCTCAAAGGGCAAGATGGAGGAACGTGCAGAGGCATATATTGGCAATGAAAACATTGAGGGCGAGTCTAGCAAGTCTCTTCACCTCTTTGGCACCCGCCAACAATCCCAATTGCGACCACCCAAGCTGGACATGTATAAATTTGATGGCTCTCACCCGGCCACATGGATAGCACAAACGGAGTAGTGTTTCACACTAACTCACATCATGGATGATGTGACTCAGCTTAGTGTGGGTAGCATGTACTTGGACAATGAAAGATGGCAATGGTGGCAATGGCATCAACGTTGCTATGGAAGGCCCTTGACTTGGCAGACATTCAAAAAAGCTCTTACGGATCGCTTTGACCATGAATCTAATTTTTTGGGTCGTCTCACTAAACTCCGATAGACAAGAACAATGAACGAATATATTATAGCCTTTGAAGCCTTAGCTTTTCGCACAGGAGGTTTACACGATGAGTTCTATGTGGAATGTTTTGTCAGTTGTCTCAAAGAAGCCATACAAGCCCACGTCCGACTGCAACACCCTATCTCATGGCTGCATGCTTGCAGGATAAATCGTGCGGCCCAGTCCAATCGCCCAAATTTCATAGCCAAGGGTTGCCCCAACTAGGCTCAAAGCACTACCCAAACACTTAAGGTTCAAAAGGTGTCACTACTAGAAATGGCGGAAAGAAGAAAGCAAGGATTTTGTTACTACTGTGATGAGAAATACTCCCCCGAGCATAAATGCAAGGAGCCCAAATTCTTTCAAATTGATGCTACTAATCACAGTTCATTGGAGGAAGCCCCACCACTTGAGGAACCAGAGGAGGAAGAAGAGGACAACCAGCAGGACAATGTAACTGAAGAACCAGTTATCTCGCTGCATGCTTTGGCAGGGATTTCTTCTCCCCAAACTCTAAAAATCAAAGGTTTTATTAAGCATCGCCCAGTAGTAGTCTTGATTGATAGTGGAATTACACATAAGTTTATCCATCAAAGAGTCGCGGAAGTAGTGCATTGTTTTGTATGAGCGGTTTCTAACTTCCAGGTCCAAATTGTTGATGGGGGGACAATGAAATGTGAAGGCCACTGTGAAAATGTCAAACTTCAAATGGGGGATTATCAGTTAAAGACCCACATGTTTTCCATACACATGGGAGGGTGCGACATTGTCTTAGGTGTTGAATGGCTTCGCACACTTGGTCCAATCACAATGGATTTCCAAGAGTTATATATGAGCTTTAAGCAGAACAATGACACACATACCCTCCGCGGACTCCAGGTGGGATCTCCCTCTATCATCAGCTCACATCGAATGGAAAAATTGTTAAAAAAGGGCCACCATGGAGTTATAGCCCAATTTAATGATATCCAGGCTTTCGAATCCAATTCTCTTCGTATTCATCCTGAGATGCAACAGATCTTAAACAACCATTTTCCAGTCTTTGACAAGCCTCATGAGCTTCCACCCTCGAGAGGAGAACATGATCATAGCATTACTTTGGTCCCAGGGGCCCAACCACCAAATGTGCGCCCATATAGATATCCGTTCACCCAAAAGAAGGAAATTGAAAAAATCATCAATGAACTCTTGGAAGCAGGCGTCATTCGTCCCAGCATTAGTCCTTATTCATCGCCAGTGGTCATGGTGCTTAAGAAAAATGGGGAATGGCATATGTGTCCAGACTTTAGGGCCCTCAATAAGTTGACAGTCAAAGATAAATTTCCCATCCCGGTTCAGAGACCAGATGATTTGACTTTGAAGGGATCAAACATAGCTAAGGAAGAGAGTACTGCTGCAACTTAGTGACCGTCTGGAACCATATCTCAATATAGCTCTGATATCCTTGGTCCTTTTGCTGATCTGGATCATTCTTCATGTCACCTTCTATCATGGCCTTCACATCTTCCTCTTTTTGCTGATTTTGACTACATGGAGGATTTGATGGTAACCATGAGGGAGCTCTCTCGATCTCTGATTCTGATGTCTTCTCTTCATCAAGTGCAGCCCATGGTGCTTTGATCTCCTCTTTTGCATCTTCTTCTGCTGGATGTGGTCCTTCAATGATGTCAATATAATCTCTTTCTTGCAATACTCTTCCTGAGCTATGGTGAATATCATTGAGCTCAAAAGGAGTTGTTTGGAAATGTTGTGCCTCTGCATTGTAATTGGGTTGAGCTACTCCAATGTGCGGGTTTGGAAATGGTGGTACAGGTAGTTGAGTGGGGGTGTATATTTGAGATGGATGTGGATGGGGTTGTGGTTGGGTAGGTGGTGGAGGCAAAGGAGCGGGAGGAGAGTTGTACTAGGGCCTCCACCCCTGATGAGGTGCATTCCACTGAGGCTGTGGCTGAGCATAAGAGTGAAACGAATGAGCAACTGGAGGAGCATGGTATTGAGATGGATACGACCAAGGAGGGGGTGTGGACTAGGAAGGATGAGCAGGGGGACCCCAAGAAGGCATGGAAGTGGCTTGATAGGGGTTGTAATAGGTCTGGGATGTCCCTTGCATTCCCTGTTGGTAAGTTTTGGGTCCATGTGGCCTCCTTTGGTTCATGAAATAGAGTGGTTCAGTGGCTCATTTGGCCCTCTGATATGCAGCTTTAAGCCTGGGCAAGGAAGGGCATTGATTCGTAGGATGGTCTTCTTCATAGACAAAACACACTTCAATGGAGTGAAATGGACATTCGTTCCTAGGATGCTTTCTAGTGCACCTGTAAACATTTTCCTAAATTATCTCTACTCCTACAAGGCATGAAAGGAAATCTTTTTGGTTGATTTTTTTTTGCTCTGCTTGTACCTGCAAAACTGAAATAGATTGAACTGCAACTAACTAGAATCTATCTTGCTGAAATGAAAATGTAGAATTGAAATGAAAGCAGGAAAGAACTAATCTATTTTGCTGAAATGAAATTGCAGGAATGAAATGCTAGGCTACGCTTACATAATTGAAATTGCGGAACTGAAATGCTAATCTACGCTTGCAGAATTGAAATGCTAATCTACGCTTGCAGAATTGAAATGCTAATCTACGCTTGTGGAATTGAAATTGCGGAATTGAAATGCTAATCTATGAAAGCAGGAAATGTCTAATCTACATTTGTGGAAATGAAATTGCAGAATGGAAATGAAACAATATAATCTACGCTTGCTGAAATAAACTACTTAGCAGAAGGTTGTAGTAGAAAATAGAAGAAAAGCAGCAATCACCAATATTCTGACGCGTCCCCGGCAACGGCGCCAAAAAGATGGTGGGCTCTAGTATTGCAGCAATAATGCTACAACTCCTGGAACTCCTTTCTTTACTTTTATCAACCTGATAGTTCGTAACAAACTTGGAAGCAACGATGCTATATGCACAAGTACTAGCTCTTACCGCAAGCCGTCACTTGATCAACTGGCACAAGTCCGCTAGGAGCTTAAGCCAACTTCTATGAGCTCTTAGAAGAAGCTTTTAACTATGATGGATGAAAGCTAATGCAACATAGGCTAATCTACTTGCAGAAAGAAGCGGAAATCTGAAAGGAAATGTAAACCCTAGCAAACCGTTTTATCGACTAACCCTACTGGTGCAAGAAAAGGGATGAAAGCTACAAAAATGGATGCCATTGACTCTTGGAAAGGTAAAATGCATGTGACTAAGCTACTTCTAAAGTAAAATCTGGAAAAAGCATCTTTTTGTATTTTTGAGTAAGTTGGCAGAATTATTATGCATGTGCTTTAACTGTTTTTGACTGTGCAGAGGTTGATTGGAAAAAGGAAATGGAGTGGGTGCTTGCAGGAGGTTTGGAAGGTGAGAAGAGGGCCTAAGGGGTCCCTAGCACCCTTCCAGAGAGTTTCACAGTGATCAGATCTCGAAAAACTTCTCACGTGAACTTCTACAGAAAGTCTACAGGGGTTCTACAGGAAGATCCGAAAGAGGATTTTGGAGGGTTGATGGTGGAAAAACGGTGGGAAAGTGGAAATGGAGGTTGGATGAGGATGTGAAGGGGTCTAAGACCTGGTGAATGAAGTTAAGGAGTGATTAAGGTGATTGGATTTGTTCAAGGATGGAGGGAGCAATAATGCACAAGAATGTAGAAATGAGGGCAAAGTGGGGAAATGTGAAAATGAAGGGAAGGAATCTTGGATTAGGGGTTGGATCAGGTTGTATGATGGAGGAAGGGTAGGTAGGGAGGTATCGCAGGTGTTCTGCATACTATTTTCCAAAATTAATCAACAAAGACTAGGAAAACCAAAGATCTAGCTATTTTGACCTAATTTGACCTAAAAACCAGAAACATCATGAACATAAGTTTATTGGTAGAAAATCATGCAATATAACTATGGAAACTAAGCAAGAACAAATTATAAACATGCAAGTACAACTGGTATCAACTTTCCTAACTAAAAATCTAACACTAGCAATTGCATGAAGAGGCAAAAATAGTGTTTTTGTGGCAGCAAGTATGCCTTGGTCTCAGCTCATGGTCCCAAGGAGGGAGAGATGAGATCAAGGATTGCTTGATGGCATTTTTGCAGACTTTTTCCTTTGCAAACTTTTAAATCAACTTGAAGTATGAAAAGCTATTTTAATCATCAAAAACAACCTAAGTAACAAAACAAGATTTTAACCTAAATAACAGAAATTATTCTATGAATGCAGCAAAGACACATAAAAGTACACAAAGGAAGTACTAGACACTTGGGTTGGGCCCAACCCCAAGAGCTACAGCCTCCTAAGAAATATTAGAGCTGGTGCAAAGCTGGATTCATCTTTATTGATCAAGAAATAATAGTTACATCCCAAACACTGTCTACAAGAAAAAGCTCAAAAATGTGCTAATACAGAGCTGCACTAAAGTGCTAACCTATTGACTAAAATCTAAATAAAATCTGACTAAAAACTGACTAACTGAACTGAGGCCCTAAGCCTTCTTATTTATACAAATTGAGGACCCCAACAACCCTCCTAAACTTTAGGAACTCGGCTACCAAAACTTGCAGTTAACAACAGTCCTACTGACTTGCTTGGCTGCCCCTTGTGCTCTGAGTTTTTAATGGAGAATTCAAGGTAAGTGCTCATAAATGAAGGGGACACCTTCCTACAAATCCTCTCCCTTGTTCTTCCACGAATTTGGCTGCCAAGTGCTCATTAAACCTTTGATTTTGTCTCAAAATTGACCAAAAATCTACATAAAGCACACATTAGACTTTTTGGCATAATGACTAACCCAATTCACTCTATTAGCATAAATGTAATAAAAAACATGCACAAAACTAATGAGAATGGTGGATTAAGTCGAACTAGGAGGCTAAATGAGCCCATATAATTACCTATTTCTTGGGCTCATCAATATGATTCATAAGATCTTTTATAGATCTCCAGTCTTCATCCTCACCCAAAACTTGACCTTGTTCTGGTTCACAAATGGACACTTCCATTTCCAACTCAGCTTCTCTGAGTTCTTCCACCAGGCTCTTCACTTGCCTCTGCTGTAGTCTTCTCTGTAACTTAGACCACTTCACTACCTTTTTCCTTAAGACCCAACCTTTTCTTTGGTTTTCCTCAAGTATCATCCTTAATACATTGAGTTGTTCTTTCATCTCAACAATCTCCTTGTCACGTTCCTCTTGACTCACCCCCTTGCCATTTACTTTGGCATTCTCCTTCTTCACTTTTCTTCTGTTGTGGTATTCTTCAGAACCTCTGTTATCTTTGTTATGACTATCAGTAGTCATCTTCTTCTCCATCTTCATGAGTTCCTCACTCACTTACTATGAGCTGTATTAAAGCCTCTGCAACAACAAGTCCTCCTTGCTGCCACTTACCTCACCAAGCTTTCCTCTGTACTTGGTCTTTTGGTAACCACTTAGTTCTCTATTCTCTAGAACTTCTTTGAGCACTTCTCTCTGCTCCTTCTAGGCTTCAACTCATCTGCACCTTTTAAAAACACAACTGTCCTCTTGTTCTTCAATCACAAACGAAATACTAGGTTCTGAGCACCTCTTCTTTCACTTAGAAACTCTTATCAACTTTCTTCATCCCTTAGCAATTCTACCCACATCCTTTGTGGAATTGCTTTTGTGAGCTGCAACAATACCTCTACAGTAACAAGTCTCCTTCTTGCTACATATGCCTCACTAAGCTTCTCTCCTCTAAGCTCAGTCTTTTAGCATTTCTCTAGTTCTTTCCTCTGGAACCAATTGAGCACTCCTTGCTCTAGGTTGTTGCAATCTTCTCACTTTCCTTTGTTGTCACTTGCATATCAATGTTATTCAAACCAAATATCATTCCCAAGCTTTCAAAAGCTTGCTTCTCAACTTCCTTCTAAGAACATTCTTATCCTCTCTGTCCAACCTTTAGTTGGATTCTTCAGGTTCACTGCCACTGCATGGCTTCACAAGCAGTCTCCATCCATTCTTCACATTTGAGTGAACCTCCACTTTCCTCAAGAAAACAAACATCACTATGTTTTCTTTATGCTTCTGTAATCTCTTCTTAAGAGTATCACTTACTCTCATCTTATGTCATGTCTTCTTCTTATCAAATTCAAATAACCTGATCTCCTCTTTCTTTTGCAATCACACTTGTATTCTGCACAATTCTACTTTAATTAAAAAGAGCTTTAACTTGCTCTAATGCCACTTTGATGCAGGTAAAAACCCCGCTATACCCACAATATGCATATAAAATGCATATTTTCAGATGTCTCAGGAATATCAACGACCTGCTTGGTCAAACCTTCATAAGCTAAGGTTAAGGGCCCTTTTTCTCTAACCCTCATGTGGAAACATTTCATTAGAATTTCTATAGTCTAACCCTTCGTTATTCCTTCTATCGGGACTCTATAATCTCCCTTCATCCTTTATGATAACCTTGGTTAATCCTTTTCCCGAAATCTTATAACTCAATAGAGTATGCCTTCGGAACTCTTAACTTGTGATATGCGAATACCTTTCCCACCATTGATTTCGTTCACCAGATCAACGATTGTTGCAATATCGCATCAAGCCAGCGTATACCCTCATCACCTCTCTCATGTGACATGCGATCACAACTGGACTTCAAATATATTAAAGCTGCGCCTATAATTTCCTCGGCTCCGCTCTCCACAAATCTTTATCGCGATCTTTTTCCACCGTCGATCTTATCCACGATCCAACGGCTGTACTTCTTCTCGATCAACAAACCAAACCACTGCTTTATAATTGTTGATCAAGATCTGCTTGATCCGACAGTCCATAGCGATATTGGTTGGACTACTTACACGATGTTTAACGCTTTTTCGGACCCAATGAGAATTATAAGTCCTCAATCTATAAAAGTTTGGGTCCGCCCTTACAGTTAATGCTCGATCTCTTTATGGCCCGATATTTGTTGGATGAAGAGGCTCTTAAATCCTACGATCTACGGCCCTTCAACTAGCACACAGGTTATCAATTAGCTTAATCCCACAGTTGATTGTGACGTGGCATTGACTTTTGTGATCGACGGCTGAGATTTACTATGGGACTTCAAATACGATCAAGCTTCCGTACACTCTCTACCCCTGATGCTCTTTACTTTGGTTTTATGTCGTTTCTTTAGTATCCTTCTGTGGACTTGGCTTTCTTCAGGGTTTCGGTCCTTCGCTGTTATGCCATAACTCTCTCCTTAACTTGACTCCACTTGTGCTTTTATGCTTCTCTGCCTTCACTGTAACACTAAAGGCTTCCTTTTGTACTGTTTGTGTGTACAAAGCCGTAACACAAGCTCTATGGTTTTCTCCTTGAATCACTCGCTGACTAACAATTCTACCCAAGCCTTCTTTTGCTGGAATTGTTATATCTAAGAAAACTCTACCCACAATCGCAACTATGGAGCTACCTCAACAACTTCTACCCAACCGTAGTTGGAATTTATTCTATTACTCTTCTTTGTGTTTCGCCTCTAATTCTGCTGAACTCCACCTGCATATATATATGATACAGAATCTCTTATTCACACAGATTATAATTCAGTTACACAGTACACATTATACAAACTCTGAATCGACATGTTTGTATTAATAAAAAAGTATTTACACAAGAGCCTCTCTCTCTGGCCTGATTTTCTGATCAGTGACCTTTCTTCTCTTGCCCGTAGGCTTACAATTTGACTCTTTGACTCACTAGCTACTCTTTTAACTATTGGCAGACTAACTTGCTCTCACCTTTTAAGCTTACCTTTATACAAAAAGGTTCTGTTGAATTAATTCTAGTTCAGATCCTTAATTTGCTGAACTAACTCCTGAAATTCTTCTAAATCCACTTTTAACTCCTACTTATCCCTAAGAGTCCTCTCTAGTTCCTCGAATCATGAGACCTATAAGAGTTACAATTGATTTCCATCTCTCTCATCATCATTAATCACTCATGTTCTCCTACACTTGATAACATTTACAAATATCCTCACACTTATCTAATTAATTCCTACTTTAACCACTCAAAACATTAATAATTACATACATAGGAATCCAACTTCCTTGAAAACACAAGACCCCCTATGTCTACTAAAATACAATGATAGTTTTGAGTCAATGCTCTTGCATCACTATGGTTTTGTTCGTGGTTTTCACACATGGTTTTGGGCATGATGACTCTCTACCCATGGTATTTTATAGATATGTTCTACTCCAGGGTTAATGGATTGGGGTTTATGGATGCTTCGACATGTATATACATGTATTGTAACATTGAAAGGAATATAATGGAAAATCAATCTAATAGTCCTGGTTTTTTGGTCCAGGGAAAAATCTCCATGTATATCTATTTTATGTTTTGTGCTCTCGCCGCTGTTTATTTTTTGTTTTTAGAATTCCTATGCAGGTAATTTCTGTCCGAGGTTAAAACCTACAATTTTTTCATCTATTTTTACCTTCGGGGGTACTTCCCCCGAACCTTGTTGGCCCCTGGACCCCCCATCCAAGGGGGGATGGTCCCCCTTGGACCCCAGAGGGGGGGACAAGTACCCGCCGCGTGGAGGGGTGTATAATCTTCTAGGTGTATACATTTGTCTAAAAAAGTACCTTTGAATCAGGAATATAATCAGGCTCCACACCCAACATGTCAGAACCCTAGTGAACTATGCAAATGACTCTTTATTATGTCTCAGGTTCATCGGTCCGATCACTAAAAGGGGACTTAGTACAAATCTAGACTGCCAAGGGATTTTCCCCTCCACATGGAGACGACATTGGCAGGAAGTCTAGAGGACGTTTAAGGGCATGTGGTCAAGAGTGGGGCGTCTTAGGTGCCCAACAGGCCACTGATGGATGACAGACGAAACTCTCTTAGTTGAGCATGGGGCATGGTTGATGCCACTCGAAAAATGGTTAGATCTCAGACGTTAGAAACCCCGTAAGGGATGAATGTTCCTGGGAAATCCCAAAACTATCAGTCGACAGAAGCTCTTTGTTCCTTAAGGTCGTTACCCGTAAGAAATTGGATGAAGGTACCAGGGTGATGGGGCCATGAGGACCACAATAGTTAGCGTGAAGTGATAAGATGGTCACTAATTGAAGAGGTGGTGAATTGTCAACCGATAAGTTAGGTTCCGGGGGGTAGTCAACTCAGTAACTTGAAGCACCCTCAGGGTCCCAAAGACGTGACATGTTAGCCAAGCGAATCATTTCTGAGGGGGAAGCCACACGTTGGGAGTTGGGGCGTCGAGAGGTCCTAGAGCCGCATATATATATATATATATATATATATATATATATATATATATATATATATATATATATATCTATATATATATATATATATCTATCTATCTATATATATAAAATCAAGGGAAAGGAATTTCACGTAAAATTCTTTACGTTGATCCTCCAATGTAAAAGGAAGGGGTCAGGTACGTCACATATTCTAATAACTTTTTCATTTGACTAAGGTTGAAGAAGTCTATAACACTAGACATGTTCAAAATATCCAACAAAAATGCACTTCTCACTTTTGTAATTCTTTCCTTTTCCGATTAGGAATATAAGCCCATGCTTCATTACCAAATACACAAAGGTAGCTTACATTTGGCTTAATTTTAGCCCATGCTTCTAGTGTTATCCTTTTGAAGGCCTCTATGGGAGTGCAATTTACTATGTAATTTACACAATTGATAGTTTCTACTCAATAATGAAGGTTAATCCCTTAGATTGGATCACATAATTTGTCATTTTGTTTAACTTGTGATTCTTTCTCTTAAGAATGCCATTTCCTTGTGGTGTATATGGAACATTATGTTGTATTGGAATTCCTTGTGAAGTGTAGTAAGTTGTGAATTTTTTGTTAGTAAATTCACCTCCATTATATGTTCTTAGCCTCTATATTTTATTCCATCTAGATTGTTTTCTACAAGGGATTTGTAGGCTGTCAAAATTGTCAAAATTTTTACTCTTAAGTTTCAAGAGCTAAACCTAGGTGCATATGGAGAAGTCATCAATGAAAGTTAAGAAATACTTGTACCAATGCAAAGGAGAAGAAAACAGACCACATAAATCACCATGAATGAGCTACAAAGGGGTTACGACATGCCAAGAGGCTCATTTTTCAAAAATGTTTTGATGATGTTTGGCTAGAATACAACCAACATAAAAACCATCACTGCAAGAAATGAGAGGATACTTAGCTACCGTATTTTGATTGCATAGTTTCTACATTGATAGACAGTTTACAGACCAAATTTCTCATGCCAAAGTTTGCTCAAGTCATCACCGTGAGCAATAAAAACTAATAGAAAAGTTTATTACCCAAAGTTTTCAAATTTGAACAACTTGGTAATATCATCAATAACTATAGTTTGTAGGGCATATTAGGATAATTTAAATTCTTGATTACAATTTGATGAGGTGAAAAATGTACTATTTAACCTTTGCTTGAATGAGTGATTTGCTATACTAATAGAAGGTTGCAAGAAAGGCCTAGAACACATAATATATCATTGAACTGACCATCATCTAACTAGTTTTTCTATACCCTACAACACTAAGAGATCTCTCATCATCAACAAATATTTGTTTGGCATTATAATGATCAATAATAGAAAAAATGGCTTATCCTTAGGATATGATATGCTCCATAATCAATAATCTATTTATCAAAAGAAGAAGTAGATGTTGCATTGAATGAAAAACTAGAAGTAGAAAGTGCACATCTATGAGAATAAGATTTAGAGGAAGAATAATCAAGATTAATGTTGTGCTTCTTCATTGTTACTTTTAAGGCTTGCATCTTTTTAAAACATTTAGACTCTAGATGACCACCTTTCTACAAAAATTGCAATGCCTGTTAGCCTTCTATTTTTTGGATTTATCCTTTCTCATCATTAGGAGGAAAATCTAGATTGAAAGGGTTTGGGACCCTCGTGTTGCTTGTTGTTGCTTTTTTAGATGTTTGGATTTAACTTTTTGCTAAGCAACTAAGCTTTGTTACATGTGTGTACAATGATGAACACTCCAAAATGGAAGTGGTTACCTTGTTATCTAATTAAAAAACCACAAAAAGACTCAAGAGTGGAAGCTTAGTGGAGTGAAAAATAAAATATGCACTACCAAACTTAACAAGAATAATATATTACATCAATAATACTTCATATCTATTTTATAGTCTTTATGTAAAGGTGTAAGTGTTTTAAACTTACATGAAGAATCTTCAATACAAAGGAAATCATTGGGATTTAAAGAAATTACTTAGATTTCTAAGTTGGCAAGCTAAGATTACCCTGAGTTTATAAACATGTTTTTCATCTTAAGATAAGTTTCATTTGGGTTATCAATTCCTCGATGTGAAACCATAAATCATCATTAATTCCTTGAAAGTGAACTATAAAATAGGAAATAAACATTTCGATTAATCTATATAGTTCATAATTCTATTATCCTATTTGTTTTTTGGTTACATTAGTTAATTTTTTCCTTTAATTATATATTTTGATATTTATATTATTTAAGTAAATTGTAATTTAACAATTAAATATTTTTTTTTTAAATTATTAAAATAATTTTATAATTTAATTTTAATTACTCGATAAAAAATTATAGAAGAAAAATTATTGATATAAAAATAATTATTCAACATGAATATACTCTGACTGAATTTGAAAATATGTAACACATTTAGAATATTAATATGACTTCATTATTCATAACCATGCTTCGTCAGAGAGGAGGGCATGTTGTTCCCGATGAACTGACACTAGTGGATTTCACTTACCCACCATTTGACACACAATATCAAGAAGAAGAAAAAGTGCGAAACCACCCATTTGACCCACAATATCAGGAAGAAGAAAAAGTGCGCGTAGATTTCGCCTTCCAACCATTTGACACACAGTATCAAGACGAGAAGAAAAAGTGCGCGTAGACCTCGCTTTCCAACCATTTGCCACACGATATCGAGAAGAAGAAAAAGGGGCCGTGACAAAATATTTGAAAACACCTAAAACCATGAATTGGTGACTCTGGAAAAGTGACAGAAAGCCTATGTTATCTTCTAAATCCTCTATACCCCGCAATGGCACTCAGCCTGCTTCTGCAGCACCGCTGACAAAACCTTACTTCTGTGTGATCACCATCTACAAACTGAAAGGAATGAAATCTAATAGATTGAGAAATATATTATTATCTATATGTTCGCGACATGATGCGAATAAAGAGAGGCTACTTTACGCACTACATTCTGCTGGACGCGTGGCAAACCTAGCTGAATCTTTGCAGTAATCGTAAGTTATGTATTCCTCTTGTACCCACTTCAGTTTCCGCCTCTGCTTTGCATCAAGCGAGGCGTAAGCAGGCGCATCCCACCACGAAGAGCAGCTCGTGTTCGAGGAAGCTTCACATGCGTCAATGCTGAAATTCTTGTATGTTGAAACGAAAGGTGCGTGGTTCCAGTCGGTCTTTACGCGGCCACCTTGAGTAGCCCAGTCGTCTGCGTTCCATATTGACGAGTATACGCCCATTGGTTGAGATTGAGGATACGGAACTCCCACTTTCTCATTGTTCCGAAATACCCGTGTCGGCACATCATCCACAAAGAAACTGTTTCCATCCATCAAACAATTAATAAAAAGATCAAAAAACACTGTAACTAACAGATTAACCGGGCATCATAATAATATAATATATATATATATATATACTCACACAACTTGCTGACGATTCCAGAGAAAGGAGTAGGAATGGAAATCCGCAGTGGGGTCAAACCATAAGAACATACGCTGCTCCCTATTGCCACTCCCCTTTGAATAAACATTGGTCTGCACAGTGTATGGCTGTCCAGAAGTATTCCCCAAAAATTCAAAGTCAAATTCATCGTGCTCATCCCCTTGGGAAGACATCTGCACCACCAAGTAATATTGAATCGTTACAGCTTCAAACCATTATACAGTGCAAGCAATTCTTTCAGACACTAACAAGTATAGTACACTATTTTTGTATGGAGAATGGTAGTTACATAGAAAGCAGTAACGGTGCCAGCAGAGTCCCCAGGAATGAGTTTAATCTGCACATTCACTTTTCCAAAGATGTATGAGCTCTTGGAAGCAAACCCTGCACCTGCATACACATCACAACAATAATAAGAATTAGTTATATGAACAGCTAAAGCAGAAAATTTGGGAAGATAAATGAAATAAATACCTGAAGTGTAATCGAGCTTGAGCTTGAGCAGCTGCCCTTGAGACATAACATGATCAGCAGCCCAACTAGGGTAGAAGAAATCGTTGAAAGCTGCAGATTGACATCCCACAGCCAGGGTGCACAACATTACAATACTAGTGAGAAGACAGCGGTGCATGATATGCCCCCGTTGTTGGCAACCTACCAATCCCATCCTCAAGGCTGGAAATTTCAAACAAGAAGTATGGAATTTCAAAGGAAGATGATGAAGCAGAAATAGTAAGAGAGCAGAATTTATAAGGAATTGCAACTTGAGTGGCTACGTAATCCCGAACCAGGTGGCTTGTCACGGGTCCGTGGGGAATGCCTGTCGCCATCTCTGTGGTCCCAATACTGCTGTTCAAAATTGCCTGCACGTTACATCGCACCCTTGATGCCAGTGATAATAATCAAACCTCGTTTTTCTGTTGACCATAATTTACCATACCGTTACCCGGCAGCTTCGGTATTCGGTGAGTTTTGATATATGCCGTTAAGCCCACTACACGTTTTTTATATTTTTTTGAAGTATTTTCGGATTAATTTGATTTGAACTTTGTTTAAAATCTATTACAATGGTAGGGTTGGCAAGAGGGGGGGAGCGAGGGATTTTCTTAAATCTTATGGAATTTAAGAAATAAAATATTAACGGCGAACAATGGTAGGGATGGCAAGAGGGGAGGGAGCGAGGGATTCTCTTAAATCCTATGGAATTTAAGAAATAAAATATTAACGGCGAGTTTGCAGAGGATAAACCATTTCTCAGGAATGGACTGCATGGATTCAAATTGACTAAAGATTCTTTCCCAATATTTCTAAGCATAATCATTTTCTCAAAAGGCCCATTACCACATTTTAATAAGTCGAAACAAAAAGGCAGATGCATACGCTAACCAAGCGTGTCTTCTTGAAGCTTATTTCCAAGCATAATCAATATTTCGAAGCATAATCATTTTCTCAAAAGGCCCATTACCACATTTTAATAAGTCAAAACAAAAAGGCAGATGCATACGCTAACCAAGCGTGTTTCCTTGAAGCTCGCTAGTACGTTGTTAATGGTTTGTGTGGATGTAATGTTATACCATACAGAGCTCCATCCAAGAAATTTGTCGTTCTCCCATCATTAGGATTGTTGGATATATACACCATGGCAATTTCACAATATGAAGGTTTCTAGGTTCTCCTCATTAAGCCCCCGGCCTCCTTCTATATAAGCAAGCATTTGTTTATCAATTGGCGTTGGGGTCTTGTCACCATGGTTGGGGTGGCGGATTGTGGGCGTGTAGGCCATCCACCTACTCATCCTTTGCATGTGGCGTCATATGAAGTCGGACACTCTTTCATTTTCTCCTCTGCCCTCATACCAAGCTCTTTAAAGGATGTATGGTGGGTAGATTTTATGAACTTCATGGTTGATTCGATCTCTAAGGCATGGGAATTCATTTCACTGGACTTAAGTTTGTATTTATGGTTGATGTTAAAATTACAAGGAAGCAAGTTTCAGGTCAATGGTGTGTGTTTGTGAGTCGAGATAGCCTCTCTAGTGGTTAGTGGGCATTTCATGCCTTTGTAAACTCTAGAGATGAAGATATTTCCTTCAAACTCATGAGCTTCCTGCTCGGTGTTGGGATTGTAGTCTAGCAGGGCTCATTCAAAGTGAAAATCTTGGGAATTCTCCTGTTCGATCCAAGCCCAATTTTCCTCTTTCACGTACTAAGAAGTTGGGACTGTTTCCCTTCTCGTGTGCCAATGGCTCTTTTTGAATTACAAAAGGTCAGTTTTGAAGCTTTTCACAAAGGTTTTGTAGTCCCCTTAATTGAATTCAAGGCTTCTCCACTAGCTTGTGTACTTCCAACATCCTTTTCCTTGGTCGGAGGCGGTACTGATTTGGGGACATCAATAAAGGAGAAGCTTCAAGCATCTCTGGGCTCACAAGTCTTTAATAGGTACACTTCCCCCAGTTTAGATTTCAATTCCATTCTTTCCCTTAGTTCAAAATTGCTTATTTTCTTTGTTGGGCAACTTCCTTCCTTTCTTCCTATCTAAAGCTCTTCTTGCACCTTGAGTATCTTGGTCATCCTTTTGTGTTGGTTTCTCCCTTGGGGACTATCTCTCCTTCCTAGTTTGTTCCTCTTGATTAGAACTCGACCCTCCTATCTCTTGGCCCTTTCGGTTCTCTATATGTGCCCCTTTGTCGTTATGTGTCTTTGAGTCCTTTTTCCTCCATCCACTTTTTGTCCCTTATGGAGAAAAAAGGCTATATTCATCTTGCCACGAGATGCACAAGTCAATGCAATTACTATCCTCACTCCCCCATCGGTTTCCAAGTTGAGAATGACGACCTTCATCAACAAAGCTATCAACAATCAAATACTATCCTCCTTTTATTAAAAGAAATGAAAAAGCTCTAGGCAAAAGTAAACCAAAAAGAAGATGAGATTGAGGCCATTCATTGTCAACTTGCCGAACTGCAATCTAAAAGGAACTCCAAGGAATGTCGCAACACAACCAACAACTCTTTTGATTTCCCTTCGGATAAGATGCCACATTTTGTAAGATTGGTTTTTTGTGTGGCCAATGTTGTCATGCCTACAACTGTAGAATGATTAGAATAATCTATGTTGGTTTCCTATCTTGTTCTCTATTGAAGATCTTGTATCTTGGAACAAAATGTAGCAAAATCTATGTTGGTTTCCTATTATTGAAGATCTTGTATCTTGTAACAAAATGTAAGCATTTCCGCAATATTGAATAAATTTAATAACAAATTTACTCATTTTTGTCAAAAATAATAATAATAATTACAATTGTTGAATTTATTTCATGTATATTTTTAATTAATTTCACTTGAATTCATATAATTTTTAATTAATTTTGTTTGAATTTTGGTCAATATATTTTTTATTAATTTTGATTAAAATATAATGGAATTGTAAAATTGAATTATTAATTTTGTAGAATTTGAATATTTAGCTTTTCCAAAATTAGAAATTTATTTGTAAATTCAAAATATAATTTAAATAATGAAAAATTGGAATATGAACGAGAATTGTATCACTCTAATTTAGTGAAAAAACAAAAAATTGGAATATTTAGACCTACTTTTAATTAAGGTAGATAGGTATCAATAAACACATTATTTCATTAAAGTAAATTTTAGCAATGATTTACATTCATGTATTTTTGGTTGAAATATTTTTTGTTTTTGGTGATTCATTGGAGTGATCTATGCTACACTCCAACCAAAATTATGGGTTGCTAAGTTATAAATGAAGAATATATCCCACAATTTACAAGTGACAAATGTTAATAGCTATGAAGTTATGGTTCCATGAGAAACATCTAAATAAAACCTTATTTCAAAAAGGCATATACCCTTTTAGCCTTAAATTTCTTGACACCCAACCATACATATTAATAGCCTTAAGTGTCTTAACACCTAACCATACTATTTAATAGTTAAAACAATACATATTAATAGCCTTAAGTGTCTTAACACCTAACCATACATTTTAATAGTTAAAACCATGCATATTAATAGCCTTAAGCGTCTTAACACCTAACCATATGTTTTAATAGTTAAAACCATACATATTAATAGTCGTAAGTGTCTTAACACCACCTAACCATACCTTTTAATAGTTAAAATTTAGAGACTAACCATACATGTTAATGGTTAAAATTAGAGCAAATAGAAATTGAAGTGTATTAGCTCAAGAACCACCAAATTTCAATGGTTTTTTTTCACTCTCTTCTTGACCTTTATGTACAAGCTTGTGGCCATAAGAGTAATCAATTGGTGTATATATATCTGGTGTGATGCTTTTTGTTCAGTGATAAAAAGTTTGCAAGAAAATAATACATGGTCAAATAGTGGAATAAAAGTATTGTTAAGCACAAAAATAGAAACAATATTTTTTAACCAAATATTTTTAAGAAAGATTTATTATATCTCATACTATATTAAATACATAAAATTCCATATTTATAGTAGTGGGAAGGTTTATTATAATTATATGATATTGATACAATGTGTTTACAACTCATACTTGTGATCTAACAACTTTTAGAAGAATGTATCAGAACACTTATGATCTAGAAGAATGCATTGGAACAATATATTTCTCCAATTACTTCTAACACTCTCATTTAATAGAGAAATGGATTCTCTACCAAAACTAACTTGTCTCTACGCAATTTAAACTTATATTTTCTTAGAGGCTAAGTAAATATGTCATCCACATTATCATAAATGTATTATAATATATCAAGTCAATTTGATTTGACTATAGGTTTTCTCTTACAAAATGGTGTTATGTTTCAATATGCTTTGATTTAGCATAATATATTAGGTTGTTTTCCAAGTTTGATAGAGCTTTGATTATCACATTTGATGATTGTTGATCCTTCTTGCTTTTCTCCCATGTCTTCAAGGAATCTCCTTAGCCAAGTTTCTTTACATCTAACACTGCATAATGTTTTGTACTAAGCTTCATCTATATTTCCTGGGTAATCATAATTTGAATGATGCTCAAATCTTTAGTTAATTCAATTCCAAATATTTTAGTCTCCTTCAAATATCAGAGGGCTCTCTTGGCTACTTTCCAATTACTATCATGTGGCTTATCCATGAACTAATTGAGTATGGTCATTGAATATGCAATATCTTATAGCTTCTTTGTAATTAAATAACTTAGGCTTCCCACCAAATCTCAAGACAAAGTACCATTCACTTTTTTTGTTCCCTCATCATTGTTGAGCTTAACATTATTCTCTAATGGTTCAATAATGTTAACAGTAAAACCATTGACGCCAAAAATCCTCAGTTGACAAGATTGTAGATGAAATTGCTTGATGGTTATTCTTAGTAACATCAAGCTTGTATAATACTCCAACTCTTACTCATCTTGCATGATTGTGTAGTGATACCGTCCCATATGACTTAAAGAATTACAGTAAAACCATTGATGCCAAAATTCCTCAGTTGACAGGATTGCAGATGAAATTGCTTGATGATTATTCTTAATAACATCAAGCTTGTATAGTCCTCCAACTCTTACTCATCTTGCTATGATTTTGTAGTGATACCCTCCCCTATGACTTAAAGAATTCAACTTTTAGATCTTGATTTACAATGTTGGACACTGAGATTAATTTTTTATTGATTCATACAACTCCATAATCCTTAATTTCATGGGCTCTATCATCTCCTAAATATACATGAGCACCATTATTATTTTCATGATATGTTTCAAACGAGTCTCTATTTCATGTCATATGAATTGAAGCACCAAAATCAATAAACCATGTATTAACATAATCATTTTCTACTGATAATTGGCATTCACTCATTGTTTCTTCTTTATTAACAAATATGAATAGAATGTCTTCTATGTTTGGATTCACCAAACTTCTTTTTCCTACAATCTTTATCAAAATCTAGAAACTTACTATAATAGAAGCATCCACCATTACTCTTCAAAATTGTATTTATCCTTGGTCATGATTTGATGTGTGGTTGGTGGATTTACTTTGAGTGGGTGTTTCCCTCAAATATGAACTTTGAAATTTACAACCGAGATTCTTCCTTCTTTCTTCCTCTTCCAAAAAGATACCTATCAATTTATAAAATATATGGCTTTTTCTTTAGCCTAAAAACAATGATAAATGTGTGATGTTAATCTAACATTCTATTGAATTTAACTGTGAACAAATCAATACTGAAAATCTTTTCACAAATAAAACCAAACTTATCATTTTTTTTAGAAAATAAATCATTAATATTTAATTTACCTCCATTTTAATTTTTTTTCACATACCATTATTTAAGTGTATCCCAACTTTTATGAGATATATCGTGATCCTTGTAAAGCAAATACAATGAAAAACTACATTTCTTTAATTTATATTATAATATTGTTATATAAATACACTTAACCCAAAAAAATGCATACACAATCGTGCTTCAGTAGTACATTCAAGGGCTTGAAGCTGCCTGCACCACTAACTGTCTGCACCGCCAAGTTCGTTGCTTAGTAACACGAACGAGGGGATAGTATTATAGACATCAATGAACTTAAAAAGTAAAACCGCCTTTTATTCTTATGGAACTGTGAATCTATTTCGTGAACGGCCACTAAAGAGATACTATAGCTCTGTTGCCCACCATTTTACTACATTTCCTCCCTCCCGTATACAGTGGCTAACAATACTCTTTTTTTTTTTTCCGAAGGTGGCAAAACCTATCAAACTCAGGTGTCAAACCAACAGTGAGGACAACCATCTCTGGCTGCTATCCGCGAATGTCGATTTGACTCATCACCGTTATCAAGGAAAACCACGCCACCTGTAATAACCTGCTGGTGGTCCGTAAGGGAGCAGGCTTTCACTCCTGCCAGATGCCTCTGGGTCTTGGCCCGTTAACCTGTTTCCTTACGTCCGAGGAAGACGAGCTCTTAGCCAAGCAGAAGCAGTTTTACGGCATACTACAGGCCGTACTAACAATACTCATAACAAGGTTAAGTAGGAAATTTTAAATTAAATTAAAATTAAATAATAAAAAATATTAAGTATAAATTGTATTATACTTTTTAATAAACAAAAATATATTAATATATAAATTTATGTGTTTGTTTATTTATTTAAATATCATTTGTGTTTAATTGAAGAATAGAGGTTTATTTTTAACCATTTTTATAATCACAATAAATTTTATATTTTAAATATGTTAATTATGTTATTTCAGGGAATTGGGTAAAATAGTTGTTATTTTATTTATTTAAATTTAAATATCTATTGATGACATGATAATGATAAATATTATCTTAATAGCTAAGATTGTCTTTTCAAATTTAAAAATGCAAATTTTTAACCACTACTAAAAAAATCACAAAACCATTACATCAGAAAATAATGAACATTGTAAAACTGTTGATAGCATTTTTTAAAATTATTTTAAGATTTACTTTTCTTTTTTCCTGAATTAAAAGTGTTAGTTTTTAACAAAGTAGAAAAATCACAAGATGATTGTATCCTAAAACGGTGAATTTTTTAGTGAATTAAAAGTGTTAGGTTTCAACCCAGTAGAAAAATCACAAAATAATTGTATCAGAAAACAGTGAACATATTGGTTGCATTTTTTAAATAAGATCTAATTATCTTAATTAAAATTTAGTGATTTAAATTTACACTAGATTGTAATTTTTTGTTAACTAAATTTTATATTTAAATTATAAATAAATTTAACATTATAAAAAATAATACATTTAAATTTATATTTATTAATCAAATTAATTAGAAAAAACTGTTAAAAAAACCTAAACTTAAAATTACTCTCTACCAGTTCAAATTAATCCCTCTTAATCCCTATATATTACACAAAAATATATTTAATTAGACAATGAGTGGATCAAAACATCAATAACAATAAATTTAATTTGAAGCGTTAAGAAAAATTAGATTTAAAATAATAGTAATTTGATTTTTGTCTTATATGCAATTTATTAAAATATTCTTAATAAATCGAAACTGTAAAAGCCTGTTAACGTAAAACTTTTACCCACCGACTTGGGCAAAATTTTATAAACAACGGAAACTGTAAAAGCCTGTCAATGTAAAACATTTACCCACCGATTTAGGCAGAATTTAAAAAAGAACGGGGTTTAAAATTTTTCACAGCTTGGGTGCCCAGAGATTTTAGATAGTGCTAAATGTATTTTCACATAAAATGATTCACTCAGAAGATTAGATTTCTTGGAAAAAGAAGTTGCCAGAAAATTTCATCGTCCAGACGAAATGCTCGTGGCATGGGTAGACAACGCCTGTCTGGGACTGATGCATGAGAGTGCGTGATGCCTTGTACCAGAAGAATGGTACATAGATCGGACATAGGACTAAATGTATTGTTATATAAATACGCTCACTCCATCCACATTCCAGCAGAGCGCCCCTTAATAAAAATAGACAGTCACGATTCACGACTGAATTCCAGGCCCTGACGCTCTCTGCATCGCCAGACTGGTTTACACGGACGAGGGGGCCGTATTATAAACGCCAATCCAATTGAATTCCACTCTCCACTTAATACGCCAATTCAATTCAATTCAATTGTCCACTTAATACGCCAATTCAATTCGCCACTTGCAATTTGAAGGCAAAAAGTAAAAACAGCTTTTAGTCTTCAGGTAATGTATCTCTTTCTTAAAAGGCTAACGGAGGTAGTATTACTTTTTGGAGTTTTTACGCTTTTCAAATCTTGATATTTTCATCTCAACAGTTAATTTACATTCTTGTATTTGTCAGCTTATGTCTGTCTTTAACTTTTAATAATGTATATATTTTTAATTATTAAATTTTCATATAAATTATTAAAATTAATAAATATTAATTAAAACATATGGACATTTTATTTTTTGATTTTTTCTAATATTTAAAAAAATTAAATTACTTACCTTACACTTACACATTTATTTTATACTATAATTACACCTACCCATATCATATATTACATTATAGGTACCTATCTACATTATATTATATTACATTACACATACCCATCTACTTACATTGGATTGTACAGAAAATATTGGATTGCACCAGGAAGAACCTTCTGCAGATTTTTCACCATCGAAGATAGATGGATATTGATAGATTAATTAAATGAGTTTGACTTTACTCCTACTTATGTAAGAGAAACTGCACAATCGATTAATGTCTGTACACAAACCACGTGAAATTTCAGTGCATTTCTGTCGTGTGTAAATTAATAGTCTGGACCTTCATATTTTAAATATTGCTGCGAGATTCCGGTTCAGATTCCACACAAGTGTGATTGACAGGTGAGAGTGGGCACGCAACTAATTTTGGAAGTTTGACGTGCTTTCGCAGCGGCTTTGACTGTTCAGTACGCAGAGCAGAGTGCCAGACCACCTACACTGAGTGGTTGTGTTTGATATTTCGGGGGCACTCAGAAAGTTATATTCCCGGTGGTAATTTTTAGGATGCATTTTTTTAATTAACAATTTAACAAATTTCGTAAAAATACATAAATAATAACAATAAAATTTTTAAATTTAAAAATATAAACAAAACATAAACAAAGAGATTTTTAAAAACAGAACGTACGCTAAGTTGTAATGCTAGTTTTATTTGGTCAGCAAACCGAGTGAGCCATAAATATACACACAATGTTCACATAAAAAAAATCTTCACGAAACGACGTAATTGGTGTGTGGGCTACTTATTATTCATGCTTTTTTTTGTAAAGAGTTATAACTTTATAATATAAAAGATTATGTTATATTAAATATGTGTTGCATTTAATATAAAATTATATTGAGAAAATTGTTAATTTTTTCTTTTATTTCATTTAATTAAATTAAAAATATTCTTTAGAGCATTATTCAAATAACTTTCTTTCCCTTTTATCACGGTATTTCATAATATATACAAATATATTATATTGAAATATTTCAAGTCTTTTAAATAATTTATTATATGTGATGTATTGGCACAAAATTATGGATTACCAAAATTATGTGTCATTAATATTTTGGGCTAAAAACATAATTGTTTTTTTAAAATAGACTAGTCATATAATTTTTTTATTTTTTTCATGCTTTTTCATAATATATACAATTATATTATATTGAAATCTCTTTAAGTATTTTGAAGAATTTATATATCCAATACATAGGTACAATACTAGAAATTTTAAATTTTATATCCAATGTATAAGCACAATACAATAGGCTACTACAATCATGAGTGACTAATACCATGGATCCAAAGAAATACTTGTTTTAATTCAGAAATCTGATCTAACAATCATTTTTAATCTTTGTTACTCTAATACCATAGATCCAAAGAAATACCTATTTTAACTCTTTTAAGAAATCTAATCTTATAATCTTTTTCTCTTTATTTTAATTTAAATTCCTTAAATTTATATATTAATATGCACATCATAAAACACATATAAAATTAGATATCATTTTTGGAATTCAATTGAGTTAAGTAAGTTATTCATTTATGACCATTTCTGACTAATTTCTCACAATTGGTCATAAATAAATGACTTACTTAATGCAGTTAAATCCCAAAAAATAATATCTAATATAATACAATGCGAAAATCCCAATACTTAACACATATAAAATATTATTTATTAAATTTAATAATCTTTCTATTAGATATCATTTTGGGTGAAGAAGTGGGATTGAAACTAGTGAAATGAATCACATAGCATCAATCATCACTTCCGGGGCTTGCACCCGGTAACCAGGACTTCCCAGGAGGTCACCCATCCCAGAACTCCTCTGGCTCAAGCGCGCTTAACTGTGGAGTTTTCCACACAATCAAGCCCACTTAGATTGCTACCCCATTTGCAAAACCTTAGCAAGTATTGTGCCTCATGAACCATTCAAGAAGAGATCCCTTGACTCTTTTTGAATAGTTCACTTAGCACTCATTGCATTGGGTGATGCTCACAGGGGTGAAGAAGTGGGATTGAAACTAGTGAAATGAATCACATAGCATCAATCATCACTTCTAGGGCTTGCACCCGGTAACCAGGACTTCCCAGGAGGTCACCCATCCCAGAACTCCTCTGGCTCAAGCGCGCTTAACTGTGGAGTTTTCCCCACAATCAAGCCCACTTAGCTTGCTACCCCATTTGCAAAACCTTAGCAAGTATTGTGCCTCATGAACCATTCAAGAAGAGATCCCTTGACTCTTTTTGAATTTAAGTATGGGGTTTACGCAGTGCATTATAT
Source organism: Pinus tabuliformis (assembly GCA_031772625.1). NCBI lineage: Eukaryota > Viridiplantae > Streptophyta > Pinopsida > Pinales > Pinaceae > Pinus > Pinus tabuliformis. The sequence goes on along the minus strand of CM062812.1, from coordinate 989,376,384 downwards.
TAGATATCATTTTGGGATTCAACTGCGTTAAGTAAGTCATTCACGTATGACCATTTGAATAGTTTCAATCCCACTTCTTCACCCTTGTGAGCATCACCCGATGCAATGAGTGCTAAGTGAACTATTCAAAAATCATGAGAAATTAGTCAGATACGACTACCTCTCATGGAAATGGTCATACGTGAATGACTTACTTAACGCAGTTGAATCCCAAAATGATATCCCTCTCATGGAAATGGTCATACGTGAATGACTTACTTAACGCAGTTGAATCCCAAAATGATATCTAATATAATGCACTACGTAAACCCCCATACTTAAAATCTTTCTATTAATTTTTTTTAATATGTATAAAATGATTTTAGTTAAAATTCTTTAAACTTAATCCAATGCCCGGATGAAATTTTCAATAGCAATAGTTTTTCTATTTCATTTAACCTCAAACCACTGAAATTTATCATAAAACCTCCAGGTCCTTCTCTGCTGGAAGCACACTGACAAAGTAGAGCAGATTCATGAAATAACATTAGAGTGATGTGGCTGGTGGGATTTGGCATTGGTGTATGAGTACACTACGTGACGCCTTCTGTCAAGCTGTAACTAGTTTGCAGCAGAAGGGTACATAAATTGAACGAAGAAATAAATGTATTGTTTTATATGTCTACTCACTTGATAGATCACAAGAACATTCATGGGCTTGTTGCTTGCGTGCACTACAGGGCTGGCCTGTCTACTCACTTGATAGATCACAAGAACATTCATGGGCTTGTTGCTTGCGTGCACTACAGGGCTGGCCTGTTATGCAGACGGGGGAGCCACTAATATAAATGCCAATTCAATTAGCTAGTTGAACGTTCAACCATTCAGGCATCTCAATTTATTCAGGCCTCTCAATTTAAATGTAAGGCAACTTTTATGGTACTTCCAATCTCAATTTCAAATGACTATATAAATTAAATATAGTCGTGGTGGTGGGTCCAAGGTTAAGTATAGAGTGGAGGTTTAATTACACAAATCTAGCCATCTAATCTTAAGCAATAATATATATATTTGAAAATTAATTTTTTTCAAACAATATTGTATTGTTACAAGCCCGATATAAAAGTCACAGGCAATTTGCTGTCAAATATAGTCAAAATATTTTCTTGTCCGTCAACATGCTGTGTTTAAATGATTAAAACGATTAAGATGAAATGGTCAAATTTACTATATCAGATTTGAAATTCCTATCCTGTTACCAGCTATTTTTATTAAAATTTCACTCATGTTCACTACTGACATCATCAATGTGGTGGCCTGTGCGTTGGTGCGCTCTATTAGTGGTAGCCAGACAATCAAATGACAATTTGACTTTTACGATGTCCTAATGGACTTGTACCCATCTTAGGAAATGGAAAGGTCGATTATTTCAATAATTTATTATTGAATATTATGGGAGTGGAACAGGACGAAATTATGAACTTTACAGCAAATCCGTGGGATTCCATTGAATGTGAAGATTTAAAAGTGAAGAGTCAATTAAATTTCTTTTAATGATTCCAGAGGATGCGAACTATTATTTTTATTGAAGATTTTTATTTTTATTTTTATCTATTATTAATAATACGATGAGATTTGATATTTTATTCCTATTTAAATATTATATATTATTTTTATTTTTCATTGTTGTGCTTATAAAATGAATATAAATTTTGTATATTGTTATATTATAAATGATTTTAATTTTAATTTGATTATAAAATATGTTTCAATTAAGTAATATTAAAAATAGGAATGGGTTATTATAGAGAAGGAACGGAGTTGAGGTGACACTTCCCTTAGCGCCGACGAGCTCTTCTTACTCTCCTCTTCATGTCACTCAATCGGCCCCACCCTCCTCCCCTGACCACACCCTCCGCCACCCTCCCATGCCCTGTTCTGCATTAATTGTCCGAACTATAGATTTTGAACATTCCAAATGTTGTTTTCACGCGGAAGGGACTATTCCTTTCCCTAATCTACCCCCGATATGTTAACTCCATTCCATATTCAACCCAACAGGTGAATGGAAAGACAAAACAACTCCCTAGTGCCCCTTCTCTCCAACAACTCCCCAGTGCCCCTGCTCTCGAGTCTCCAACAACTCCCTTGTGCTCGAAAATGGTAATATTATCCTTTGTAATATTCCCTTGCTACAAAGTTCTCAATTGTAATATTCCCGCTGAATGAAAAAATCTTGCAAATGAAAAAAATATCGTAATTGCCTCTATCCTGCTCCCCCGCATCTAAGCACAAGTGTAATAATCAACATAAAAGAATTTTACACAACATAAAAGAAGTTTATGATCATCATAATGTGAATGGCGTGGCATGTTCTATCAAAACAATCATCTCATTGAATGCAATTAAACAAAGATTAAGGGATACTTATTCCTGTCATGACTATAGACATCGTAATCAGAGTAGGTAGGAGATGTTAGCTCTCAAATCTGCCTCAGGCTGAGGAAGGAAAAACTCAAGGCCACATCAAACCAAGCTCAACCTCGTAGCTAGCCCTACGAGGACAGGAGAGGGCTCTCTCCGGGTCTATCTCGACAAAATGTCTTCAAAGGGGTTGAGATGACTCAAAATTAATACTGATTTTAGGTTAGTAAAGAGATAGGAAAGTTTGATTTAGATTTTTGAGTTTTTTGTTGGAGAAATGGGAAAACCAATTTTGGGTCCGGGGATTAAGGTTAGATCTTTGCAGAATTCGAGTTGGGGCGAGGTAGGCAGTAGTCTTGATGCTTTTAATCAGGTGTATGGATGGATCAGAACGACAAGGAGCTGAAGAGGGCAAAGGAGAACATGGATCCTCTCCAAACTGGCGAAAACATGTAAAACTAAACAATTTAAAGGAAGAGCACTGTAAACAATGAATTCAACCTCATTTATTCATTCATTTAGTTTCAGAAGCATAAGAAGGGAATGGTATACATTTAAACATGAATATACTTACAATAACTGAGAGATAACACCATCAAGAACTGAAAGCCACAAGAATCCCAACAGTTGCTGCAAAACCTCTGATCTTTTCTTAGCCAAAATATGAAAAATATGTACAATAGTGTGCCAAAATCTTCCCAAGAGTCCAACCCTTGCTACTGACTGAAAATTTACATATATAGATCAAGCCAACCCATTCCCTAACCTCTAGGGGTCGAGCTCCTCCTTCTAGGAGTAGTTTGAACAAATTCTAAACATGGAGCAAGAATCTAGGTGACCAAAACAACCTACCTCTAAAAAGAAGGAAACTGATTCATTACATTAATTTTTTGCTATTTTGTGAATGAATCATCTAGAATAAGGTAAATAAGTGCCAAGTTACCTCATACACATCAAATTACATCATGTTGGGTCAAAAATCACATCAAGAAGTGAAACTGGTGAAAACTGGCCGAATTCCTGAGCTGGAGGATGAAAATTTGACCAAAAACCTCTATGCGTAGTGCCCTGATCTCTATGCATAGCGCACCTTTCAGCCTGTTTTTGGGGCACTTCCTGACATCGAAATCAAGCTCACAATAGCTGGTTGGAAAGCTTTGGATGTCTACTATCCAGCCCAAGTGGAATTTCCCAATTTGGAGCTCATTTGCCCCCTCAAAATTGCATTCTCCCATAAGTACTTCCTACTGTTGCAAAAGGTGGCAGCAAGGTGGTTTTCATGGTGTTTTTAGGCCTTTTGATCATCCAGAACTTGATGAAATGCTTCGGCAATAACTGAGCATGCATAAATTACCATGACAAACCCAAAAATACAAAGTTTTCCTCCAGCAAGTGTCCCAATCAAAAGCGAGCGTGTCGATGCGCTACTCATATAGCTGAAAAAACTGTTTTTGGGACCAAAAATTTCAAAATGACAAAAATTTCTCCGAATTTGCTCAAATTCGGAGCGAAGACCCTCCATCATGTGTCATGCCCAGCCAGCGAAGCCTCGGCCAAAACTCGAAGTGGATCTAGCCTCTTTCGCCGTTTTAGTGCTTTGCTCAACCTCCTTTTCAAAATCTTCATTTTTGCTTTGCTGACATGCATGCGAGCCCAATAATGATGTTTCATGTGATGGAGCATGTCTTTTTCTCTATTGGCCTTCGCCAACAACTCTAGATGTCGATTGACTTTCTCAAGCCAAAATTGCCGCTCAACAGGTGTCAAATCGCTAGGTCTTTTTCGGGCCAACCTTCGGTCTTCACGGATTTGTCGCAGCTCTATAAGTGTATGCTGATCCTCTAGCTGCTTATTGCGCTGCTCCAAATATTTGATCAGACATTCCACCTTTAGTAACTTCTCATTCAAGCTGTCAATCTCGGCCTTCTGCTCTTGGATGATCTCTTTCAGTTTCGAGCTAGGAGGGCTCCTATCCACATCACTCAATGTAACATCAACATCATGACCTCTTGAATGGCCCTCCTCATATATTGACCTCTTGCCCCTGTCCTGAACCTGTACCTGTACTGAAGAAGAAGGCGAGACCCCTTCCACACCATGTGGAGATAATACTCGTCGTGTAGCTGCAAATAAGGCCCTGTGGCCTCGCTGATATGTCACATACACTGGAGCATTGACATGCTCGGTCTCAGGAATGTCAAACTGATGTGAAGGCTCTCCCTCATCATGAACTATCTCTGGAGGTGGCTGTGGCACTGTGAAAAAGTCACGAGAAATAAAATCCTCCCAAGTAATGCCCTGCTGTGCCAACTGATGAACCACTACGATCTTGATCAGCGCATAATGATAAATACTTCTATGCTGCTGTGCTGGGGTCTTCTTTTGTACAAAAAACACCATCCTCTCTATGTTGCGATACATGAAGTATGGAATGTTCATCATACGTACCCTTGTAAAATGCATCAACAAACGGACATGGTACGCATAAAGACGTGAGAATCTGCCCTCACAACTGAAATACCGAATGATGAGTTTCATCAAAGGTGCAAACTCATCACTCAGGTATTGGAAAGGAAAAACCCTGCTCAGGTGCCTCATATACCTAGGTTTGATGTACGGCTCATAGTAGGATTTCTCTAACTGCTGACGCTTATTCCATTTCTCTCCAATATTTGGTATCCCAGTGGCCTCTGCAATAGTCTCTAGTGACAAAATGAAATCAACTCCGGCGAGGTTTACATGGCCATCATGTAAATGTAGAACAAACAAACGAGCTAGTTCACGATGATGCTAGACTTGTGAAATTAACTCACAATAGTGATAGCATGACTGATGACGAAAACAATCCATTGCAAGCGAGCAAGCCTGCAATTGAACCAAAGAAGTAGGCTCTTCCCTGAGATGCTTACCACCTTTGCCACCTCTGCGAGGCCTCTGTGGCACATTACCCTCTGTTGTGGAATCACTGTTATACTCCTGCTCATAAACTGAATCTGTGTCTGACATGGCTTTGAAAACAAGATGTCTGCAATATGTATGTTGATATAGGTGTGGTGAAATCAAAATTTCAATGCATACTCAAAACCCAAATATGTTTACCAAAGCATCATAGGAAACAAGCCACAATGGTAATAACTCTGTTTCAGTGGATTGGCATAAAACAGTCACTGTTTTGATCACAAGGAAAATTTTGACAAATGAACAAAAGTGTAATGTGCACCCTTTGCAATGTTGGCTAAAACTTGACAAATGAGTATGGGACTGTATTTCACCAATGGAGAATGGGAAAATCTTCACAAAGCCACCCACATGTCTTTAAAAACCCTAAGGAATGATTTTGGTATGAGCATAGGGTTTCACTTTTCTACACCCAACACATCAAATTTCCCACCTTAAACACACTACAAACATTTTAAAATTGACTGAGCAGCCATCGAAAACCTACTTGCAAGCTTTGGAGTCGATTTGGCAAGATCTGGTCGCATTAGCAAAAATTTCTTGGTGTTGTAACTGTGTGCGTAGTGCACGAACCCAATGCGTAGCGCCTGTGGTTTTTTTACACTGGCTGGTGAGGCCCAGTGCGTAGTGCGCACTATGTGCGTAGCGCGGGTAGCGCACGCCTCCAAACGATGTCCACGGGTATGAAAAAATGGCTTCGGCCTTCAAGAGCTCAAACACGATTTTTGCCTTGGGATTTTTGAACAAATGAACTTGTTTGCCCCTTTTGTATGTGAAGAAAATATCTCATCAAATCAGATTTGATTTAAATTTGTTTAATAACCCACTTTATAATGTTTCAGCACTTTGACATTTGATATTTTAATACAATACTGCTCTTTGACTTTCTCTTGCTTTTTCTGAGTTTTGCACTGATAATACTTTGTTGATTTTTGTAGGGATCTGGCATTTTGGCTTTGGAAAAGATCAGAGGCTTGCTCTGAAACTTTTTTGAGATAAAACAAATACAATTATTTACAATAACAATTTTTAGTTCCAAAACAGAGTTTTGGACTAAAAATGTTTTTAAATGCTTTCTGAGAAAAATATTAAATGAGAATCTTTTGAAACCAACCTCATGGCCTGCGGGCTTTTATTATGTGTATGCAAAGGACTGAAAACCCTAGACTCTAGGACTAAATACTTTTTAACGAAACTAATCTTTTATGACGATGAATGCAATGATCATATACTTTGGTGATTTTTGAGAAATTTTTGACTAACCCTGCAGGGACAAGCATGAGGAAACACAAGACAACCAGACCCCCTCGTCAGTCAATGGCATGCCCCTAACGAAATGCAACGAAGTGGAACGAGCGAGACACCTAAAAATGATATGCAAAAGCGAAAAGATCTCTGACGGAGGGCTGTAAGGACCGACTCTAACATTGGCTCCAATGGGGATGGTGGCTCCTTGGAGATGCCAAGAACGACAGATCTCTGGGAGAGCAGACCAGTGCTTTCATCCATTGGGCGATGGAGTCATTATTTCAACAGTTAACACAAAACTTTGACACATTTATTGACTGCAGATTTGACTGAAAACTGAATACAATTCTGACTAAACTGACTCGATTTTAAAACTGAAAGGACTGATAAAACTGACTCGAAAAATTTCAAACCAACTAACCTTCATCTCCAGAATTATAGCCTTCGCTGCGGGCCCCAGACTGAAGATGAGAGATCAGTACACACATGCAATAGAACAGAAGTAAAACGATATATACAATGATGATGAAATGAGCAGAAAATACTCAGAAGTGGTATCGCTTTAGCAGCCGACCATTGATCGGCCCTCCAGGACAATCATCTCCATTCATTTCCTTGAGAAGAAAAGCGTTTTGACCACGATATGCTGCAATCTTATAAGGACCCTTCCATAAATTTTCAAATTTGCCGTGCTTTCCTTTATCTTCATTCCGGGCATCCCACTTCAAAACTACCTCATCCAGCTGAAACTTATCTGATTTTGCCTTCCTATCATAAATCTTCTTTATGCACTCCTGCAACTTGAAAGTATTTTGAAATACTTCCTCCCGTGTCTGCTGTAAATGAATCATCTGATTAATCCTCCTCTGCATGGGATCTTCCTCACTACCAGCTTCTTGAAGCAATTTGACTACCGGAATAGCAAGCGAAGTAGGAAAAACCGTGTCTGTCCCGTACACCAACTCGAAAGGAGACATGCCAATAGACTTTTTCTGACTTACCCTATCAGCCCACAGTGCATTCACTAATTTCTTGTGCCAGCCCTTTTTATTGATTTCCAGCAATTTCTTAATGATATTTACCAAGGACTTATTTGAAGATTCCGCCAACCCATTTCCTTGTGGATGGTAGGCGGTCGAATGCCCCAAGCTGATATTGTACTTATAGCAAAATTCAACCATTCTCTTCGACTTGAATGCCGCTGCATTATCTGTGATTAGCTTACTAGGACACCCAAAACGTGACAAAATATTATTTTCAAGAAAAGAGATAATTACCGCATCTGTGGCCTATCGGGTGGGAATTGCTTTGATCCATTTTGTGAAGTAGTCTGTAGCTGTCAATATCCATCTATGCTGTCCTGACGATGCCGGATGGATTTCCTCGATGAAATCCAAGCCCCACTGCTGAAATGGTGCACTAACTTCAATTGGTTTGAGAGGCAAAGGTTGTAGTTTCTGCTTCCCTTCAAAAATTTGGCATTCGTGACAATTCTTAACAGCCTTATACACATCTGAAAACAACGAAGGCCAATAAAAACCTGCCCTTAGAATCTTATTCACTGTGGTTTTCCAAACAAATGGCCCCCGCAGTCACCTCTATGAAAATCTTCCACAACTCGTTTGGCTTCCTCCTCTACCAAACAATTCAACAACATTCCACCAGGGTCTTTCCAATACAATGCAGAATTGAGTATGCAAAATTTTGCAGCTTTCAATTTCAATGTTCTACTCTTATTTCTAGGCATCCCAGGAGGTGAAGACAAATTTTGAAGTACATATATAATGTCAGCATACCAAGGGGAAGAAACAAAAATATCAGATACCTAATTTAACGGACTCTCCTCATCTTCATCGGACATAGCAGTAATCAAATTTCTATCCAGAACATGCAGATTTGTTTCAGCCATTAATTTGGCGAGTCCTTGTCCTTTGATCAACTTGGTTGGTTTAATCTCCACATCATACTCTAACAACACAACAATCCACTCACCCCGCCTTCCTTCTGGATCTGCCTGTACCAAAACATCTTTTACTGTTGCGTTAGGAACATATGCTATAATGTGGGAATGCAATATATACACACAGAAATCTTTCAAGGCCTTTACAAGCGCAAGTGCTTGTTTTTCAATAATGTTGTATTTCAATGCTCCGTCCCTTATAATACGACTGAAAAAGGCAATGGGCTTCTCAACTCCATCCCTTTTTTGCATTAGTACAGCTGCCAAAGTGTGCTCAGAAGCAAATGAAAACAAAATGAAGTCCTGTGTGTAGTCCGGGCTAATTAAAGTAGGGGCTGAAGAAAGAGCTAACTTTACCAAATTGAATGATTTCACCGCCTCTTCTGTCCACTTTAAATGACTGTCCTTTTTCAGCATGTTCGTGATTTCTCTAAGATGCTCGGCAAGATTTGGAATGAAACGATGCAGAAAATTCAGTTTGCCATTAAATGACTGTATTTCTTTCTTGTTCCGGGGTTGTTCAATCTGCTGGATGGCCTCAACACGTGTAGGGTCCACACGAATGCCGTCTTTTGATATGATGTGGCCAAGGAGCTTACCTTCATCCATGGCGAAAAGGCTCTTTTTTGGATTCAGCGAAATTCCATATTTGCTGCACTTTTGGAAATTTTTTTTCAAATGATATAAATGCTCCTCATTAGAATTTGAAAACACGGTTAAATCATCAAGGTAAACAACCAAAAATACATCTTTCTCGTTGGCGAAAGCCATGTCCATCGCACGCTGAAAAGTGGCACTTGCATTCTTCAAACCAAACGACATCTTTGCATAATGAAACGTTCGCCATGGAGTGGTGAACGTTGTCTTGTCACGATCATCTTCATGCACTAAAATTTGATTGTATCCTGAATATTGAGTAGTGACATCCTTGATGCTCCAACTACTCGCTGCAATATATGGTCCATTTTGGGCAGCGGATAATTGTCTTTTAAGGACACCTTATTCAAATTTCTGAAGTCGATACATAAACGAATCTCACCGGTTTTCTTTCTGACGGGTACCAAATTTGATATCCAATCGGAAAATCTAATAGGCACAACTATTCCTGACTTATACAATCTGTTCACCTCTTTTTCTATCGATGGCAGCAGCTTAGGATTGATTCTCCTAAACTTTTGACGGAAAGGCTTCTGATTTGGTTTTATAGGGATAGTATGCTGAATGATATTAGTATCATATGTTTTCAGATCTGAGTAATCCCAAGCAAAAGCATTAGAAAATGAAGACAATAATCTGACATACTCTTCCTTTACCTTTGGTGATAATGACTTTGATAGCTTTACCATCTTGGGATTCTCAGCTGTCCCAATGTTTACCTCTTCAACACCTTTTTTAGTCGGTCTCAATGTCGGTTTGCGGGCTACATCGTCTTGGTCAAACAGCTCCTCCAAAGGAATCAATCCCTTAGGAATAACGTTATATTTAAGTTGTAGCACTTCCATTTGATTTACTTGTATATCAACATCACCATCATCATGTTCTGTATCTATGGAGGTATCTTTAAACTTACCCTTATTCTGCAGAAAGTCATTAATCTCTTCATCATCCTGAAAGACTTGCCAACATCGCTGATTATCTGGAATGGTGGGGCGGTGTTTCACATGAATCTCGAATTTGTTGCTGGAATTCATTGGAATTTTTAAATTACTTGCTGCCTTAGCCAGTCCATCAGCAACACCATTTTGTATGCGAGGCACACACATCAAAGTATGATCAGAAAAGAGTTTCAAAATATCTAAAACTGCATTTCGATATGCCCTCATGCGAGGATGCTTGGCTTGAAATTCACCCTTCACCTGTTTTATCACCAACTCTGAATCACCATATACTGCAATTCTTTTTGCTTTCAGCTTTCTAAGAATCTTAAGGCCAGCAATGAGAGCCTCATATTCCGCTTCGTTATTAGAACAGTCAAATGCTAGTTTGTAGGAACATACTCTCACCTTGCTTGGAACCTTATCTGGAGTAGAAAATGGACTTTGAATCCACACACCAATTCCAGCACCGTCACTACCTACTGTGCCATCAAAATCCATGGTCCAAAGACCATCTTCATCCTCCTCCAAGTGCTGAAATTGTGTCAGCTTTGTTTTTCCTGTTTGCTGCCCATTATTTTCAGCTGATTGCTCCATAGTAGCTTGCTTTTCACTTCTTTCTTTCTGCAGAACTTCTCTAAAATTCTCAGTGATTTCTGGTATATCTTCTACCTGAACTAATTGACTATCTATATCATTAAAACTATCAGCAAACAAAACAAATGACTCCAAGGTTGTATGTACATAGTTTACAGGATGATTGATTGGTTTCTCTTTGCTTGTTATCATGTATTTCATCTTCTGCTCTCGATATAGCTTTCTCATTTGACCGAAGACTGGAATTGTAGCATAAGAAAAATCTAACTGTAATGTACCTTTCAACTTTGCCCCCCAAGATCTTGAAAGGAGCATACCAAAACGCGGAGGAATGTCCGCCACAACCACATCCATCAAGACATTCTTAGCTGGAATTTGATCTAAGCTTACCACCAAATCCTTGATCAGTCCAATACACTTTACACGGCTGGAATCAAATGAATACAAATCATGGTATTTTCTTGTAATATCTAATCCCAACTTTTCCATGATTGCTTTTGGCATCAAATTGTGCGAAGCACCCGAGTCAAACATAGCATTGTGTAATACATATTCATGCAACCTCAAACTGATATAAAAGGGAGGAACATCACTGTCAGGAGACTCACCATCTAAAGTAGGCCCAAAAATCAATTCTGGCTGATCATCTTCAACATTTACCGTGTCAAACATTGGATCAAAATTCAAAATTTTGGAGACTTGACCTCGGTAGCTGCTGTTTTTCATGATTTCAGTCAAAGGAATAGACACTTTCAGTTTTGAAATTTCATTTTCCAAACTAAATGCTGAGACTCTTTCAACCTCTTTGACTGAAACTTCTCTTTTTTCAGCTTTATCCCTCATTGTGTTTGGTGGCTGATTTACCTTGTCTGCTGATGATGATTTACTAGCTGCGGGATCAATTGTCTCTTTTCCTTTCTTCTGTGGTACAGGTGAATCATTTTTTGCTGAAATATCCTTCTTCTTCTGAATGGGGTTTATGGGCACATCTCGATTTCTTAATGAGTATTGCTTCTGTTGGGCAGACAAAGCATTCATGTATCCTCTTTGGTACTCCTCCGATTCTTCTTCAAGTGCCGCATCGTTTGATAGAATAAAATCCTCATCTTTGTGTGTGGTGGAGCTTTCAACATATTCTTCCTCTTCCGTGATGTAGATAGGAAGATCATCAAGAGTAAAGAAATGGTTTTCCTCCCCTACAGTATCACCATCATCATCAGATTCTTGACCAACAAAATTTTGCTGAAGAGGAGTCTTTACCTGCTGCTGAACTACCGGCTCTTGTGTTCTTTGTTCACGTTGCTTAATTCTGAATTGTGGCTGCTGCTGACCACGGAAATTGGGATTGCGGATCTGCGGTTCCGGCTTGTCAAGAGTGAGCTTTTTGAACATCCTCTCTACCTTGCGAAGTATCTGATATGATGTAGAAGCTTCTTCCTTTATGGTCACTCTCTTTTCAGCTTTCATCCTGGCTCTTTTATCATTCAAATTTGCTTCAACACTAACAACAATCTTTTGCATATCCTCCAAGGTAGGAAGATCTCTGTCCCGTAATGAATAAGCCATCTCCGGATCAAAATCATCCGGGAATTTAAGAAGAGATGATTTTCGAGATGGTCTTAAATCATCCGGAATAGCATTATAAACTGTATTAAATCTGATAACATAGTCTTGGACAAACTCACCAGGATTGCGTTTGATATTGTTATACTCGGCATTGATCTGAAGTGGAACTTTTTTGATTTCCCAACGATCTAGAAATTGTCTGTGAAGCTCAGCCAATGTAGTTACACTTCTAGCTCCCAAGCCTCTGAACCATTTTCTTACCTCTCCTCCAAATGTTTGCACAAACAATCGCATAGTTACATCCTCCTCATCAATCTCATGTAAATCACAAAAATCTGCCATTCTGTCTATGTGTTGCTGAGTGGGCACACTTTGAGGAGTGCCATCAAATATAGGAATCTTACTCTGATAATCCATGGGCATATCATGCAATTGCTGAGGTAAAGCAAGAGGTGCAAAACGAGCAGCCATTGCTCTTGACGGATTTGGTCTGGGGGTTGTTTGAGACGGTGTATGCGGAGGAGTAGCAATGTGGGATGAAGAAGGAGAATTTACTGCAGACTTTTGATATGTGATGATGGGTTGCAGGGGAATAGTGGGAATGAAAGGCGGTTCGGTGGGAATTTTGGAAGTGAAATCAGTGATAGAAGATCCAATATTTGCAGATGCAGCTTCTAGGAAATCAACAAGATTTGCAGCCTGAATGTTTCTCTGAAGGTGCCTCAAGATAAAATTTTCAATTAATTTATTGTTTCTTTCAACTTCAAGAGCTGCAGCAAAGTCAGGATTTGGAACTAGAGAATCAAGTGCACTTTCGGATTTGGTTTTAAACAGTGACAATTCAAACTTCTCGTCAAAGTCAAGTTCTTCAAGATACTTAAAAATTGCAGGACAAGAGTGAGACTTAAACAAAGGAATTATGGGACTTTCTCGTCGGTGTATTCTCGCAATCAGATTTGGGTTCTCATATACTGGAGGTGGATCTGGATCAGGATTTAATCTCGTGTATCTTCTGGAAGCCAGTGTGGAATTGTTTCGAACAATCAAAAGGACACAAACAATTTTTTCAGCCTATCAACTTCTAGACTCAATCATCCAAGGTCTAGAACAAATAAGTATACTGGGGTAAATTGCAAATCAAGTGCTACATTCACAAGCTCACCGGAGATCGACTGAAGCAGAGTTTATCTCCGGTAAATTGCAAATCAAGTGCTACATTCACAAGCTCACCGGAGATCGACTAAAGTACTTCCGCTTATGCATAGCAAAAGCGTTTCGAAGGCTACCTGGCATGACTTCAGACTCCGTCTAAGACTCATGAAACAAACACATCAACCAGCAAACAATAACAATTTTCTTCCCCAGTATGGTCGCCACTATGTTAGCGCTCAAATCTGCCTCAGGCTGAGGAAGGCAAAACTCAAGGCCACATCAAACCAAGCTCAGCCTCGTAGCTAGCCCTACGAGGACAGGAGAGGGCTCTCTCTGGGTCTATCTGGACAAAAGGTCTTCAAAGGGGCTGAGATGACTCAAAATTAATACTAATTTTAGGCTAGTAAAGAGATAGCAAAGTTTGATTTAGATTTTTGAGTTTTTTGTTGGAGAAACGCGAAAACCAATTTTGGGTCCGGGGATTAAGGTTAGATCTTTGCAGAATTTGAGTTGGGGCGAGGTAGGCAGTAGTCTTGAAGCATTTCATCAAGTTCTGGATGATCAAAAGGCCTAAAAACACCATGAAAACCACCTTGCTGCCACCTTTTGCAACAACAGGAAGTACTTCTGGGAGAATGCAATTTTGAGGGGCAAATGAGCTCCAAATTGGGAAATTCCACTTGGGCTGGATAGTAGACATCTAGAGCTTTCCAACCAGCTATTGTGAGCTTGATTTCGATGTCAGGAAGTGCCCCAAAAATAGGCTGAAAGGTGCGCTATGCATAGAGATCAGGGTGCTACGCATAGAGGTTTTTGGTCAAATTTTCATCCTCCAGCTCAGGAATTCAGCCAGTTTTCACCAGTTTCACTTCTTGATGTGATTTTTGATCTAGAATGATGTAATTTGATGTGTATGAGGTAACTTGGCACTTATTTACCTTATTATAGATGATTCATTCACAAAAATAGCAAAAAATTAATGTAATGAATCAGTTTCCTTCTTTTTAGAGGTAGGTTGTTTTGGTCACCTAGATTCTTGCTCCATGTTTAGAATTTGTTCAAACTGCTCCTAGAAGGAGGAGCTTGACCCCTAGAGGTTAGGGAATGGGTTGGATTGATCTATATGTGTAAATTTTCAGTCAGTAGCAAGGGTTGGACTCTTGGGAAGATTTTGGCACACTATTGTACATATTTTTCATATTTTGGCTAAGGAAAGATCAGAGGTTTTGCAGCACCTGTTGGGATTGTTGTGGCTTTCAGTTCTTGATGGTGTTATCTCTCAGTTATTGTAAGTTTATTCATGTTTAAATGTATGCCATTCCCTTCTTATGCTTCTGAAACTAAATGAATGAGTAAATGAGGTTGAATTCATTGTTTACAGTGCTCTTCCTTTAAATTGTTTAGTTTTACATGTTTTCGCTAGTTTGGAGAGGATCCATGTTCTCCTTTGCCCTCTTCAGCTCCTTGTCATTATGATCCATCCATACACCTGATTAAAAGCATCAATACTACTGCCTACCTCGCCCCAACTAGAATTCTGCAAAGATCCAACCTTAATCCCCAGACCCAAAATTGGTTTTCCTGTTTCTCCAACAAAAAACTCAAAAATCTAAATCAAACTTTCCTATCTCTTTACTAGCCTAAAATTAGTATTAATTTTGAGTCATCTCAGCCCCTTTGAAGACCTTTTGTCGAGATAGACCCGGAGAGAGCCCTCTCCTGTCCTCGTAGGGCTAGCTATGAGGCTGAGCTTGGTTTGATGTGGCCTTGAGTTTTGCCTTCTTCAGCTTGTGGCAGATTTGAGTGCTAATAGGAGATGTGATCAAAGGAGCTTTGTACCACCTGAATGTATGAGAGGGGAAAATCTAAACCAAGTATTGTTTCATATTATTGCACCACTACCACTAATCTGATATCTGATATTGCAGATACCATTTCATATTGACGTGTTAAAGTCTCTTTACATTCTTTTGTCACATGGATATCTTTAAGAATTCCACCATCAACCATTGCTTAAAACCTACTTCAATGGCAATGCATAATGAATATACAATAGCCCAGTGCTCAAAACCCCGCGTAGATTAGGGAAATAAATGGTCCCCCGACACCGATGACCCTGCCCTACCCTCCTCCTCCTCTCGTCACTTGATGGGCCCCACTGAATGTTGCCTCCTCCTCCGCCACCCTCCTCCCCTGCCCACACCCTCCTCCACCCTCCTCCTTTGCCCACACTCTTTGCCACCCTCCCCTGCCCTGTTCCGCATTAATTTTCTGATACCAGAGATTTTGAACATTCCAAATGTTGTTTGTGCATGCAGGGGACCATTCATTTCCCTAGTCTACCTCCGGCACGTCAACTCCATTCCATATTCAACTCAACAGGCAAATGGAAAGATGAAACAACTCTCGAGCGCCCCTGCTCTCCGACAGCTCCCCAACTCCCCTGCTCTCTAGCAACTTCCCAACTCCCCTGCTCTCTGACAACTCCCTTACGCTTGAAACTAGTATATTATCCTTTGTAATATTCTCTTGCTACAAAATTCTCAATTGTAATATTCCCGCTGAATGAAAAAATCTTGCAAATGAAAACAATATCGTAATTTCCTCTATCCTGCTCCTTCGTGTCTAAGCACAAGTGTAATAATCAACATAAAAGAATTTTACACATCATAAAATAATTTTATGATCATCATAATATGAATGGCATGGCATGTTCGATCAAAATAATCATCTCATTGAATGCAATTAAACAGAGATTAAGGGATACTTATTCTTGTCATGATTGTACACATCGTAATCAGAGGTAGGAGGTGTGATCAAAGGAGCTTTGTACTCCCTGAATGTATGAGAGGGGAAAATCTAAACCAAGTATTGTCTCAGATTATTGCACCACTACCTCTAATATGATATCTGATATTGCAGATACCTAGTAGATTATTGCAAATACCATTTCATATTGACGTGTTAGAGTCTCCTTACATTCTTTTGTCACGTGGATATCTCTAAGAATTCCACCATCAACCATTATTTAAAACTATACTTCAATTGAAATGCATAATGAATATACAATACCAACAAATCAGTGAGGAGGTTTGAGATTTTCATTAATAAATAGACAATGCACTGGATACAATTGAATTGCAATGACTATAAAAGGTATGTGTTATATCAAGACAATTATTAATGGCTAACTTTCGGGGCAATAGAGCACTATTTCCAATCTTCATCTATGTATTCTCTATTGTACTCTACTTTTGCTATAATCCATGAGATCAATGTAACAATGTCTATGATTTCATGGTGATTTCACCAATCAATGCATCTTAGCAAATCCTCAAGAACAAAGAAGGTTATTCAAGATTAAATTCCATTCCTTCAATGAAAAATTTGTTGACAATTATTTGACTTCTCTATAGAGAAACAAGTATGTGATTAGCCAATACAAATGGATGATTAATTAATAAATATAGATTGTCTCATATGTCTATGGGATGATCAAGTTCCTAGGATTGTTTTGGTGACTATAAGACTTGAACTCATAAGCCAAGCTAACCACCCTAGCTACACAAACATCAGGTGGAATTATTTTTTCTTGAAAAACACAAAATTCTGGGAGCACCACATGTTATCAATTAAAATGCATGGGAGTGCCTTGTATGAAGCCACTTGCTTATTTGACCACCAGATCCTAAATGGATCACCGAGGGAGGCCCCATATCATTGAGATTTAGGCTTAAAATCTCCCCATAAGATAACACATACCTGAGTCACATAACTGCAACTCATGAAAAGGTGAGAGTGATGTTCTTCCTTTGTCTTGCATAGAGGGAATTGGTTTGGCCTAAACCAGACACACTTGGAGAGCTTGTAAGAGACAACTAGAAGGATAATCTGTCTTTCAATGGGGATTTTTCCCTCCATATCATCCTCCATCACCATTTCTTACGCCTAGAGAAATGATTTCAAACCAGGCATGATAATCGAGTTTTGTTTTGAAAGATCCTATTTGAGGATTCATTGTCTAGTAAATGGTGTCAGTGATATTGTCTCCAAGTGCCACAAAATTCTTGATTATCTCATATGTAAGTAATATTATAGGACAATTTTGTAGGATATAATCGAATTTCAAGATCAATATCATGGTCAACTAAGAGCCTAAGTGGGGATAATTTATGCAAATAATTAGGCATCTAACCTACACACTCATCTAATACATGATTAGAAAGTGCTAGTAAAACATGCATCTCCACTCCACCTTCATACTCTAATTGTACATGAACTATGGATGCAACCATAGTTGTTTCCCTATCCTTAGTATTGACTACCTTAACTGAAACATTAATCCACAGTCATCAGGTCACTTGACATGTCACTTAGTGGCTTGAGGTGCTCACTACCCAACTTAAAGAAGACCAAGTCCCCAAAACCTATTAGGAAACAAATTGTCCCAATAACTCTGGAAAATGATTTTCCATCGCTCCTGTAGGCGCTGGACAATCATTTTCCAATGCCTACAACAATGGTAGAAAATGGTGACTCACCCAGTGGTCTTGGCCCAGTAGGTGATTCACTCAATTAAACTCTCCCAATTAGAGGAAGCAATTCTAAAAATCAATTTATCAGAAGCTTATGATTGGATCAGTTGGTCCTTCTTATGTTCACTTCTCCTAGGAATAGGCATGAATATTAATTTAGTTAATTGGATAATGGGGTGCATACAATCAGTCGTTTTCACAGTTTCGAATTAGAGGCCCATCCAATTTTTTCCAAGCATCTCATGGCTTGAGATAGGGGTGCACCTTATCACCTTTTCTCTTTCTTTTGATTGTGGGTGGTCTCAGCAAGATAATTATGGATGCAAAAGAAAAATGATACTATGTGGTACAAAATTGTAGTAACCAAAGATCCTATATCATTTTTTAATTGTTGATGACATCCAGCTTTTTGGCTCAGGGTCTCTTAATTAGCTTGCGTCTTTAAGCATGTATTGTCTATGTATGAGTAGGCCATGGGTCTAGTAACTAGTGATTAAATTTCTTGTTTAATATCCAATTTTACTCCCGAGGGGCTGATGCATGAGTTACGCATTCTATTTCAGTTCCCTAGAAAGGATTTGGATTTAGGTTCTAAATATTTGAGGTTTCATCTTAAACCTAACTATTATAAATTATTTGATTGGATTTGGATGTACAAAAAATTGAAGCCCACATCTCATTATGGGTGTACAGATTTCTATCTAAGTGTGGTCTTTTGATACTCATTAATTATGCTCTAGAAAGTATTCATATGCATTGGACTTATATTTCTTGTGTCCCAAAAGGTATTCTATCTAGATATGTAAGAACTGCTTCCATTTTATTTGGCTGTGGTTCACGAGCACCCTGGTCAGTGAGTGATTGCTACGTCCACGGAAAAATCTGGGCAATAGCTAGGCTAAATCGCCCCTCGGCCTACTGCAAGACCTGACCCCAAGGGCTTCAGGTGGATTCGACCCTGTGACCTCCCGATGGCGAGGCACGACTTTGACCAACTGAGCTAACCCTTGGGGCTTACAAGCACCGCTTCCATTATTTGTGAGTCATCTCCAATTTGTCCTTCCATACAACATTTTTCAACTATAACCTACTGCAGAACTCTTCAACATGTTATAGCTAAACTATATTGCATCCAAAAACTTTGGAAAATGATTTTGCTAGGCACTGGAAAATGATTTTCTAGTGCTCCTGCAGGCGATGGAAAATAATTTTATAGCACCTATAACAATGCTAGAATATGGTGATATTGAAGTGTGAGTGCGAATTTATAGTTTTCTTACCTTGAAAAAACATAATAATTCAAGTTAAGGGGTAAATAAAGTGCTTATAGATAACCATGTCTTGATGTATTTTGGAGTCTAATGCTTCAAGTGAGTTGCATCACCCCTAACCAGCACTAAGAGAAAAATGGCATATAGGAAGTTCTTATATAGATATATTGATTAAATTAAAGTAGGGGGTTAATAAAGAGTGATCATTTATAGTATCTACAATATCCACCAACTTGTTTGAAAATATCACCATTGACTTGTTTTCAAATGACATGATAACTAACTAAATTTTCCCTAGGAATTCCTACACAAGAATAAATTTAAAGTCATCCATCTGCAATATGTTAAAGTCTACAAGGCCCTTCCTCTAGTCTAATTGTACATGAACTATGGATGAAACCGTACTTGTTTACCTATCCTTAGTATTGACTACCTTAACTGAAACATTAATCCATAGTCATCAAGTCACTTGACATGTCACTTAGTGGCTTGAGGTGTTGTTGACGGTGCTGGACTTGCCAACATGCAAGGGGATATCCTCGGTAAGAAGTTATAATCAGACCTCAGACCATTTGGTGTAGGAGTCCCGACAGTGGGTTGTATGGTATTGCTTTGACTGCAATGTCGCACAAAGGCAAGTAAGATAACTCTGTTAGTAGCAAGGGTGTGACCACTGCAGTGAGTCAAGGAAGGTGTATGAGAGGTTCTGACACAGGTCGGTTGAGATGAGGGTGAAGGCGAGTTCCAGTTGAAATGGATCAATCCCAACTCGGCTAGGAACACACAACACATAGGACATACAAAACTTCTGGCGGAGTAGTCCACTAGGATGTGGTAGTCGCAACATACAAGGTAAGATAACACGTACAACACTCACAGATCAGTCCGAACGAGTGCAACGGTTGTTACAACAAGGTTAATGTGAAAGGTCTGTCTAATGTTCAGCAGAGCAGTCGACAACGGACGGGACAACATTAACAGCATATACAACACATTTCCATTAATAGATTAAGCATTACAACAAATGAATCAGTTCAGATGTAGAACATAGGTTATAGCAACATGAATTACAAGTGTTAAAGATTACTCTTACAACAGATACAATACATTTGTGAAAACGTGTTGGCTCTTATTAGATAAATAAGTGTAAGTTCCAATCATACAATACATCCATGTAAACTCGCTAGCCCCAACAGTGGAACGTTACAGCCACATCTACCTGCTCCTCCAAAGAGATGAACTATCTCCATGTACTCGAGAAGCCAAGGCGCATTACAACACTGTCCAAGCTCTTTCTAGGATAGTCTTATTAGAAACTTGGCCGACCAAAAGCCTATAAAATGTGTTATGAGGGACTATTTATAGCAAAGGGTGGGGTGACCCTTGACATTCTCGTTTCTGACAGTTCAACTACCCTTGTGACTCTTCACCTACTCTATGAATGTTACATCCAACTATTGACACTTGACTTACACTTGACATGACTCAAAATTACAATGCACATGTACTCATGTGAGACAACATGGTTTGAGTAAGCCTTGCAAGACATCACTGACACTCGATCCGTTGTGTTGAGACCAACTCTTTGACATGCTTGTGATGGTGAAGGTGGTGAGCTAATGCCAAGCTTGGTCGTTTGTGATGGTGTGTATGCACCTCATGGTGACATATTGTGGAAGCGAACTCTTGCCTTTTCTGCAACCAGTGCATTGGTTCAACCCCTTCATCCAACTCGTCTGCTAACATGCACATGGTCTTCTTAGGTGCAGCTGAATTGGAAACACACTGATGCATAACATCCATGCTGAGATTCAAGTGTGTGCTCGTGGTCATGCGCATCAAATTGCTGAAGTACATGTTCAGCTCGAGTTGGACTTGCTTCTTGTATTTGCCTTGGTGAGTGTGTTGAATGGGTTGGATTGCATGCATGTGCACAATGACATGCATGCTACTAAATCCCTTGCATGTGATCAACAACACTTCTCACCATGTCTACTCCCTGTCAATTGCTGGGATGAATCTTTAACTTGTACGGGTGCAATTTCATCCGTGAGTGAACTTTGCGCCCACTGTTGTTCCTGTTCCTGCTACAACTTATTCGTTTGTCTGTAGAGCTTCATGTTATTCCTGAGATGTTGATTCAACACATGCAACTCCTTCTTTGTTCCATTTTCTGTCTTCGCACAATCTTCATGTCCCATCATCACCTCATAGCCCGAGTCTCCAAAGTTGCTTTCATTATCAGTGGATTTGCTTGATCTTGCAACTTTGTTCTGCCTTTGTGTTGTCAACAACCTTCCTCTTGCATTCATTGCATTCGCTGCATTTGTTGCATTCGGTATGCTGCCTTCAGTCATTGTTCATGATGCTACTTGTTTTGATATCTTGATGTTCTTGTCTACGAACAACTTGACATCTTCGTGAGTGGGCAAGCTCATAGACATTTAATCGACTGCATCTCCAGGTGTGCTCTGAATGGTGTCTTCGACTTTGCTCTCTTGGAAACCATTATACCTGCACCGCTGATAGGCAAATCAACACTTGAAATACCTGGAGACATGGCAACACTCATGGCAAGAAATATGTCAATCGGAAACCAAAATGAACTTGAGAACTAACTTGCAACATACCTGTGTGACTGATCATGAAGGTCGCGCAATTTCGGCCGAGAGGTTGGGAGACCGACTGCCAAGATTGCACAAGCCATAGTTTAGGCCACTAGAAGACTAATTGACTGTTGGAACTGCGAAATGCGTGGTCTAATGTGGCTGCTGACTGCTGGAATTGAGCAATGTGCAATCTTAGCTGGCAATGGTTGTAGGCTTAGTGACTACATTGCGCAATTTTCTTGGCCAACAGTCATTGTCCCTCAGGATTGCACAAATCAGGGCTAGGGAAGAACTGCTAGGAAGAAATTTACATTTCTGGAGAGGAAGGTAGAGCCTTCCCTCTCAGGATTGTGCAATGTTGTCTTGGTGAGGCTCTTGGTGGGGCAGAGTCCGGGCCGAGGTTGGCCAGACTCGTCGACGGGCAATTGCAAGTGAATGTGAGTGTGAATGCATGCTGATATTGAGTGTAAGCATAAGTGAATGATTATGCATGAAAATGGTGAATGAAAGATTCAGAAAATTGATCAACATTCTTATGGGTGAGGCGAGTCGCCAAATTGGCGACTGTTCGTGAAAAACAGTTTCATGCATGCGATAGCAGTGAGATGTTGACGAAAACTAAAACGGTGCTAGGAAAATATAATATACATGTAAACAATAGCAAGCATTCAAAGAAATCAAGAAACCAATACTCATACAAGAGAAAACAAGAAAAGCAACAGAAATACAACACAAGGCATGGGGAGCAAGCTTACCCCAAAACAGCTGAGCTGAATGTGTCGGCTGTACCTAGATGTGAGGTGGGATGTCAGAGTTGCAAGGTTGATGTGAGGAATGAGCTCTGCAACGTCTGGTTGATGAGTTTTGATAACATCGAGGTTGTGATGTGCATGCCACAAATCTAGCGAAAGCGACACTTGGTGGGAGGTTTCTTAAATGATCCTTGCATGTAACCTCCAACTGCTAAACATAAATCCCTGAAATAAGGGATACCTTTACATACTACCTTGGGAGAAGCAACCCATTCATGCAAGTCCGTTTTGCTTGGTCCCGAAAGGAACCGGTCAACTTAGCTGCACGTGCAAGAGGTTGTTTGACTGCTTGAAGAAAATGAGCATTTTTGGTTGGGATTTGGGCTAATTGCCTAGGAGATTTGCGCAATTTATGGGAAGAGTAGGACTGTTGCCTAGAATTGCACAAATTCTAGGTTGAGCAGCCCTGCTGGGGAAAATTAGGCAATTCATGCTGGGAGTGTTGACTAGCAGGATTGCGCAATCCTGAAGCCCAGTAGGCTGCAGATAAGATTGCGTATTTTCTGGAGGGAAGGTTGTTTTGCCTCTAGAAATGCGCAATTTTCTAGGGGAAGCTCCTTAGCCTGCAGCTGGACCAAGTCCGGGTGAACAACCTATGAGGGGAATGCATCAAGCTATGATCGACAGGCTGCCTTTGTGCAAGAAAAACACTGAAGCTGGTGAACTTGATGAAGCAAGGCAAGATGCAGTGAAGGTTGGAAGGGAGGCTCCAAAATGAAGCTAAAGAAAGTATTGTTCAGTTCTTAGCTCCTCTGGGTTTCCAAACTAGCTTGATTGTAAGATGTAGCATCTGCCAAGCTCTTGGTCGATTGACACATATTCCAATCCAAGGCACCATAGTTTTTTCGATTGGGGTTGAGGGCTATATTGATGCACAAGCAGTATAGTCGTCAGATTATTAGTTTCATCTCTGGTGTTTCTCTGCCGCCAGCAGGTCTAGACAGTACCCCGGCAGAGTCACATAGGAACACAAGTATGGCTCAGCTACCAACGAGCCTGGTCAGTACCCCGACGGAGTTTCTTGCATCACCTCCCTGCACAAGAAGCCTTTCTCTTCTTTCGCCTTATTCATTTCTAATTTTTTCACTTTCCTTTTTTCATTTTTTAAATGTGCATATCACTTATTCATTTCATAGGTGGAAGAGGGATCCTGACTTATTGAGAGCAGAAGAGGTTGTTCCTACAGAGAAGTGGTTTATTATACTTCTGACGTGACTGTTAAGGTTTTCCCCCTCACCTTACTCTACTTGACTGAGCTGACAAGGGTTAACCCAAAAACGACCGACTAGAGTAGGTGACACTAGTTAGCATGCAATCATTGTGTTTTCACCAAGGTTCACTTTGAACAGTACGCATTTTCCATCGACATATCATATACTAAAGGTAACAAGTTCTTCATACAGAGGCACGATGATAGATAACCAAGTAGTGATAGCAGCACAAGGCCTCTTGTACTATACCAAGCTTGCTTCAAGAGTCATACATGGTTTCATACGAAACTATCGTATGAAACAAAACAAGCAAACTAGCAAACAACAAAGCAAAGAAAAAGAAGAAAAAGCAAAAGCAAAGAAAGTAAGCAAACAAGCAAGGAGACAAACAAACAAACAAATAAAGCAAGTAAGCAAACAAGCATGCATGCAAACAACACGAAAGCAAACACTACTCTTACTCCTAAGCTAACGGTGCATGGTTCATCTCACGTGAAGTGATACTTCCAATGTAGCCACTGGCGCATTGGTTGATCCATGTTGGTGAAGGCATGGTTCACGAACAAGATAGCTGTGGGAACCAAAAAACAAGAAAGATATAATAGTGAAGACAAATGCACTCTGAGCTTACAAGTGACCACAGAACAAAGATGAGTGAAAGTGCATGACATGCATTTTGTGGTGCTGCCATGATGTTTGCTACACCGCGTGTAGATGTTGAGCGTATGCATTCTCTTGACTATGACATGCAAGCAAATGTGAGAAAGGTAGACCACTAGTGTTGTGCATGTGTGCTTGCTGTGTAAGATTCCTCCAATGCATGAGTGATGGGATCGTGTAGTCCAAGTGGAGGAAGAAAAATCTGGGTGCTTGGTTGATCTTCTATGCAAAGCAGAGAGTGATTGGGAGCATTGAGTGTTTCAACAATTTCTTGACCGGAAGTGAAACCAACCTCGTGAACGGATGAGGAAGTGAATAGATCACGACAACCAAGATCAGAAAATTTGAGATGTTCATTGGCATCCTCATGATTTGATGAATTGGGTAGACAGGTAGATGAGAAGCAAAGATGTTCACCCCCTGTGTTTTCAAGAAAGATAGACGACAGATTGGACGGATGTTCTGAGGAATATGTGTCCTCTCCGCACTGTAATGACAGACTGACATCCATTGTGTCCTGTCAATGATCGAAAGTAGAAGCATCCAAAAATGGGTTTTCACAAGGGAAATCAACAGTGGTAGAATCATAAGGCATGTCAAGATGAAGCGGATGAGGCACAGCTAGAAGGGAGTCATCCTTCATTGCGGGCTCTTCTTTAGATTCCCACACACACTCATCATGAATGATGGCACATGTTGGCTACATAACACCAACTCCATCGATAGCTTGATCCTCCTTCACAACAGGTGAGGAGTCTGGAATGGGAGAACACAAGACAATAAAATCTGGAGGATCAATAGAATGTGAGGACAAAGGTCGATGGAAAGAGTCCACATGACAACCAACATGCTTGCTAGCCAAATCTATGCAAATCTAAAGAGTAGGTGGGGTGGGAGAGTGTGATAGTTCAACAGAGGTGTGTGTATGGTCTCCCACATCACTCCGCGGTGGTGGAGATGTTTGATGAGGTGAAGGCGGACAATCACTTGTGACAATGATTGCGCCTACCTGTGATTGCATAGCTCCATCACTGAAGTGCGTTGAGCCGGGTTTGGATATGTGAAGAAGATACTCAAATCTTCCATCAAGAAATTCCCAATCAATATCATCTTCAGGGAATCAATATGCAAGATTAAAAAAGTTTGTGTGAAACTGTTCAATGTATTCATCGGGTGATTTTTGTAATTTTAGAATTTTTGTGTTGAGTGCTTTATGGTCATAGTGATTGAAAGCACATTCTGTTTCTGCGACCAGATGAGCAAGAGATGAATAGATTTTTTGAGCAGCATGGCACACCAGTGAATTGGGTGCGCTCGAAGGATGGAGATGAACAACGCGTAGCTCATGTATTCCTCAAAGAATCCATGTATTTTTCATGAGCCTACAATGCTGACCGCATGCCTTACCAAGGCTACGTAGCCTCCACCATCAAATGTTTTATGAGACAAGTTATCCGAGAGGATATTTGGAATGATCAAATCGTTTCCATAAGACATGAATTTTGGAAGAGCAACTCGGTAGTTAGTCATGATAGATGTGAAGAGATTCAAAACAGATGTGAGGACTCATCTTGTCATCTGGCCCTCCTTCTAGCGCCAAAATGTTGACGATGTTGGACCTGCCAAAATGTAAGGGGATCTCCCTGGTAAGAAGTCCCAATGAGACCTCAGACCATTTGGTGTAGGAGTCCCAGTAGTGGGTCGTATGGTAATGCCTTGACTGCAATGTCGCACAGAGGAAAGTAATATAACTCTATCAGTAGCAAGGGTGTGACCGCTGTAGTGAGTCAAGGAAGGTGTATGAGAGGTCTTGACATAGGTGGGTTGAGATGAGGGTGAAGGTGAGTTCTAGGTTGAAAGGGATCAGTCCCAACTCGGCTAGGAACACACAACACATAGGACATACACAGCTTCTGGCAGACCAGTCCACTCGGATGCGGTAGTCGCAACATACAAGGTAAGATAACATGTATAACACTCATGGATCAATCCGAATGTGTGCAACGGTTGTTACAACAAGGTTCACATGAAAGGTCTGTCTGATGTCTGACAGAGAAGTCGACACAGATGGGACATCATTAACAACATATACAACACATTTCCATTAATAGATTAAGCATTACAACAAATGAATCAGTTCAGATGTAGAACAGAGGTTAAAGCAACATGCATTACAAGTGTTAAAGATCAGTCTTAAAACAGATACAATACATGTGTGAAAACATGTTGGCTCTTATTATATAAAGAAGTGTAAGTTCCAATCATACAACACGTCCATGTAAACCTACTATCTCCAATATTGGAACATTACAGCCATATCCGCCTGCTCCTCGAAAGAGATCAGCTAGCTTCGTGCAGTGGAGAAGCCAAGGCGCATTACAACACTGTCCAAGCTCTTTCTAGGATAGTCTTATTAGAAGCTTGGCCAACCAAAAGCCTATACAATGAGTTATGAGGGACTATTTATAGAAAAGGGTGGGGTGACCCTTGACATTCCCGTTTGTGACAGTTCAACTACCCTTGTGACTCTTCACCTACTCTATGAATGTTACATCCAATTATTGACACTTGACTTACACTTGACATGACTCAACATTAAAATGCACATGTACTCATGTGAGACAACATGGCTTGAGCAAGCCTTGCAAGACATTACTGATACTCGGTCCGTTGTGATGATACCAACTCTTTGAAATGCTTGTGATGGTGAAGGTGGTGAGCTGATGCCAGCCTTGGTTGTTCGTGATGGTGTGTATGCACCTCATGGTGACATTGTGCTGAAGCGAACTCTTGCCTTTGTTGCATTGGTTCGGCCCCTTCATCCAACTCATCTGTTAACATGCGCATGGTCTTCTTGGGTGTGTCTGAACCGGCAACACATTGATGCATAATGTTCGTGCTGATCTTCAAGTGCATTCTGGTGGTCATGCGCATCAACTTGTTGAAGTACCTATTTAGCTCCAGTTGGACTTGCTTCTTGTCTTCGCCTTGGTGATTGTGTTGAATGGGTTGGATTGCATGCATGCGAAAAATGACATGCATGCTGTTGAATCCCTTGCATGTGATCAAAAACACTGCTCACCATGTCTGCTCCATGTCAGCTGTTGGGATGGATATTTAACTTGTACAGATGAATTTTTATCCGTGAGTGAACGTTGCGCCCACTGATGTTCCTGTTCCTGCTGTAACTCATTCGTCTGTTTGTGCAGCTTCATGTTCTTCCTGAGTTACTGCTTCAGCACATACAAGTTCTTCTTTATTCCATTCTCTGTCTTCACGCGATCTTCATGTTATGCTGTCACCTCATAGCTCGAGTCTCCAAATTTTCTTTCATTATCAGTGGATTTGCTCGATCTTGCAACTTTGTTTCGCCTCTGTGTTGTCAACAATGTTCCTCTTGCATTCATTGCATCCGCTGCATTCACTGCGTTCGCTATGCTACCTACGGCTGTTGTTCATGATGTTTCTTGTTGTGATATATTGATGTTATTATCTATGAACAACTTGAAATCTTCGTGAGTAGGCAAGCTCATAGACATTTGATTAACTGCATCTCCAGGTGTGCTATGAACGGTGTCTTCGACTTCACTTTCTTGGAAACCATTGTACATGCACTACTGAGAGGCAGATGAACACCCACAATACCTGGAGACATGGAAACACTCATGGCAAGAAATCTATTAGTCGAAAACCAAAATGAACTTGATAATTAACTTGCAACATACTTGTGTGACTGATCATGATGGTTGAGCAATTTCGGCCGAGAGGTTGGGAGACCAACTGCCAAGACTGCACAAGTTACAGTCTGGGCTGTTGGGAGACTGACTGACTGCTAGAACTGCATAATGCACAGTCCAGTCTGGCTACTGACTGGTGGAATTGTGCAATGCGCAATCTCAGCTCGCAATGGCTATAGGCTCAGTGATTGCATTGCACAATTTTGTTGGCCATCAGTCACTGTCCCTCAAGATTGCACAAAGTAGGCTTGGGGAGTAGTTGTTGGGCAAAAATGCACATTTATGGAGAGGAAGGTAGAGCCTTCCCTCTCAGGATTGCGCAATGTTGTCTTAGTGAGGCTCTTGGTGGGGCAGAGTACGGGTCGAGGTTGGCCAGACTTGCTGACAGGTAACTGCAAGTGAATGTGAGTGCGAATGCATGTTGACATTGAGTGTAAGCATAAGTGAACGATTATGTATGCAAATGGTGAATGACAGATTCAAAAAATTTAACAACATGCATGTGGTGAGGCAAGTCACCGAATCATCGACAGTTTACGAAAAACAATTTCATGAATGTGACAACAATGAGATGTTGACGAAAACTGAAACGGTGCTAGGAGAAGCTAATATACATGTAAACAATAATAAGCATTGAAAGAAATCAAGCAAACAATACTCATACAAGAGAAAACACAAAAAGCGACAGAAATGCAACACAAGGCATGGGGAGCAGGCTTACCCCAAAACATCTGAGCTGAATGTGCTGACTGCACCTAGATGTGAGGTGGGACATCAGAGCTGCAAGGTTGATGTGAGAAATGAGCTTTGCAGTGTCTGGTTGATGAGTTTTGATAACATCGAGGTTGTGACACGCATGCCACAAATCTAGGGAAAGTGACACTTGGTGGGAGGTTTCTGAAATGATCCTTGCATGTAACCTCCAACTGCTAAACATAGATCCCTGAAACAAGGGATGCCTTTGCATGCTGCCTTGGGAGAAGAAGCCCATGCATGCAAATCTGTTTTGCTCGGTCCCGGAGGGAACCGGTCAACTCAGCTGCACATGCAAGAGGCTGTTCGACTACTTGAAGGAAATGCACATTTATGGTTGGGAGTTGGGCTAACTACGTGGAGATTTGTGCAATTTCTAGGCAGAGCAGCTGACTACTACCTAGATTTGCGCAAATTCTGGGCTGAGCAGCCCTGCTGCAGAAAATTGCACAATTCCTACTGGGAGTGTTGACTGGAAGGATTGCGCAATCCTGGAGCCCAACAAGCTGCCAGATAGGATTGCGCAATTTTTTGAGGGAATGATGGTTTTCGTCAAGAAATGCACAATTTTCTAGGGGATTTTCTCATCCTGTAGCTAGACCAAGTCCGCGTGAACAACTTGTGAGGGGAATGTATCAAGTTGTGATCGACAGGATGCCTTTGTGAAAGAAAAACATTGAATTTGGTGAACTTGACAAAGTGAGGCAAGTTGTTGTGAAGGTTGGAAGGGAGGCTCCAAAATGAAGCTAAGGAAAAATTTTGGAGGGTGGTTGTAGCCGCTACAACAAGTTCTCACTACCCAAGTTAAAGAATACCAAGTCCCTAACTAAAAACTCTATGTTACTAACTATGTTATGTAACTATTAGTATGATCATAACATATTTTCCACCTTAGAATTGTGATTTCAGATCTTGCATTTATGTTACTAATGTTAGATCAACTATGTTATGTTACTAATGTTAGATCACATTGATAGTTGATAACTGATTGGGTCTCATAGTATGTACATATATACAATCAAAGTAGGAGTACATGTATCATCAATGAATGAAATGAAAAATACAATATAACCATCATCATCATAGTATCTCATATACATGTACATCATAAGAGTATCATCTGTGGGCACAATAACACAATGCCAGGATGATAATCATTGCTTGTATTTCTCTCTTCACACTCCACTGAGGTACCTCTCTATAGCTCTCGAAGTCTATAAAACTCTACTTTCCATGATGCTTCCTAGTATGCCGTATGTATATAGGGTGACCTTGAAGTTGAGTGGTTCTGTAAATGTCTAAGTCCTTCTTTGGGTGAGGCAGAGTGAAATGGAACTGGGCTAAGAAAGGTGAATTAATAAAGGTACTTGCAGGTTGCTCTAGTCACTAAGGAGTATACAAAGTCATCCAGTTGGAAGCCAAAGGAGGAGCATAGGTATGAGTCATCTACCACTGGGCCTATTTCTTTCCATTCCCTTTATCATATTATTTACTTTTTAGAATCTTTTCTTTTCTACAGATCTTGCATTTAGTTAGATCATACTTTATGTTATGTTTAGTTAGATGAATCCAATAACATCTCCTATTTATTGGAAAGCAACTAAATTCATATTGATAAGATAATATGTCATCTATGAGTAAGCCACTATGTGGTCATTGTTATGCCAATGTGGTGGTGTGTCGAGGAGAGGCACACCCTTAGAAATGGAATTCCTCCTCTCCTTTGGCTCCATACATGGGAGTTTTCAATGTTAATTAATTTCTAAAATTATAGATATAGGGGGTTATTGAATACATTATTCATTACAAAACCCATGGTCTCATATACATATGTAATGGGTTGTAGCCTTTCATTTTAGTTCTTCATGATTGGCTTATGAAAACATGGTCCATAAATTTTAACCTTCTAAGTTTTAAAGGTTTTTTTTCATTATGAATTTTTAGGGCCCCATGTCATATGTCCTTACAAGAGGGGCCATGGTTTATGGGCAAAGTGGATGTTTTCATCACACCTAGGTTCTCATAACCCAATCCAACAACCATGGCTATAACTATCGTTGTTGTGTGGGCACATTTAACAACCTATTCCCTTTATTTGTGGTGTCCACATGTTCTTGGGCATTGAGTTTCCTGTCCCAAATAAAGGAAGGAACTTTAATTCTGTACTCCTCACCACTTACAACTAATTGATGTTAACTGATAGAAGACTGATTAGTTCCCACTCTAATTTCCGGAAGCATACACCATCGAACTCCTCCATAGCGTCGATAATTAGATCTATTCTCTGTCTATTGACGAAAATCCAACTTGCAAGTAATTAGTAACAGAGGAAACCTGGTAAAAGAATAAAGCATTGGATATTAAGAAGAGTAAGAGGAGTGGTGGTGAAGCATTCTGCTATTTGCAATGGCGTGGAATCAACATCCAACAAATATCCCACAGGTAATCTATTTTTTTCTTAATTAACGTTTTCAATGTTGGTTGACTCACCTACATCTGCTCTCACATCTCATTTATGTACCTGATCTAGGTATTTCTTTGAAGAAACACCAGAAACCATATATTAAAGAAAAGTTTCTTAGTATTCGATTGTGTTTTATTTCTTCCGTTGTTTTTGTATGTATTCCTCAATCATGGAAAATTCCCATCTTTTGACAACAAAAGGGGAAATGTAGTAAATCCAAGGTTGGAATAGTACGTTAAGTGATGTGACTATCAGGAGAGAAACAAAGTCGTTCATCCATCATATGGGCGAGGGTGCATTGTATAATAAAATATATGCATATTTATCTCTCTTGATTCGATCTCTACAATATCGAAAAGAATGTATCAGACGGTTGGTGCTGGCTGGAAGGTTGGAAGAAATGAATTATTTTGAGCTTCATTCTCCATGTGTTGTTCCCTCACTGTAAAAGAAAATTAACCCAATTAGAACCATAAGAGAGAAGGAAGACATTGAAGTCTCCACCATGTTCTTGAATGAAACCACAAACCAATAGGGGGAATAGTGAGGAAATAGGTACTTAGTGATATTATCCCATATCGTAATGCTCCTTTAACAAAGATTGAAGAATATTTGAAGAGAAAAAGTGTTGCAATGTGAGTTTTCGGCATTGTTGTACGCGCTAGTAAATTAGATGTTTGGTAAAGTAGGCCTATTGCATAAAGTGGAAACCAAGTGCATGAAAAACAAGTGTTTATCAAATCCGAGTTGGTGGCAACCAAGTGCATGAAAAATAAGTCTTTATCAAATCTGAGTCAATGGCAACCAAGTGCATGAAAAAAAAGGGTTTGTCAAATCCTAGGAAACGGCGGCCATTTCTGAGGTGTTGGTAACCATTTCCATTTCCAAGGCGGTGGAGCACACAAGGGGAAAAATTTCAATTGGTCAATTCTTTGAACCTTCTAGTTGGATAGATGGGTAAAAGTGGCCACCTCAAACAGTATGAGCTAGATGGAGCAACACTCTTACAGGTGTATGGGGCTGACACATTTGCAATTTTCAGAGAAGCTAGCTGGGAGCCGATTTTTGAACTCTTCACTGGGTATGATCTTAAGCTCACCAGTGATTTCATTGATTCGTTTGATAACAATAGCGCTAGGGTTCAGGGGTTTTTATTTCAAGTAACAGAAGAAATCATTGCTGAGGCAATGAAAACACCAGCTAAGGGGCAAAGATGGTTTAAGAGACAAATGGTGCAAGGAGTAAATTTAAATTATTTCTTGAAGGACGACAACCATGATCCTCGCTGGAGTGTTGGGGTGCACATAAATATTTTAAATCCATAATGGGTTGAGCATATGAGGAAGATTCAACTTTATCTAACATGTGATGGTTGTTTTTCCAAAATTTTCTTATACCATATGTGATTTCTTGTACATTTGGCTAGTTTTAACAGGATGAACCTGCCTTTTTACCTTCATCAAATCTTGGTTAAGATGGTGGCCTCTGCAAGAAAAAGGAGGGTTTGGTACCCACATGATGTATACCACCATGGTTTGATTAAGATGCTATACACCCATGAAATGAACAAGAAATAACAACAACCGACGAGGACATTGGGACACCCATTTTCTAGGAGGAATAAGAAGAAGAAAATTGTTGTGATACAGGTTGAGAGAAGTCAACAAGCTACTGGACAAACAACAGAAAAATATAATAGGAGAAAAAACCCTATGGTTTCTAGGGTTTATAGAATAACGACTAGAGGATGCCAGTTAGTAGTCCAGGAGACTAAGGAAGATGAGACCATGGAGGAAGGCCAAATAAAGGGTAAAGACCCTGTAGAACCTAACCCTAGAACCGATTATGTAAGGAGGCCAAGAACCAAACCCATGAAAAAACTAAGGTTGGGGTTTAAATACAAACTGAATCCCAAGCTTAAGGAACCTATTGTCATTGAAGATGAGCCTACTATAGATAAGGAGGGGTTGTTAGCATAATCGGCGTCACAAGCTCCAACAGCTGAGAAGACAGCACAGAAGAAAATCAAAAGAGATCTAGCAACTGAGAAGACCCCACAGAGGAAAAGCAAAAGAGCTCCAGTAGCTAAGAAAACCCCAAGGAAGAAAATCAAAAGAGAAAGAGCCATGAGGGAAATCGAAAAACAAGAAAAGCTAAGAATCGTTGCAAAGGCGACAGAGGCCATTGCAACTAGGGTTTTTGCTAAGGGTTTTTTGTTAATAGGGAGGAACTTTGTTTAGTAAATTTTAACATGAAAATATTGTAATATTATATGGTTTATTTCTCGGATATCATGGATCTTAAAATTTTGTACATTTTGATATATAAAGTATGAAAAAAGAAGGACAAAGGCTTCATAACTATTTGGGATTATTTTTTTGTGTATTGTGGGATTTTCAAGATCAATATAATTTCCTCTTTGCTCTAAGTGATTTTCCATCTAGAGGTTATAAAAATCATTGTGTGGTGCTCTATTTCTTTTAGATCAATATGTTATTCTTCTATTACATCATGAATTTTACAATCTGAACAAAGAAGCCAATACTTGTCTTGCCTTTGGTAGATTTTTGAAGGATTTGTAGCTCTTATTGGAATATACTTGTAATGAACTAGAATTCATGTTTGATTGTAATGAACTTGAGGAAGGATTTAGCAAGTGAATTTGAACTTAGATTTGGATCATGTAATGTTTCGGTTAAGGTAGTCAATACTAAGGATAAGGAAACAACTAGGGTTGCATCCATAGTTCATGTACAATTAGACTAGTGGAAGGGCCTTGTAGACTTTAACATATTGCAGATGGATGACTTTAAAGTTATTCTTGTGTAGGAATTCCTAGGGAGAATGTAGTTAGTTATCATGTCATTTGCAAACAAGTTGGTGATATTTGCAAACAAGTTGGTGGATACTATAGATACTGTAAATGATCACTCTTTATTATCCCTCTACTCTAATTTAATCAATATATCTATATAAGTCCTTCATATATGTCATATTTCTCTTAGTGTTGGTGAGGGGTGATCCAACTCACTTGAAGCATTAGAATCCAAAAGAAATCAAGACATGGTTACCTAGAAGCACTTTATTGACCCCTTAACTTCAATAATAATTTTTTTCAAGGTAAGAAAACTATAACTTCGCACTGACACTTCAATATCACCATTTTCTAGCATTGTTGTAGGCGGTGAAAAATGATTTTCCAGTGCCTACAGGATCATTGGAAAATAATTTTCCAGTGCCTACATAAATCATTTCCTAGAGTTGGTTAATGAAATCTAGTTTAGCCATAACATGTTGAAGAGTTATACAGTAGGTTATAATTGAAAAATGATATATGGAAGGACAAATTGGAGATGACTCACAAATAATGGAAGCACTTCTTGCAGATTTAGATAGAATACCTTTTGGGACACAAGAAATATAATTCCAATACGTATGAATAATTTCTAGAGCATAATTAATGAGTACTAGAAGAGCACCCTTAGATAGAAATCTATACATCCATAACGAGATGCGAGCTTCATTTTTTTTTGTAAATCTAGATCCAATCAGATAATTTATAATAGTTATGTTTAAGGTGAAACCTCAAATATTTAAAACCTAAATCCAAATCCTTTCTAGGGAAAGGAAAGAGAATGTATAACTCATTCATCAACCCCTCGGGAATAAAATTGGATATTAAAAAATAACTTTAATCACTAACTACTAGATCCATGGCCTACTCATACATAGACAAAATGTTCTTAAAGACTCAAGATAATTAAGAGACCTTGAGCCAAAAATTAAGATGTCATCAACAAATAAAAAATGATATAGGATCTTTTATTGGTACATTTTTATACCACATAGTATCCTTTTTCATTTGCATTCATAATTAGCTTTTCGAGACCATCCACAAGAAAAGAAAGAGAAAAGGTGATAAGGTGCACCCCTATCTCAAGCGATGGGATGCTTGGAAAAAATTGGAGGGGCCTCTATTGATCAAAAGTGTGAAAGAGACTGATTGTATGCACCCCATTATCCAATTAACTAAATTAAGATTCATTCCTAGTCCTAAGAGAAACAAACATAAGAAGGATCAACTAATCTAATCATAAGCTTCTAGTAAATTGATTTTTAGAATTGCAGCCTCTAATTGGGGGATTTTAATTGAGTGAATCACCTCCTGGGCCAAGACCACTGCATCGTGAATTTGATGACATTGCAAGAACCCAAATTGTTCTTAAAATAGTATATAACTTAAAATTGGTTTGAGCCTCAATGTAATAATCTTTGATACAAGCTTGCAAATGACACTATGACACAATATTGGTCTCTAGTCATTGAAAAATAATGAATCCTTCTTCTTTAGAACAATATCTATAAATGTGGAATTAAAATCACCATACATTTTATCAAATCTTTGGGACTTCATAACCATTTTCAATAGATCCTCCTCGAGAATATCATAAAAATCCAAAATTACCTCTACTGACAGACCATTAGGACAAGAGGTTCTACCCTTTTTCATAGAGGATAGGGCATTTAGAATCTCCTCCTCCAAAAATTCAACTTAGAAATACTTATTCATTTCATTTGTTATAAACCTTGGAAATAGGAAAGTACCTGGAGAATCTCTTGAATGGGACAACCTTAAGGTTCATTGAAAAGAGATTTGAAGAGTTTGACATCAACTTTCCCTTTTTCCTTGAAGGATTTGACCACCGCTTCTTCTTGATTTCTTATCACCTAGATAATATTAAGGTTTTTATGGTAATTTATGAGCATATGAAGGAATTTTGTGTTATTGTCACCCTCCTGGATCAAAATGACCCAACTTTTTAGATTCCAGGAAATTTCCTCTTTGTCAAGCAAATCATGGTGGGCCACTTCCAAAGATATCATAGTGTAAATATCTTCACTAGAAAAGAAACTAGATTGATTTTCCTCATAAAATTTATTTAAGTTTGTCTTTAGAGATGCTTAAGATTTTTCCTTGAAAATAGAGAGCCATTCTTTCATTTTGTTTTCATCATCCACATTTTCTTTAAAAATTGCTACAAATATGAAGCATAATCTTGTTGACTAGGAGGTACCTAGTTGTCATTGATCAATTGTATAAAGTCTTCTTCCAGGAGCCAAGCATGTTAAATTCAATGGGGGACCCAAGGATCTTATCTTCTAACTACATTTGTAAAAGTATGCCGAGGTGGTTAAAGATCCCTCCCAAAGATAGCTAAGACGTCATAAGGAGGGAGTTCCCTATCAAAGAATCTAAAATTAAGAATTGGTCAATCCTCTTTGATATGGTTGCTTAATTCCTCTTGAAATTCCTCTAAGTGGTACTCAACTTGTTGGCTCCACATTTTAGCAATTTTTGCTATCAAATATATGGATAAATAATTCCTCTAGAGGGTCTTGTATAGGATGAATCCACCACACCTCTCACAATGAAAACATGAGATTCAAATTTATAATTACAAGATTGGAAACATTGTCAAAAACCCTAGAATATGCCAATGGTTTTATTGACGGCGTTGGACCTGCAAACATGTCAGGGGATCTCCCCGGTAAGAAGTCCCAACTAGACCTCAGACCGTTTGGAGTAGGAGTCCCAGCAATGGGTAGTACGGTATCGCCTTGATTGCATTTGCATGCAGAGGTAAGTAAGATGTCCTTGTTGGAAGTAAGGGTGTGACCTTGCAGCAAGTCAGGGAAGATGCATGGAAAGGGTCTAACACACAAAAGGGGAGAGGAGTGTGCCCCTTAGAAGCTTGTAATAGTATGCATCTTGAAAGGGAACACACGAGCTGAAATATATCACAAGATGGAAAGAAGAGTAGTCGAAAATCCAAAGTAATGTGTTAAATTAACAACACGCTTCCATAAGATTCATACAAACATATATGGAATAGTCCATACATACATGCGTAAGTTACAACTGCATACATTGTTAGAGTAACTACAATAGTCGAACTATAATAACACTACATGCACGAAACATGTTGGCTCTGTTATATTAAAAGAGTGAAAGATCCAATCATACATACTGTGTTGGGTGTGGATCATGATTATCATCCTAATTTAGAGGTATTTGTTTTGGTTGGATGTATACCCCAGGAATATTGTACACCCCTCCATGCGGGGCGGTGCGGGGCCGTTCATTAGGTGGATGATCTGACGATAGAATTTATGTTTAGTTTAGGGTTTTTTTTCCCTAGAAGGCAACCCATCTCTTTGTATGAGGGTATTGTATTGAGGCTGTGGAAGAGATGCGTATTCTCAGAGTGAGAAATAGATAGGTGAGACTGTGAGAGAAAACAGAGGATATTATAGTGGATCTGCTATAGGTTGTGTCTCTTCATTTTACTAGATAATAGAAAGGAAGGACTGGCTGTTCGGGGTGGACATAGCCCAAACTAGGTGAACCACATATATCTGTGTCTCTCTGGTTTTATGTGTTTGTGTTTTTCCACATATTATATGTCTTGCATTTCTCTGTCATATATAATATTTTTCTAACATATTGTTGTAACATGTATTTTTTGTTGCCTTTAATATTCATGTTTCATTCAAAAATCACTTGAAAATATCTTTAAAAAGATAAGGCAAGAGGGAGATGTAATAAATTGCATATTGGAATCAAAACACAAAAGAAACAAGTGTAAAAGAATTGGCCCATGTGATCAAGTTAAATCATATTATAAATGGTTTATGGAGCCATAACCAATATATATATATATATATATATATGTTAGTGATGTGATTAAATCAAAATCGCAAAGATGCAGCGGGCAGTTATATTATTACCATAGGAATCACCGATCGCCGATTGCGATAAAGGCATATCTTGAAAACTGTGCAAAGGCTTTGGAAAAGGCGGAAAAAGGTATGGTTACACATTTTTATATGTATTTCTATTATAAAGGATTATAATAGAAATAAGCGTTGAACAGGTCGGACCTGAAACACATATATATTATTTTTTAAAGTTTCGGCGGGTCCACAGAATAACAGTTGAAAGCGTCGATTGTAATAAGCGATGGTAAAGCTGGACCTAAAACATATCTATATATATATATATATATATATATATATATATATATATATATATATATATATATATATATATATATATATATATATATATATATATATATTATATTGTAAAGTCTCGGCGGGTCCGCCACACCACAGGGCTATAGATGTTGGTTCCGTCGATAGCGATTGCGATGGCCGGACCCGAAAGCATATATATCGTGCTTTATAATTCTGGCGGGTTCGTAAAGTGCCGAATGCATATGTGATTAGTTCATTCGCCGATTGTGATATGCGATGGGATTTCGGACCCGATATTGTTATATATCATGTTTTATAACTCTGGTGGGTTTGCAGTCATGTAGTTTGTAAAGGATTGGGTTAATACACCACTAGAAAGGGCCGATTGCGATTTGTGATGGGAAGTCAACAGAGCGTTGAAAAGGTGGAACCAATGGGTTTATGCAATAGATTTATCTCTTTTTGAGTTCCACGGTAAACCAGAGGGTTTGGATTAATTTCGTTGTATAAAGGGAAAATCAATATTAGAGGCGAATCTGAAGAAGAAGGCAATTGGTGCGGTTTCCTTTGTATTTTGGCCAATCAAAATGCCTGATACATATGTAAGCCTAGATTTACGCACGGCTAACATAGTTTATCATGACTAAAATGGATTAATCATTATTTAGGCATATACAGAGGAACTCGACAACGGATTAACAAAGCAAGCCAGCAGTTATCATCCTCTTCTAAATTCAGTTATGTTTATGTTATTTCATGTTCTTTGAGGTGCCTTTTACCCTTTGTAAAATCTTGTAATATTTTTTAATTCAGATAGTTAGGGAAACAGTTTAGTAGTTTGACAGTTTCAGAGATTAGCAACTGTTTCACAAATGTATAAAAGGAGGAAAATTTACAAAGAAGTGGTTTGAATTTTGGGAGAACCTAGAGACAAGGCCATTGTATTCATGATATAATTGTTGGTTAATGAAGAATCAGAAGTTTCCATGCATTTGTTGGGCATGATTTTATAACCTCTTTGTTATGTGCCATCTTATGTTTTCTTCCTTCAACTATGGTAATGAAGCTGCAGGTCTTTATTTTCTTAGGTATATAAAGTTAAAGTTCCTTAAAAGAGCGCTCCTGTACTTGAAATTTTCACCTTTCTTTCTAAGTTATAGATAATAGTTTCTGTGCAAGGAAACATATTATCTTTAACTTCTCCAAGTTGTCATAGATAGTAGGTTCTGTGTTAAACAACATATTGTCCACGATACAGTTCTCACCTTCATAATTCTTCTAAGTTACGAATAGTAGTTTCTGCATAAGGCAGCATACTATTTTTAACTTCTTCAAGCTTTCTTCATTTATCATTCATATTTAGCTAATCAAATGGCATTCTGATATTTCCTTGTCACCTAAGTATTGAGAGTAAAAAAATCAAGTCTCCAGGTCCTTCATTCAAGAACACAACATATATCGAAGTGAAAAATAAGTGACAACAAACAATAATTATTAATGTCTTAAGCAAAATTTCTCTACAACCAGGAAATTGGTTTCTTAAGGTACAACATTAATTGGTGACATTGCTGGGGAGAGAAGACAGGAACATTTTTCCCTGGGTTTTCAATATTTTCCTTTGGTTGTTTAGTGAGGAGAAAATGTTTTGTTGTTTTGAATAAAAGCACTTTTTCTTGGGTTTATTAAGTTTGAAGTTGATTCTTGAGAATGAGAAGTTTCAGTAGTTGGTTGTACATTCACACTTATGATTTTCACTTACAATATTGATTGGTGACTCCACTATACTTTGAAGTTTTCTTTTTTGAGTTTTAATGGCTCTCCCTGCATTCTTAGCCCATAAATTTGATCCAATTGATTTTACTGGGATCACTGACTATCCTCATGATATGCCTGCATTTTCTACGTGGAATGAGTATCTTCCAAAATTCAGTAGAATGGAATATGAAGATCCAACTCAACATCTCCAAGAGCTTCATGAATGCATGGAGCAGTAGGGCATCATTCATGAAGATGTGAAGATGAAGTTGTTTTTGTTTTCTTTGGACCAAGAACCTAGGGTTTGGTTTAGGTCTCTGCCTTGTTCAAGAATTTCATCTTTGAAATATTTCCATTCAGTATTCAATTTTTATTGTAGAACTTATTATCCGCACAAGTTTCTTTTTGAAGGTTGTTGTGAATATTATGATTTTAAAAAAACTTTAAAGCTCAAGATAATCCTGTTGAGGAAACTAATGATCTTGTTGATAATATATCAAGTATTCAGAGAAGTTATAGCTAGATTAACTATGAAAAAGTCTCTGAAAGCGAGGAAATATCATTTTCTCAAAATGATGTGGAGAAGTTTATAAAGCATTTCTCTTCAATAATCTCCCAAGCAGAGAATTGGTTGACTATGTTCCAAGCAAATCGAGCATCATTTTCTCAAAATGATGTGGAGAAGTTTATAAAACTTTTCTCTCCAATAATATCCCAAGCAGATAATTGGTTGACTCTGTTCCAAGCAAATCAAGAGAGTATTCAGATGGAGGAAAGTTCAAACATGCATCAAGAATTTCTGCTCAGTGGTCAAAAAGAGGAAGAAACAATTAAGTTGCAATTAAATCCCTAGAGTTCCTATTGTGTTAAATTTGATGATCCTCCTATCTATAATGAAAATGGTTTAAATGGGGAACAAGATGAAACTCTTCAAGTTCATCAGTTGGGTGTTGAATATAGAGAAAGAAACCAGCAAGTGAGATATGTTGGACAACAATATATTGAGCCTTCTGTCATAGCAAAAGAGGCTATTCTATGCAAAAAGAAAGCTAATAAAGAGATTGCATATCAGTGCATTGAAGAACATAATGATGCCCATGGATCAGAGGTAAATAATCTATTTAAAGTTGATCATATCTCATATAATGATGTGAAAGAATTTCTTTTTCTTCCTGAGGTTATTATTACAAATTATTTTCAATCAAAGCTTAGAGATGAAAACTGGAGACATGAAAGTGACATAGATCATCTTCTTAAAGATGTTGCTAATTATTCTGTTGAACATATTATCCCAACAGAAGGTTTAATCGAGTAGGAACCTTCATACATAGAGAATTTCTTTTTTGGAGCTGATCAAGAACATATTTCTTCTTATACTTTTGAAGATCTTGTGGTAGATTACATGGAAGAATTTATCAACAGTCTACACATATCATTTTGTGGATATACTCCTAATTTTTGTTGTGAGCTGCTTTGATGCATAATTTATTTTTTGTTCAGGATGAATTTCATTTTCAAGATTCATTGGTAGAATGGTTCTAGATTAAGCACCAAAATGCTCACCTGGTACCATTGGAATATTGACTTCACTTGATGGAGATCAATCATGTACATATGTATGAACTTGTACATAAATAAGCTCAGGTGTTGAGCATTTGGTTTCCGGTTGAAGTTGTTCAGTTTAATCATTAGTTGATGAATAAGGGTGACCTTCCCGGTTGGATCTGGTTTGCAGAGGTGTCATACTTCAAGATTGTCAGGTTTCAGTTGTCAAATTTCAGGGTTTTCATAGTTTTGGACTCCATGCCCAACTAAGGCTACTGATCTATGATTCTCAATATTTTGCTATCAAAGTGTAAGCATCTTATCACTGCAGATATTGGTGTGGGTTCGCTATACAAATTTTCACACAGTTAAGCTTGGTGAATCTATATATGACTCCATGCCCAATGAATAAGGCACTAATATACAGTTCTTAGTGCTTCTGTGGCAAAAGCATTATCCCAGGTGGAGCCAGATGTTGTAACATGTATTTTTTGTTGTCTTTAATATTCATGTTTCATTCAAAAATCACTTGAAAATATCTTTAAAAAGATAAGGCAAGAGGGAGATGTAATAAATTGCATATCGGAATCAAAACACAAAAGAAACAAGTGTAAAAGAATTGGCCCATGTGATCAAGTTAAATCATGTTATAAATGGTTTATGGAGCCATAACATATATATATAGATATATATATATATATATATATATATATATATATATATATATATATATATATGTATGTATGTATGTATGTATGTATGTATGTATGTATGTATGTATGTATGTATGTATGTATGTATGTATGTATGTATGCGATGCTATTAAATCGCAACTGCAAAGATGCAGCGGGCAGTTATATTATTACCACAGGAATCATCGATCGTCGAGTGCAATAAAGGCGTATCTTGAAAACTATGCAAAGGCTTTGGAAAAGGCAGAAAAAGGTATGGTTACACATTTTTATATGTATTTGTATTATAAAGGATTATAATATAAATAACTATTGAACAGGCCGGACCCGAAACACATATATATTATGTTTTAAAGTTTCGACAGGTCCACAGTATAACATAGCGCCTTATATATAGGTTGAGTTCTGCCGATTGCGATATGCGATAGGCCAGACCCGATGTTACATATGTATTATGTTTAATTCTTCCGGTGCGTCCGTCCTATCATGGATTGTAAAGGTTTATATTAATATAACATTTGAAAGCGTTGATTGCAATAAGCAATGGTAAAGTCGGACCTGAAACATATCTATATTATATTGTAAGGTTGCGATGGGTCTGCCACACTGGAGGGCTATAGATGTTGGTTCCGCCGATAGAAATTGCAATGGCCAGACCCGAAAGCATATATATCGTGCTTTATAATTTTGGTGGGTCCGTAAAGTGCCGAATGCATATGTGATTAGTTCATTCGCCGATTACGATATGCGATGGGTTTTCGGACCCGATATTGTTATGTATCACGCTTTATAACTCTGGTGGGTCCACAGTCATGTAATTTGCAAAGGATTAGGTTAATACACCACTGGAAAGGGCCAATTGCGATTTGCAATGGGAAGTCAACGGAGCGCTGAAAATGCGGAATTGATGGGTTTATGCAACAGATTTAATTCTTTTTGAGTTTCGTGCTAAACCAAAGGTTTGCGTTAATTTC
Source organism: Pinus tabuliformis (assembly GCA_031772625.1). NCBI lineage: Eukaryota > Viridiplantae > Streptophyta > Pinopsida > Pinales > Pinaceae > Pinus > Pinus tabuliformis. The sequence continues at coordinate 989,332,849 of CM062812.1, read as the reverse complement.
GTTGTATAAAGGGAAAATCAGTATTAGATCCGAATCCGAAGAAGAAGGAAATTGGTGCGGTTTCCTTTGTATTTTGGCCAATCAAAATGCCCGATACATATGTAAGCCCAGATTTACGCACGGCTAACACAGTTTATCACGACTAAAATGGATTAATCATTATTTAGGAATATACAGAGGAACTCGGTAGCGGATTAACAGAGCAAGCCAACAGTTATCATCCTCTTTTAAATCTAGTTATGTTTCTGTTATTTCATGTTCTTTGAGGTGTATTTTACCCTCTGTAAAATCCTGTAATAGTTTTTAATTCAGATAGTTAGGGAAACATGTTAGTAGTTTGACAGTTTCAAAGATCAGCAATTGTTTCACAAATGTATAAAAGGAGGAAAATTTACAAATAAGTGGTTCAAATTTTGGGAGAACCCGAAGACAAGGCCATTGTATTCATGATATAATTGTTGATTAATGAAGAATCAGAAGTTTCCATGCATTTGTTAGGTATGATTTTGTAACCTCTCTGTTATGTGCCATCTTATGTTTTCTTCCTTCAACTATGGTAATGAAGCTGCAGGTCTTTATTTGCTTAGGTAGATAAAGTTAAGGTTCCTGAAAAGAGCGCTCCTGTACTTGAAATTTTCACCTTTCTTTATAAGTTATAGATAATAGTTTTTTTGCAAGGAAACATATTATCTTTAACTTCTCCAAGTTGTCATAGATAGTAGGTTCTATGTTAAACAACATATTGTCCATGATTCAGTTCTCACCTTCATAATTATTCTAAGTTACAGATAGTAGTTTCTGCGTAAGGCAGCATACTATTTTTAACTTCTTCAAGCTTTCTTCATTTATCATTCATATTCAGCTAATCAAATGGAATTTTAATATTTCCTTGTCACCTAAGTATTGAGAGTAAAAAAACCAAGTCTCCAGGTCCTTCATTCAAGAAAACAACATATATCTAAGTGACAAATAAGTGACAACAAACAATACTTATTAATGTCTTAAGCACAATTTCTCTATAGCAAGGAAATTGGTTTATTAAGGTACAATACATACAACCATGACAGCCACTAGCCCCAATAGTGGAACGTTACAGTCACTACTGCCTGCTCCTCCAAATAGATGTACTTGCTCTACATTGTGGAGAAGCCAAGGCTCGTTACAATACACTCTAAGCTTTCTCTAAGTTATACCTATCAGAAGATTGGCTCCTAAAAGCTTGTACAATGAGTTATGAGGTTCTATATATATAAATGCGTGGGGTGACCCTTTACATTCCCCTTTGTGACTCTTCAACAATCGTCGTGGCTCTTCAACTTACACATGACTGTTTACATTCTACTATTGACACTTGGTCTTTCACTTTACAACATGTACCCATGTGAGACAAAAATGGGCTTGAGTAATCCATACAAGACATCACTGAGACTTGGACAACTGTGGGAAGACTAACTCATTGACATCCTCTTGATGATTGCTGGTGGCGAACTAATGCCAAGCTTGGTAGTCTGCTATGGTGTCTGCGTACTTCGTGGTGAAATCCTTCTGAAAGTGAACTCTTGCCTATGTTGCATCTGGGTACACTAATATGGCACTTCTATCCAACTCGTCATGTAGCATGCGCATCATGGTCTTGAGTTCAGCCGGACTAGCAACATACTTGTGCATGGTGTATGTGCTCATCTTCAAATATGCACTAGAGGCTATGCACATCAACTACTCGAAGTACATGTCAATCTCCAGTTGGACTTGGTTCTTTTCTTTTGCCTCGGTGAGTGTGCTAATGGATGGGATTGCATGCATGTGCACAATGACATCCATGCTCCTGAACACTCATGCATGTGAAGCCTGTAAGCTGGTGATGAGATGTGGGAGTTCCTCATAGTTCCAGATCTGACTCCAGATGCGTGCTTTCAACTCCACTGCCTTTGGCTTCATCATCTTTGGAAAGTACAATGGGGCTCCCTTGTACCTCATTGTCCATATCTACATGTGATCGACATCAGTGTGTATGACTGCCAAGATGTGTGCTCTCCTAGCACAACGTGCTGCCAACCATTAACATGGACAACCGACTTATGCATGGTGACGAACTTGAAGGACAACTTCTGCATGATTGTCTGGAGAGACAATACTTCATCAAGTATCACTTTCCTCTGCTATGCTCTGGCGGATGTTGTAGCTTTCTCTTCTGTCTGCTTGGCTACTTACAATTCCTTAGCCATGCGCTCATTCTCAACTATCAAGAATCTCACACTTGAGTTGGTGGCTTCGACATATGTATTTGTAGCATCGCCAATGTAGTTGGATGTATGCGCACATCGGACTTGATCACTTGTTCTTGAAAATACGCAGAAGATGCATGGTCATCCAGAGTGTGCACACCTTCGCGACTGCAAAACCCTGTGTTGTGACTCATCAAAGGATATGTTGTGCACATCTTCTTCCGGATTGTCCTCAAGGATTTCAGTGTCTCTTTGATAACTTGGGACTTTCTCTGCTCCCAGATCTGGTGAAGCTGGTGGAGTGACCTTTGGGTCTTTGGGCATGAGGTTTGTATCCTGATATTGCTCTGGTTGAACCAAATGCGTGTCCATTTTCTCCATTATTTTTTGAATCTCCTGAGCAAAGTCCTTCTCCTGCAACTGCTCACCTTGTTTGCTATATGCCAGCCGTTATGATTCAATAATTTGTATTTTTGTAGTTTTATCAATGTGTACACACTATGCTTGTTATTCCTATTCCTGCTACGCTTCTTTCTCCGTTCTGCTCAACTCTTATTCTTCCCTTAGTTGTTTCTTCACCTCTTGCAAATTCTTCTCTGCCTCCTCTAGTTTCTGCTTCTCCCTGTGTCTTTACGCAATCATTCTGTTGCGTTGTCACTTATTTTCTTCAATATCCAAAGCTTCTCTTACCATAAATGGATCTTCCTTGAACTTGTAGCTTTTCTCCGCCTCTGCGCTGTTGACAATCTTCCTTTTGCCTTTGTCTAGCGTAGGTCTGCTACTCTCTGCTACTGCTGTGGTTGCTGCTCTATCGAGTGTTGTTGCCTTGTGTGTTGATAACCATTCTAAAACCACTATGACTGGTTCATTGAACCTTGAGGAGTTATAACAGTATCTCCATGGGTCTTCCTCAGGCCAATGACATGCCCCGTGGATCCAAGGATGATACACTCTTACACAATGGTCCTTCACTAAGCAATGCAGGTCATATGAATTGAAACTTCTGGTGCCAAAGGTGAACCTCTTGAATTCCTCCATCTTGGCCTCAACATTCTTGAGACTCTGGATCTCATACAACCCGATCCAAAAAGGAAGAGCGTGCCAAGGTGCCTTCTTCTTCTTGTGCAGTCTTGCTGACAACCCTGTTGAGATGTGGTATGCAACCTCTTGCATGACCAACTTGTCCATGGAAAACTTCGGTAACACATGCAGAGTATTTTCCGCATTGTACATCTGGATGAACATGCCAAGGGGTGAGGCATACCAATCTACTATGTTAACCAATGCCTCCATCACTGCCTGTGACATGCAAGGCAGATCCTGCTCAAAGATCATCTTGTACATCGGGGTGACGAAGTGGTCTGATAGTTTTAGTATAACTCCACAGAAGTTGCACTCGGATCCGGATTTAAATAGGAACACAACAAATTACATATATAACCATAAATACAAATATGCAGTAGAAATAACACTTCCTTTCATTAATATCAAATACTAAAATATGTTTACAAACAGAATGGAAATATGTCTAGCTTGGGCGATGTAGCTTATCTCTGAGAAGAGATGTGGCAGCTACATGCCTCTGAACTGTGTTAGAATGAGGCTCAAAGGCCTATTTATTATTGAGAAACAATGGAAAACCCTAAATATCCAAAACCTAACCCTAGGAGATGAAGCGCCAAACTATGGGCCCCGTTTGGGTAAATTGGTACATCAACTTCTCGGGGTCATAACTTTGGCATGCAATCTTTGTTTGATGCACACAATACCCCGTTAGAAAGATCTATCCGAGGAATACAAATTTTGAATGACCAACATCATTGAACAAACCATGTTGCTCCCACTTTTCCCAAAAATGTTGTTTAGGGACTCAAAACGGCTCCGAAAGTTCAAGACTCGAAAAACTGCCAAAAACAGTAAATTGTGCTACAACTAAGGAAATTGAAAAAATGAAAGAAAAAATGGTGGGGGTCCAAGTGGAATAGGTGGATGGCTACCAATATCCACCTGGATCACACTTCGAGAAAAACCTACAATAGATGTGCACAAAGGTTTCTGAAGGTGTCCACGCCCAACCCAAGCCAGCGAACCGCTGATGGGCACAAATTGAATCGAGCATGTAAGCGGACATGAAGAGATTTGCTTGCTAACTCTTCGACAGATGTCGAGAATTTTTTACTTACACGTTCAGCTAGAGAGCCAACATGTCAAACCAATTGAAAGGCTTCCTTCGTTTGCCAGCTGATCCAACACAATCACCCAACTATGTGGGAAGTTCTATGTACTCTACTGACCATATAAGCGACATCCGAAGATGACCAAGAACTGATAAGCCTTCCACAGTGTCTTTGTATTGTATACCTAGTTGGGTGTCGTCTTGAACTTAGATGGCTCTCTTACCCATCTCTTCAAGATGTCTCTTGAGTTCACACTGCTGCTGGGATTGGTGAAGAGTGCATCCATTTTGTTCACTGGTTGAGGAAAGTGATACATCCCCTGAAAGTTCTTTGCCCTAAAGGTACCAAGTTTTGTTACAATAATGTTGCTCAGTACCATTGTGTGTGGATCAACATGCAAGACGATCCAGTGGATCATGTCTGTGCATGGAAATGCGGGATACCTGCATGCAACCCGATACAAGCCAGACTTGTGTATGTTGCCATAGACTCTGCAGTCCTCCAAATTGTCTTCAAAGGTGCTTGAAAAGATGTCATTGATGTCCTGCCATGTGATATTGATCTCCTTGTCTATGAAAAACTTAGTATATTCATAGATGAGCAAGCTCATAGACACTTGCTCGACCACATCTCCAGTTGTTCTCTCAATGGTGTCCTTTGACCCGACTCTTTTGGAAGACATTGTACCTGTATTGCTCATAGACTAATGAACACCTGTGATACTTGGAGATAGAGAAATTCTCGTTGAAAGAGAAATTTCAGTTGAAAACCAAAAGCAACTTGAGGACTGACATGCAACACACTTGATTGACTGACTAGGAAAATTGCGTAATTTTCTTTGGGAGAGGCTGGGAGACTGATTGTTGAAACTACGTAGAGCACAGTCCAGGATGCTAGTGAGCTGACTGACTACTGAAACTTCACAATGCACAATCAAACTTAGCCTACTGAGGACTGGAATTGCACAATGTGCAGTTTTAGTCAGCATGACTGTTACCTAGGAAATTGCACTGCACGACCCCGGGGGCCAACTGAGGCACTGTCTCTCAAAAATACGCAGGGAAAATCATAGGAGGTGTGTGAGAGGTAGGAATTATGCAATTATTGGGAGCAAGGTAAGGTATTCCATCCCAGAAATGCGCAGTGCAATTCCGGCAAAACAAGGTTCAGGCCAAGGCAGCTCAGACCTGCCGATAGGCAACTTAAAATTAGTAATGACTGAAAGCATGTGCAAACTTGGTGCAAACATGAGTGAATGAATAGGCATGTGATTAAAATCAGTGCAAGATTCAGTAAAAGGGGAAAACAATGGAGTGTATGAAGAGAGTCGTCGCAATGACGACCGTTAATGCATAAACAGTGTCATGCATGTGACAACAAGGAAATGCAATGCAAAACTTGAAACAACGCTTCTACAAGGTCACATGCATTGAAACGACAACGAGTTTTGAATAAAACCAAGAAAAAAACATTCACACAAACTGAAATACAAAAAAGCGACAGAAAAGTAAAAAAAGATATGAAAAGCGAACTTACCTGAAAAAAGTTGTGATGAGTGTGTCAAAGGTTCCTAAATGTGTTGGGAATGCCAGAGCTCCAAGATAGAAAGTGAAGAATGAGATCTGGGGCATCGCATAAATAGTTTTGACAAGATCGAGGCTTATGACACACAAGTCACAATTCTAGGAAAAAGTGACACTTGGTGGGAGGTTTCTAAAATAGATTATACATGTAACCCCTAGATGCTAAAAATGGATCCCTAAAATCTAGGGATGCTTTTTGTTTTTTTCTTCTTGCTTTTTTGAGAAAAATTGCCCATGCATGCAAGGCAATATTGCACAGTCCCGGAGGGAAATGATCAACCTGTGAGCACATGGAATGGTCAACAAGCCTTACGATGACTTCTGCGTAGTTTTTGTGCTAAGCAGCTCTGGGTGACCCTCAAGCTCTGTGCAATTTCTAGACTGAAGCCAAGGTTTCTAGCTAGAACCATGGAAATTATGAGAGAAGGCCCGGTGATGGGCTGGTTTGTGTAATTGTATTAGGAAGGAAGCCTGCCTGATCTGTGCAACTATGGAGAGAAGGGTTGGTTGCACAATTCCAGAGAGCAAGGCTGGTTTCCATTCAATGCTAAATTGTTTTCCAAGTCATCACAAGAACCGGTTTGAGACGAAGTCACGGGAGGTCATCTTATGGGTGAAAGGAAAACAAGTTAGAAAACTCAAGATGTTATGCCAAAGAAACTTAACTGAAAGCATAGGTACCTAGAAAGTACAAGACATGTTGCTAAGGATGGTTGGTAGGGAGGCTCCAAAAAAAATCTAAGGAAAAATTTTGTAGGGTGGTTGTATCCTCTACAACATTAGTGACACACTGGTAGAACTCTAGCTCTCTGAATGGACCTTGTTATGAGAAAAGAAAGTCTAACTCCTTCGGAAGTATTGCTCGATTCTTCGATCATCATGGTTTCCACACTAGCTTGAGTGAAAGATGTAGCACCTTCCATTATCTTGATTAATCAACACACATTCCAAGCCAAGTCAACTTATTTGTTTCGATTATGGATGAGGGGTATATTGGTACCATCGCTACCTGTGACATGCAAGGCAGATCTTGCTCAAAGATCATCCTGTACGTCAGGGTGAAAAAGTGGTCTGATAGTTGTAGTATAACTCCACGGAAGCTACACTCTGATTTGGATTTAAACAGGAATGCAACAAATTACAGATATAACCATAAATACAAAGATGCAGTAGAAATAATGCTTCCTTTCATTAATATCAAATACTGAAATATGCTTACAAACATAATGGAAATAAGTCTAGCTTGGGCGACGGTAGCTTATCTCTGAGAAGAGATGTGGTGGCTACATGCCTTTGAATTATGTTACAATGAGGCTCAAAAGCCCATTTATTATTGAGAAACAATGGAAAACCGTAAACATCGAAAAACCTAAGCCTAGGAGATGAAGCGACAAACTATGGGCCCTGCTTTGGTAAATTGGTCCATCAATTTCTCGGGGCCGTAACTTTGGCATACGATCTCCGTTTGACGCGCACAATACCTCGTTAGAAATTTCTATCTTAGGACTAGAAATTTTGAATGATCAACATTTCTCAACAACCCATGTTGGTCCTATTTTTCACAAAAACATCGTTTAGGGCCTCAAAATGGTTCCAAAAGTCCAAGACCCAAAAAAACTCCCAAAAATAGTAAATTGTGCTACAAATAAATAAACTAAAAAAATGAAAGAAGCAATGGTGGGGATCCAAGTGGAATAGGCGGGTGGCCACCAATATCCACCTAGATCACACTCAGGGAAAAAGCTGCAATAGATGTGCACAAAGGTTTCCAAAGGTGTCCATGCCCAACCCAAGCCAAGGAACCACTGATGGGCACAAATTGCATCAAGCAGGTAAGCGGACATGAAGATATTTTCTTGTTGACCCTTCGGTGGATTCCACCCATTTTTTACATTCCCCTTCAGCTAGAGATCCAACATGTCAGACCAATTGAAAGGTCTTCCTTCATTCGCTAGCTAATCCAACATAATCACCTAACTCTGTGGGAAGTTCTCTGTACTCTCCTAGCCGTATAAGCGACATCCAAAGATGAGCAAAAACTGATAAGCCTTTTGCAATGTATTTGTCTTGTATACCTAATTTAGAGTCATCTTGAACGTATATGGCTCTCTTACCCAGCTCTTCAAGATGTCTCTTGAGTTCACACTGCTGCTGGGATTGGTGAAGAGTGCATCCATTTTGTTCACTGGTTGCGGAAAGTGATACATCACCTGAAAGTCCTTTGCCCTGAAGGTAGAAAGTTTTGTTCCACTGATGTTGCTCAGTACCATTGTGTCTGGATCAATATGTGAGACAATCCAGTGGATCATGTCTGCGCATGGAAATGTAGGATACCTGGATGCAACCCTGTACAATCCAGACTTGTGTATGTTGACATAGACTCTGCGATCCTCCAAATTCTCTTCAAAGGTGCCTAAAAATATGTCATTGATGTCCCGCCATGTGATCGTGATCTCCCTATCTATGAAAAACTTAGTATATTCATAGATGAGCAAGCTCATAGACACTTGCTCGACCACATCTCCAATTGTGCTCTCAATGGTGTCCTTTGACCCGACTCTCTTGGAAGCCATTGTACCTGTACTGCTGAGAGAATGATGAACACTTGTGATACCTAGAGATAGAGAAATTCTCATGGCAAGAGAAATTTCAATTGAAAACTATGCAGAGCACAGTCCAGGATGCCAGTGAGATGATTGACTGCTAAAAGTACACAGAGCAAAATCCAGATTGGCCCACTGAGGACTGGAACTGCACAATGCGCAGTTTCAGTTAGCATGACTGTTACCCTGGAAATTGCACTGCACAATCCTGGGGGCCAACTAAGGCATTGTCTCTCAAAAATGCATAGAGCACATCCTTGGAGGCCTATGTGAGGCAAGAAATATGCAATTCCTGGGAGCAAGGTAAGGTCTTCCATCCCAGAAATGCGCAGTGCAAGTAAGGAAAACAAGGTCCAGGCCAAGGCAGCTCAGACCTACTGACGGGTGACTGAAAATTAGTAAGGATTGAAAGCATGTGAGAACCTGGTGCAAACATGAGTGAATGAACATGCATGTGATTAGAATCCGTGCAGGATTCAGTAAAATTGGAAAACAATGTATTATGTGAAGCAATTTGCAGCAACAACAACCGTTAATGCAGAAACAATGTCATGCATGCGATAACAAGGAAATGCAATGTAAAACTTGAAACAATGCTTCTACAAGGTTACATGCATTGAAACAACAACAAGCGTTCAATAAAACCAAGCAAACAACATTCACACAAACCGAAATACGAAAAGCGATAGAAAAGAAACAAAAGATATGAAAAGCGGACTTTCCTGAAAAAAGCTGTGATGAGTGTGCCGAAGGTTTCTAGATGCATTGGGAATGCCAGAGCTCCAAGATAGAAAGTGAAGAATGAGCTTTGAGGTGTCTCATACATAGTTTTGACAAGATCAAGGCTTATGAAACGCATGTCACAATTCCAGGAAAAAGTGACATTTGGTGGGAGGTTTCTAAAACATATTATACATGTAACCCGCAGATGCTAAAAAGGGATCCCTAAAATCTAAGGATGTTTTCTTGTTTTTTTCTTCTTTCTTTTTTGAGAAAAACTGCCCATGCATGTAAAGTAAGATTACATAGTCCCGGAGGGAACCGATCAACTTGTGAGCACATGCAATGGTCAACAAGCCTTAGGATGACTTCTACGTAGTTTTTGGGCTTAGTGGCTTTGGCTGACCCTCAAGCTCTGTGTAATTTCTAGACTGAGGCCAAGGTTACGAGCCATAACTGTGAAAATTCTAAGAGCAGGCCCGTGATGGGCTGCTCTATGCAATTCTCTTTGGAATGCAGCCTGCCTGATCTGCACAATTATGGAGAGAAGGGTTGGCTGCCAGGATGCACTGCACAATTCAAGAGAACAAGGCTGGTTTCCCTCTAATGCTGTGCAGTTTTCCAAGTCATCATAGGAACCAGTTTGAGACCAAGTCACAGGAGGTCATCTTGTGGGTGAAATACAAACAAGTTAGAAAACACAAGCTGTTATGCCAAAGAAACTCAACTGAAAGCATAAGTACTTGGGAAGTACCAGACATGCTGCTAAGGATGGTTGGTAAGGAGGCTCCAAAAAAAAGCTAAGGAAAAATTTTTGAGGGTGGTTTTATCCTCTACAACATTAGTGACACACTGGTAGAACTCCAGCTCTCTGAATCGACCTTGTTTCATGAAAATCAAGTTTAACTCCTTCAGAATTATTGCTCAATATTTTGATCATCATGGTTTCCACACTAGCTTGAGTAAAAGATGTAGCAACTTCCATTCTCTTGATCAGTCAACACACATTCCAAGCCAAGTCAAATTATTTGTTTCGATTAGGGATGAGGGGTATATTGGTGCACAAGTAATATAGTTGTCAGAGTCTAAGTTTTAGCTCTGGTATTGCTCCGTTGCTAGCAGTCCTGGACAGTACCTTGGTGGAGTCATGCAAGAACACAAGCATCGATCTGCTACCAGTGAGCCTGGTCAGTACCATGGCAGAGTTACTTGCATCACCACTCTGCGGAGGAAGCCTTTCTCTTCTTTCGCCTTATTCATTTTTCATTTTTTTGTTTTTTTTAAAGAATTGTGCATAAGCACTTATATATTTCATAGGCGGAAGAGGGATCCCAACTTATTGAGAGCATAAGAGGTTGTTCCTTCAGAGAAGTATGTTATATATACCTCTGATATACTTGGTAAGGTTTCCCCCCCACCTTACTCTACTTGATTGAGCTGACACGGGTTAACCCAAAAACAACCGATTAGAGTAGGTGGTACTCGTTAGAGCGCAAGTATTGTGTTTTCACCAAGATTCACTTCAAACATAACACATTTTCCATTGGTGTATCATTCAATGAAGACAAAAAGTTCTACATAAAGAGACAGGACAACATATAACGAAGTGTTGATAGTTGTACAAGTCCTCTTGTACTTTACCCTGCTTGTCTTAAGAGTCGCACACAATTTCATGCGAGCTAACCTACAAATGTAAACAAGAAAAAAAAACAATAAAGCAAATAGAAGACGAAAATGTGAAAGCAAAGCAAGTAAGAAAAGGAAGCAAGAAAGTAGACAAACAAACAAAGTAAGAAAGAAAACATGCATGCAAGAAACCACTACTCCTACTCCTAAGCTAACGTTACATGGGCTTGATCACGTGAAGTGATATTTGAAATGCATCCATCGGTGCATTGGTTGACCCATGTTGGTTAAGGCATGGTTTGTGAAAGGGGTGGTCTTGAGAACTAGAAAACATGAAAGATATAACAATCAAGACCAACACACTCCGAGTTTAAATGCGTCGATAGAAAAGAAAAGAGTTAAAGTGCAAGACAAGCATTCTGCGGACTTAACATGGTGCTGTGACACACTACATGTAGATGATAAGCATGCACACTCTTTTGACTGTGAAATACAAGAAAACATGAGAAAGAGAGACAACTTATGCCTTGCAAGTGTGCTTGCTGTGTATGATTCCTCCATTGCATGAGCGACGAAATCATGTGATTGAGGTGGAGTAAGCGAAATATGTGTCTTGGATTGATCTTCAATGCATACAAATGAGTGATGAGGAGTCTTGGGTGTTTCAACAATTTACTGATTAGAAGTTAAACTAACCTCAGGACATCGAGGGCCTAACATAACCATCAATTTGGCTCAAGTGCCCTGACAACCTGCGGGGTTTCGACTTCATCTACATATAGATCATCATACATGGGTGGCTTGGAAAGATCAACATTGATTGAATCAATGTCGTGATCGAATATAGGAGTAAAGAGATCATGATAGCTATGATCATAAAAATCAATTAGCTTGTCGACATCTTCATGATATGATGAATCATATAGAGGGGTATATGAGAAGCAATAATATTCATCCTCTTCGTTTTTGAAAATAGTAGATGAAATGTCGAGTGGATTCTCAATGAAGGATTTTTCCTCTCCGCTGTCAAATGATGGAATGACATTGGGTGTGTTCTATGAATGATCGGAAATAGATGCATCTGGGGATGAATTTTCACAAGGAAAATCAGAGATGACAGAATCACCAAAGGTGTCGGGGAAAAGCGGAGGAGGTGCAGATAGAAGGAGGTCATCCTTCACCGTGGGTTCATGTTCAAATTCCTAGTCATACTAATCATAAACAACAACACAAGTTGGTTGTGCAACATCAACTCCGTCAATAACTTGATCCTCATTCACAACAAGTGTGGAGTTTGTAACGGAAGAATACAAGGCAGTAGAATACGGCGGATCAAAAGAATGTGGGGACAGAGGTTGAGGTAAATAGTGCATATGACAACCCATGGGCTTCCCAACCTAATTCACACAGAAATTGAGAGTAGTGGGGTTGGGAGGGTGTGACAATTCAATAGACTTATGTGCATTCTCTCCCACATTACTCTGCTAGGGTGGATCTATCTGATGAGAGGAAGGTGAATAGTCACTTGTGACAACAACCTCTTCTTCTTGTGATTGCACAACTCCATCATCAAAGTATGATGAGAGGGATTTTATTTTTTTACCACTTTTGGATAGATTGATTTGATACAGACATACTAAAGTATTTCAAAAAGATATTAGAAAGGCATCTTACTATTCGAAGATTCAAAAGAGAGAAGACATAAGTGATCCCAAAATTCCGTTACAGATTCATGTTGGGCCTTCCATTGTTGTAACATTTTCTTATCAAGTGCTTCAGGATCAAAATGGTGAAAAACATATTCTATTTGATCACTGAATTATTTGAATGAGTGCATAGAGTTAGGAGACAGTATGCTACACCATATATACGGGTAGTCGTGAAGTGTGTGTGTGAGCAGTATACAAGCCTGACTTTTAGTGGGAGCTTCCAAGCTCTCCATGAGTGAATGAAGGTCATCTAAGTGGTAAGGCCATCCTGTTGGAAATAATACTGAGAGGGAGGGTGAATCAGTATTAGTAACTCAATAATTTTTCATTTCCATTGGCAGATTTGTATACGCTACTTTAGCTAAGTGAACCAGCATGTACACGCGACTGTTATTAAAGCAACCATCGTATATGCAGAGAACTTTTGATTTACCCAATTTATCATGTATTGAACTTTAACCAGTATGTAGAATATTAATTAGATAGTGTAGTAAAAGCAGAATAAATCATAAGCATCACACATGAACACTAAGATATAAGGTGGAAACGCAATGTGAGTAAAAACCACCTGCTGCTATCATATTTGTCTTCTTTTAATAATAAGAGAATTATGTTTACAATTTTGTACTGGTGTAGACTTATACCAGTACGCATGCCTCTACCTACAGAAGGCTGCAACCTTCTCTTGTTTTCCAGCAACTACTCGAAGGGAGCTACAACCCCCTAGCTCTTGTACTAGCTGATAAGTTTGCTGGTATGTAGGCGCCGACCTATAGAAGGCTATGACCTTCTCTCTTCCTCCAAGGACCACATTTCATAAGTTTTCAGACTGGATCCATAAACAAAATAATAACTGTAATTCAATCATCAAAAATATCTTCATCAACCAATCACCTTTTGAACCAACCACAACTGAATCAATCAATCACTTTGACAACACATCAATTTGATCATTTAGAATACAGTAACCAAAATCCAAGCCAGAACCCAGAACTCTGCAACAGCAAACAGAAGCAACTAAAACATATTTTATAAGGTATATGCTACTTCCATGTGTCGAACCTGCGTGTATACGTGATTTCTCAAAGCCAACCAACATATACATCTGCAAATATAAATTTAGAGTTCTGCATCTATTCCAGACTTTAGTTATACCCAGATCGTATCATTTACAGAATAATATATGCGTTAGTGTTAAGATATAGAATATACATGAGAAAAAGCACATAATGATAGTTCATTTTATGCCTTAAGATCCTGATCCATCATTAGATCTAATCCCTCATCATCCACTAAGGTTCATCCTTGGTTAAGATCCAACAATGCACCATAACCCAATAACCTGCATACTAGATCTCACACTTCATTAGGTATTCGATACTTGCACATCTTGGCCTAATGATATTCTCCTCCTTTTATAGTTTTTAGGCATTTCTCAATACCATGGACCAAAACCACTTAGGACCAATACCTTGGACCAAATACCTAGGGTCAATACCTCAGACCAGATACCTTGGACCAATACCATGGTGTTATAGACATTTTTGTGCCTTACAGCATTGAGCATGAAATGTCCATAATCCAAGGGATCCAAAGTCCCTAAAAGAGTTGTTCCTGCCCCTAAAGGAGCAAGGTCAACCAATGACAGCTTCTCCCAGAAGTTCTCCACCAAAAACAACTCAAAAACAGTCAATTCAGGATCAATTCAGAGGCTCCACTAGCTGCCTGCGTTGAAATGCAGAGGCTACACTGGCTAGGTGCACTGCAACGCAGGTGGAAGCACTACCAGGGTGCGCTGAGCGAGAAATGACAAATGTCAAGCTCATTCAACGAGGTGGAAAGACCCTGGAAGCTTCCAGAATCTTCTCCAATGACACTTGCCTCAATGAATTCGACTAGTGATGAGTAAGAGGCTCTCAACCTCCAAGTGGAAGCAAGAACTAACAGAGAGAAGCCACAAGTCAAAACATAAGCTGACTCATCCTCTCTGCTTACATCTATATATGGATCTCTCACCCAGAGGTTCAGGGGGCTGGAATTTTGTACTTTAAAGAGAATTGCTGTTGGTTTGAGATTGAGATTAGTACATTGGGTGATTTATGCTTTGTTGGAGGAGAGGAAGGGATTCCTTTGCTGGGAGGTAGATGCTGGATCAGAACTCACTTAGTTGTATCTCCTCTTGGACTTTCTTATTCTGTCAATAAACTATTTGAGTTTCTCCTACATGCTGTGTACCAATGATGTTTTGTTATGCTTACATGTTTAGCTTAATCTGATCTTGAGCTTTTTATGAATGTATATCTATATCTTCGTGTAGTTTCTCTCTCTTGTGATCTTGCAGGAATTCGGTGAAGCTGGGCCGGTGAAGGAGCAAGGAGCTGGAAGCTACTGAAGAGAGGAGTGATTTGGATCGACAAACTAGCGGAAGACACAGGTTAGTTACATCCTTCTTCCTCATTTACATCTCATAAAGAAGAATACTCAATTAGTTTATCTTGTTTGTTGCTAAGGCACTATCACACCTTAGAGTGGGACAGGGGCATTCCGAATTGGATACTTTTCCCAACAACAAATTGGCGACTCCGCTGGGGAACGTATCGTGTTAGTTTATTTGTGTTTCTATTGTTGTTCTTCTCATAAACTCAGGAGTGCCGAATCGAAATGCATTTGCCATTTTCAAATGCAAAGTAGAGATCTGTTACTCTAGTCCATTCACTGGGCCTGTTTTTATGATCTGAAAAAACTGATCCACAAGTGCTCTAACAGCCCTTTGTGATAGATCTTAGTCCTCCTTTAAATCATCCTCCTAATTGTACCTAATCGATAGCTTTTATCTGGCCAAGAACTGTAGATTAAACTGCAAACCGTAACCCAGAACCCAGAGACAATTCTCGTTTCTGCTTCAGCACAGACTCTGTGAAGAGGTTCTGCATTTCAACGCAGGTCCCGTGAAGGATACTTGCGCTGAAGTCCAGTTTCTCTATGCTGAGGGTGCGCTGATCAGCCTTTGCCTTGTGCAGCTGTGGTTCCCTGCTTCCTTTTGCTCAATTTTATCTCTGTTTTTTGCAGCCTGTTATCAGTCAGTGTACCTATCTGAAACCCCTTTTCTTTGCCTCAATTCCGCCTCAGTTGTATAAAGAAACTGTATTTGTTCTTTGTGTATTTGTTACATCATTTGCAGTTTCCCATTACAAAAGTAAACTAGTCATACTGTCGCCCTTAGATCTAGACCTGTCGTAAGTGTCGTTTTGATCTTAGGAGTAAGTTTGTTTGCTGTTGACAGTTGATTGCGCTTTTACTTTTGTCTTTTGGTTTGAATTTATGCATTTCTAGTGTAGAAACAAGTGTTTACTTCAAAATCATAAAGTGTTGTAATCGTCTTTTTGTTTTCAAAAAGAAACTTGTTTATGTTTTCACTTGAAATCGAATTCAAATTTGTACAACAGCTTTCTTTTTAGGCATCAATATTAAGAAAGCGAAAACAAATACATGCATATGTACATTTGCATTTTGATAGTTTGCATGCTTTGATTTAGGAAAAGTGCATTTAAAGTGTGCTCTATGCTCTTTGAGAAAAGATTGTGTCTTTCTTTTCCCCTTGTAGCTAGGATTTTCATTGTTGAAAAGATATAAAAGCTCGCTTATCATCTTTAGACTACATTTAGGAATTGTATCATACATCTCGTGGTGATCCAAAAAGGCAAACTTCTAAGAAAGATCAACCTAAAATTAATTGAATGAACTTAACAATGCTTTGTAACTTAACGCACAACATAGAGGTCTAGGCTAGAGATGTGTTCCGGCGTCGTAAAACCTGGTGACTGTCGATCTCGCTGATGGTTGGGTGATTCCTCCTGAGAGACGATAAGCGCCAGTACGGATTGTGCTCCCACGTACCGTCGAGTATATATTGGGAGACCCCTATAGGAATAAAACCTTTATCCATAGGAAGTCGTGTCGGCCGCCCTACTGATCGCAATGCACTGAACACAGCATTCGGGAAGACTGACCGCCTGTACCTTAAAACGTATTCTGCGGTTTTGCGAAAAGTTTGGCACACCCTCTACCTAGAACTCCAGAGCAGTTCCTTTTGGCCTCTTTCAGACTCTATAACGGAAAAAGTCCATCCGAGCATTTGTCACTTCGGGCTCGTTAAAACATCGAAGGAGACTAGAGTCATCTTTTGCTTTTTCTCGACTCTTTAAAATTGAAAAAGCAAGTTGTGTCTAAGCGTCATTAAAATTTATTTTAAACGGAACAATCACCCCTTTTTCCTGCGTTGATCTTTACGTTGAGAAAATGGAGCCCACCAACCAAGGAATTCCCCTTGGTGGAAATCCTAGTCCCTTCTCCTCTTGGGGAGATGTTGGTGCGCCCCATATGGCCACATTGTCGCTTCCAGGACTGACAATTGGCTTGCCGGTCTGGCTCTTCTCAACCAATGTCGTTCAGAACACCACTATTCCTGAACAGTCGAATCAACAGTTATACCAGTACAGAGTTACCCACCAGCCTTCTACTTCCTCTAATTCTTCCTCTCCTCCTTCCTCTTCGCTTGACAGAACTGGTAAAACAAAAAACCAAGTTCCTAAGGAGAAGAAGGAAAAGAAGAAGAAAGAGAAGAAGAAGAAGGAGCCAAAAGCGACTAGGGGCAAACAAGTGTCGTCTGACAAAAATCCACACACAACACTGACTAGGCCTAAATCGCCATG
This sequence comes from Pinus tabuliformis, assembly GCA_031772625.1. Classification (NCBI taxonomy): domain Eukaryota; kingdom Viridiplantae; phylum Streptophyta; class Pinopsida; order Pinales; family Pinaceae; genus Pinus; species Pinus tabuliformis. The sequence goes on along the minus strand of CM062812.1, from coordinate 989,315,494 downwards.
TGTCATATGCAAGGGAGACCATTTCCACAGAGATTGTCCCTGCATCCCTCGGATACTAAGGGACTGGTCTCCTCGTTTGCACAATCCGGTGGAATCAACCTCTGATAGCCATGTTGAATGCATACCGTCAACTAGCGAAAGTGAAGTCCTTGGTTAAAAAGGGAGAGCTAGATCCCCCTGTAGACTGTGCGAAGGCAATCATGCCATCCACCGTTATCCCTTCTTAGACGAAGCGAAAAGAGTTTTGGATGATCGTCCGGTTTCACCGTTACGACTTCCTCCTGGATATAAAAAACTCTCGCCGAGTCCTTCGTTAGTTGAAAATCCAGCTGGCCCGCTCAAGTGGTCAGCTGAAGCGCCGGTCATTGAAGATGAACCAGCTGAATCCATACTCGACGAAAGTCAAAAGGTCGAGGCGGCAGTTGACCCGGTCTTGCCTTCAGAAGTTTTGTCTTCGAATGATACAGTCATTGAAGAGGATAATGATGACACCATCCAAATTCTCTTCATCAACACAGACTCCGACGAGCATGGGGGCAATCCCCCCATTCCTTTATCATAGGAAGGAAGTTCGTCAGAGCGATACCCGGCCGTCTACTCGGTCCCACCACTAAGCAACCTAGTTGTCTCCTTCGACTGGAACCAACTAGGCAAACCCCATTTGCCAGCAAGCATACCATTCAGAATTATCGTCCAAATATACAGAATGGTCATGGCCGGCACCATCATTGATGAGGGGGCATCTGTGAGTATCCTTTCCTCTATTGCTTGGAAAGCGCTTGGTTCGCCAGCGCTTTTGCCTGAAATGAGAAATCTGACAGGTTTTGATAAAGGAACCAGTTGACCTTTAGGGATCCTCCCCAATGTGCCTATCACATTGAAAGGGAAGACCGTTCAAATGAACGTGATGGTCGTTCAAGGACCCTTGGATTACAACCTACTCCTTGGACGAGACTATATATATTGCATGGGAGCCATCGTCTCCTCACTCTTTAGAGTAATGTGTTTTCCGCACGAAGGAAGAGTGGTCAAGCTCGTGGACCAACTTTCATTTCCCGGATCACGCATCGCAAATAGTCATATACATTCCCTAAATGGTCTCTTCACGCAAGAAATGTCTCAACCCATGGTCCGTCCTCTCGATGAGCGCGAGTGATTCGGAAGGATATGACTGGAACCCAGGGGGCATGCGTCCTGGTCTGCTTCGGCAGGAAAACTTTGGGTATAGGGTAGGTTTCCGCGGGAGAATATGACTAGTCTATACCCCGTTCGTCTTGGAAGAGGGGTTATTCTAGAATAAGGTTCTCTTGTCAAAGTTATGTGTTTGGCGCTCGTTGTCACTCACCTTTGTCTATCTCGGTAGACATCGCCGAAGAAGTGTTTTGTTTGCTGCGCAATTGAGACAATCTTTGGTAACCTGAAAGAGGTAGGCCTTTCCTGGTAGAACAAATGTTTTACCTGCAAATTGAGAGGTAACCTTGAAACTCTGTTTTATACCTGGGGGCATGCAAACCTTTTGGAGTGCAAGCAAGGGGCGGCTATTTATTTTTTAAATTTTTAGGACCTCTAACCCTTTAAACTCGTAGGATTAGTCGTTCCCGAACTTGCATAACGAAAGGATGTGGGGCAAAGCTTTGTAAGGCGCAAGGTCCATAAAAAATGGCATCTTACATGAGACATTCTTATCATATGACTGGATTAATCGAGCAGTTTTAGCACATAGTTCATGCTCGTTAAAAAATAAACATAAGATCGAGCAGTGTTTTTCCGCATTTAAGCTCGTTAAAAAATGAACTACTCTCCGGTAAATAACCACCGTGAATGTAACATTATCAGCCATTAAAGCCTTGGTCGTGTTTGCACCGTCACCTCCACTTTTCCATTGGCCGATCATTCACCTCCATATTGATTGTTTACCCATTTTGAGGAACACCTGCGAAGAGTGATTTCACTAGCCATCCTTGTGACACTGCCGTGATTGGAAAATTCCAACCCGTACCTGGAATCAGCTGCTAACCCGTTTTATCACTTGTTCCTCAAAAGACGAGTCTTCTTTAAGCTCTTTTCATCTGACTTGTAAAATATGAAAAGATTGCCGAGTTTTGGCCTTCCAGCTCGTTAAAGTGATCAGAAGTGCTATCCCTCCTTTAGATTTTAATCTTTTTGGACCTGAGGGATTATTGCACAAAAAGATTGAGCACTTGTTTTGTTCGGCTCGTTAAAACTATCGAAAATTCATCCATTTTGTATTGTTTTATACTTTTTCGGACTTAAGGGATTAGATGACGAAAAAGGACTCTCGGAGTTGACTTTACGTACCTTTTCAGACTCTCTAAAAATGAAAAGGACCGAGTTATCTTTGTCATTAGACTCGTTAAAAACATTAAATAGCGACAAACTTGTCTTTAGACGAGAAAGAGTTTCACTATCGCTAGGTTCGTTAAAACATTGCGATGGGTTTGCCCGAAGGGCAAATTATAGAACAAGCATATGTTATCCTCCTCAAGCTTGACAAAAATAAAGAGGTACTGGTCAGCAATGACTGGGGAAAAATTGGGAAGAAACTCAAAGGACCTTTATTGGTAGCAAGTCGCTCTTGAACATGACACTTCCACTCCGTGCCTGAGTCGGGTTGGGTTGTTTCATTCACCGGTCACATCACCATGGTCTCGCCATACCATCCACCTTTGGGGTAAATGCTACCAATCCATCACACAAGTGTCGCCGATATGTTCAAGAGAAGTCATCCAGAGAAGTCAACCGTGTCCCATCCACTACCATACATTATCCTTCATTCTTTCATGACCGCCACCCTGAACCGTATATCATCAGATCGTTTTCACCTCCATCAAAATCATTTGCTCCGTTCCGTGTCACTGATGTGGGATACATCACGGCCCTCCTTTGACGAATCACTTCTTGTCGACATTAGCTCATTATCCAAGAAGTTGATCTAGGAACACCCCCTTCAGTACTTTGAAGCTTGCATGCCTCAATGGCAAGTTTTTCACTTCCGGCGACAGGTATACATCAATGACCTTCGACCGAAAGATTTTGCGTGGTGTTCGACGCCAAGTCCTTTATTCACACCACGTGAATTGTACTGCAGTACCTTGAGGGTCATTATCATTATCGGTGATTCCTCTCGCGCTTGTTAACGGTTTACATCATTGACTGGTAATCAAGTGATGTCTTTCCATGTTCGACTTCAGAACATTTCTCACATGGATCGACTTGTACTTAGAGTGAAGATCGGACGGGATTGAAGACCCCGGATCTAGTTTCATCCATCCGAGCTGCGATATATATTCAGGAAAAATAAAGACATTGACATGTACAGCATTGCAGCACAGATAATCATCCTACCAAAAGGATGATGATTTCATCAAAATCATCAGTCTACCATCAGATGATTGTCTGTCCTATGTACATAAAAATGAATTTATAAAGCTGAGCATGGGAATGCCCGCCTCAGCTAGATCATGAAAACAGTATGAAAAATAATGTATTGTATTGTATCTTATTACAGGTCTCCTCCCAGCATTGGAAGAACTTCGGATCCTCCTAATAAAGCATTTCACCTGATAAACGGCCTCATACTTTAGGGGGAAACTGTTATAGACATTTTTGTGCCTTACAGCATTGAGCATGAAATGTCCATAATCCAAGGGATCCAAAGTCCCTAAAAGAGTTGTTCCTGCCCCTAAAGGAACAAGGTCAACCAATGACAACTTCTCCCAGAAGTTCTCCACCAAAAACAACTCAAAAACAGTCAATTCAGGATCAATTCAGAGGCTCCACTAGCTGCCTGCGTTGAAATGCAGAGGCTACACTGGCTAGGTGCACTGCAACGCAGGTGGAAGCACTACCAGGGTGCGCTAAGCGGGAAATGACAAATGGCAAGCTCATTCAACGAGGTGGAAAGACCCTGGAAGCTTCCAGAATCTTCTCCAATGACACTTGCCTCAATGAATTCGACTAGTGGAGGTAAGAGGCTCTCAACCTCCAAGTGGAAGCAAGAACTAACATAGAGAAGCCACAAGTCAAAACATAAGCTGACTCATCCTCTCTGCTTACATCTATATATGGATCTCTCACCCAGAGGTTCAGGGGGCTGGAATTTTGTACTTTGCAGAGAATTGCTGTTGGTTTGAGATTGAGATTAGTACATTGGGTGATTTATGCTTTGTTGGAGGAGAGGAAGGGATTCCTTTGCTGGGAGGTAGATGCTGGATCGGAACTCACTTGGTTGTATCTCCTTTTGGACTTTCTTATTCTGTCAATAAACTATTTGAGTTTCTCCTACATGTTGTGTACCAATGATGTTTTGTTATGCTTACATGTTTAGCTTAATCTGATCTTGAGCTTTTTATGAATGTATATCTATATCTTCGTGTAGTTTCTCTCTCTTGTGATCTTGCAGGAATTCGGTGAAGCTGGGCCGGTGAAGGAGCAAGGAGCTGGAAGCTACTGAAGAGAGGAGTGATTTGGATCGACAAACTAGCGGAAGACACAGGTTAGTTACATCCTTCTTCCTCATTTACATCTGATAGTCATCAACAACTATCATATGATCTGCGCCATTAGCAGCATCTGTCAACAACATCCAGACCAGCAACCTGTATATGTCCATCATTAGTTCCCAAAATATCATCAACCTGTGACAAAGTATGTCGGCATATATCAACTCATCCTCTTGATATCATCCCTTATCATAACCTTCCATGAATCAACTAAGCATATGTCAAATCTCCAATAGGTAGCACAAAATCATATCATATGTATGTGAAAACACCATAGACATATTTATCAAGAAATGCATGATATTTCCACAAGAACTTTCATTATATCATCACTAGGGAACATCCCACATCATCTACCATGATAATCAAAATATGTGAGTATCAACCTATCATCATAAAGTAAGAACTCATTAGGTACCAAAGACTTCTAGTCATAATGTCAGCAATGCTTTATTAGAAGCATACCTTGTTCTCCCCCTGAACTTGTTCCACCTGTTCATTGTCAGATCTAATCATTGCATATGTTAGTAAGAGATATCAAAGCATCATCATCAATCAGATATACATCAAGTTATCAAAAACTTTATGAGGATCAATATATTTCCATATGTTATCAGCAGATTGTAACCATCATCAAATAGAGTAGATAATTGACAGAACCATAGCAGACCCCTTTTTCACTACTTTTCTTCAAACCAACATATGCGCGACTGTGCCCACAGAAAACCGCGTATGTACACGACTATGCTTCATGAAACTCGTGTATAACGATCTTTCTCTGAAAAATAGGATTTAACAACAGGATGATGCAGCAACTACTCCCATATTTTGTCTGAGATATTCGAATGTCTTTTTGGGCAGTGGTTTAGTGAATATATCAGCAACCTGTACTTTGGAGGGAACATACTCCAATTTGACTTTTTTTTCAAGCACTTGTTCACGTAGAAAATGATATTTGATGGGTATGTTCTTGGTATTAGAGTGCATGATTGGATTCTTTGAAATACTGATGGCACTTGTATTATCACATAGAATGGAGATGGGTGGAGTACATGTGATCTGAATGTCTTGCAAGGTTTGTATCATCCAAAGTAGTTGTGTGCAGCAAGATGCAACAACCATGTATTCTGCTTCAGATGTAGATAATGCAATTGAACTTTGTTTCTTACTGAACGAAGACACTAACCTAGAACCCATATAGAATGCACCACCACTAGTTCTTTTTCTATCATCAACACTTCCTTCCCAATCTACATCTGTATATGCATGAAGTGTAAGATCTATATCTCTAGGATACCATAAACCAAAGTTCTTTGTTCCTTGAAGATATTTGAAAATCCTTTTGACTGCCTGAAGGTGTAATTCCTTTGGATTTGCTTGGAATCTTCCAACTATGCCTACTGCATGCATGATGCGAGGTCAGGTACCTGTTAGATAAAGCAGGCTGCCAATCATGGATCTGTAAGTTGGTTGATGTACTGCTACTGATTCATCATTTGAGCTGAGACTGCATCCTGTTACCATTGGGGTACATATTGGTTTAGAATCTTCCATGTCATACTTTTTCAAGATCTGTTTGAGATATTTGGTTTGTGAGAGAAAAATACCATCTTTATTTTGTTGAACTTGTAAACCAAGAAAATAGGTAAGCTCACCAAGCAAGGACATTTCAAATTATTGCTGCATTAATGAAGCAAAATTTTGACTCATGGATTCTTCATTGCTACAAAAAATGATATCATCAACATAAACAACAATTATTAGCAATTTATCAGTGTCAATCTTTGTATATAGATTGCTATCTGTTGACCCCTTTGAAAAACCCTGTTGGTGGAGATATTTGTCAAGACAGTAATACCAGGCCCTTGGAGCCTGTTTTAGACCATAGAGAGCCTTTCTGAGTCTACATACAAGTTTTGTATCATTTCCAAGAATGAATGCTTCTAGTTTTTCAATTTAGACTTCTTCTTCTAAGTCTCCATTAATAAAGGTAGATTTTACATCCATTTGGTATACTTTGAATTTCTGAAAACTAGAAAGAGCAAGAAACATTCTTATGGCTTCAAGTCTAGCAACAAGTGAAAACGTTTCTTCAAAATCTATACCTTCTTATTGAGCATATCCTTTACAAACAAGTCTGGCCTTGTTTCTAATAACTTCTCCATTTTCATTTAGCTTGTTTTTGAATATCCATTTAGTTCCTATGATATTCTTATTATGAGGTCTAGGAACTAATTCCCAAGTATTATTCTTTTCAATTTGCTCAAGTTCTTCATTCTTGGCCTTGACCCAACATTCATATTTGCATGCTTCATTTACATTTTGAGGTTCAATGCTAGATAGATTGAGGCTTCTATAATAGTTCTTCTTGTATACACACCTACCCCTTTTTCCCCTAAAATTTGAGTTTCTAGATGATTTTTCTAAACATACCTAGACGGAGTCTTTTCTTCTACCGTTATCTCTTCTTCTGGTGCTTCATTGGTTTCTTCTTTAGAATCAATGTGATTTGATGTGGGAAATGATCCTCATCTTCTTCATTTTCATAATCTTCGGGTTTTATCTATTTTGGATTTTTGCATGCTTCATCAACCACAACATCAATACTTTCAATAATTTTCCCAAGTATTTTATTATAACATTTATGTCCTTTACTTCGGGAAGAGTAGCCAAGAAGAATACCTTCATCTGCTCTGGGTTCAAACTTACCAAGTTTTTCATCAGTCTTTTTGATGTAACATTTGCTTCCAAAAACTTTGAAGTATTTTATAGTAGGAGTCTTACCATACCAAAGTTCATGTGGAGTTTGAGTGTTGTTTACCCGAACATTTGCTTGGTTGAGAATAGTGACAGTAGCGAATGCAGCTCCACCCCAGAAGGTTGCAGGAGTTCCAGTTTCGTCTAGCATAGCCCGAACCATTTTTTGAATAGTTTTATTCATCCTTTCTACCACTCCATTTTGCTGAGGAGTCCTTGCGGTGGAGAACTGCCTTTTTATTCCATGTTGTTCACAAAAGTCAAAGAATTCATCCAAGGTAAATTCCCCTCCTCGATCAGATCTGAGGCATTTGATTTTGTGATCTGATTCATTTTCAGCCAAAGCTTTGAAGGATTTTAACTTTTCAAACGCTTCATCTTTATGCTTTAGAAGACCTATCCAACACATTCCAGAAAAATCATAAATGAAAAATATAAAGTATTCTTCTCCACATGGTTACTTTTTCCTTGTTGGTCCACATAAATCGGTATGAACAAGTTCAAGAGGCTTACTAGCTGACCCTTCCTTTTCGATGAAGTCAGATATGGTTTGCTTACTGAATTGACATGGTTTGCATATAGTATTTTCAGGAATGCTGATATCTGGAAGATCACAAACAACCTAGAATCTGCATGCTTTTCTTATTTGAGAAAAGCTTAGATGTCCCAATCTTCTGTGCCATAGCCAGTTTTCATGATTTTTTCTTAGATAACACTGTTGTTGTCCTCCCTTGAGTATGTATAAGTTTTTTGGAGTTCTTTTACCTTTGATCACGATTTCTCCTGTATCAAGCTCATGAAAAACACATCCATTTGATCGAAACAATACATCATTTCCTTGATCACACATTTGACTCACACTCAACAGGTTATGCTTTAGACCATCAACATACATAACATTCCCAGATTTAACTTTTTCTTTCAAGAAGACAGAGCCTTTACCTTTTATGACAGTAGGAGTATCATTTCCAAATGAGACATTCTTTTCCTTTTTTAAGGCATTATATGAGTGTAGTTTTTCTTTGTCACCTGTCTTGTGTTTTGAGCATCCACTGTCGATGTACCATTGGTTTTCTTGTCCTTCTACATACAAGGCTATACAAAATATTTCTGTTTGCGGTTCTTTATTTCTCCATATTTTGGGATTTAATGGAGTTTTCTCCTTTTGAGATATTTGCGGAAATTTACTCTTGCATTCAGATTCTTCATGGCAAAAGTTGTTATAGATTGAGAATTCTATTTCATTTTCAATAAGAGAAAAGTTATTATAGGAACTTTTCTTGATCCCTGTCACATTTCTTTGATTTCATGCTTCTCTAGTCATGATGGTTTTGTAAGCAACACATTGAGCAGCTTTGTGTCCAAAATTATGACATGAGAAACATTGACCATTGAAGAAGTTCCTGCGATTATCGAATCTATTGATTTGATGATTGTAGTTTCTATTCATCTTTGAAACAAATTGAGTATGATTTACCTGAGGTTGGCTGTGACTTCTGTTCATCCTGGGAACAAACTGAGCCTGATTTACCCGGTGATCTGATTTATGCCTTTGCTGACAATTGTCATATTGTTCACTGTTCTTTGCTGCATCAAGATAGCTTTTAATGGAGGTTGATGGCTTTTGTGATTGAGGTGCTTCTTCAGTATATCCAAGACCTATCTTTATTAGAGGAGAACGCTGCACTTTGACAATTTCATTTAAGGTTTCTGATCCTTTAGAAAATCTAAGATTGAGAGATTTTGTTTTCTCAAGATCCTTTCTTACACCCACAATTTCACATTCTAGTTTTTCATTGTGTTTTTCTCTTTTAGCAAGTTGATATGTCAATGTATCTATAATCATATTCTTCTCTTATAAACAGATTTTGAGTTTAAATATTTCTTCATGAAGTTCATCTTCTTCTAAAGAATCCAAAAATTTATCATCTTCATAAGCCATTAGAAGTCTATAATCATTACTATTTTCATCTTCATCACTATTTGATAATTCATTGCTATCTTCATGAGTATAGTAGCTATTTTTACTTACACTTGGTTTTATATTCCATTTTGCAGATTCCTTGCCTTTATCATATTTATCTTTATGAGGACATTTGGTAGCATAATGACTGACTCTACCACAGGCAAAACATTTGAAAGGTAGTTTACCTCTAAATCTTTCGAAACCCCGTTAAAGCTTCTTGACAAAGTTTACTTCATCTTCTTCTTTTGAAATATGTCTTGATTCATTGAGTTCTTATTTTATTTTTGCTGAAGCTTTTAATACGGCTCCTCTCATATCTGATGGGCCTCCTTTTCGCATCTCAAAGGCAGTTAAGATTCTGTGAAGCTGTGTCATAGTAATAGTCTGTAGATCCTGTTTTTCTTCTATGGTAGATAATTTTGATTCAAATTTAGCAGACAAGGACCTTAAAACTTTCTCAACTAAGGTAAATTCCTTTATCTCTTCACCCAGATTTTTCATGCAATTAACAACCTCATCTATACGTAAGAAGTAACTAGCAATACTTTCATCATTGTGCATCTTAAGAGTTTCATATTGAATTATGAGAGTTTGCAGTTTAGCACGTTTTACCTGAGAGTCTCCTTCGTAGCTTACAACGATTTTGTCCCATATTTCTATGGCTGATTTGAGCTGCATAACTTTTACAAACTCTGATTGTGGTAGACTTCCCAATAATGTATTGACAACCCTAACATTGGTTTCATATTGCTTTTCACCTGTTGTATATGTAGGAATTGCTAATGGAAATGTATATCCTCCTTCCAAGATTTCCCAGACATCTGTTCCAAGAGATTGAAGGTAGGTTGTGGTCCTTATCTTCCAATAAACAAAGTTGCTCCCATCAAAGATTCGCGGTCTGATTGATCCCTCGCTTTCTTGATTACTCATGATGATGGATCTTCCTTCAAGCGATCGAGCTTCTTCTGAAGGACCTACTCTGATACCAATTGTTGGAAATAATAATGAGAGGGGGGGTGAATCAGTATTAGTAACTCAATAATTTTTCATTCCCATAGGCATATTTGTATACGCTACTTTAGCTAAGTGAACCAACGTGTACACGTGACTGTTATTAAAGCAACCAACGTATATGCAGAGAACTTTTGATTTACCCAATTTATCATGTATTGAACTTTAACCAGTATTTTAGATATTAATTAGACAATGTAGTAAAATAAGAATAAAGCATAAGCATCACACATGAACACCAAGATATAAGGTGGAAATGCAATGTGGGTAAAAACCACCTGCTACTGTCATCTTTGTCTTCTTTTAATAATAAGAAAATTATGTTTACAATTTTGTACTGGTGCAAACTTATATGCAGGCTTCTACTTGTAGAAGGCTGCAACCTTCTCTCGTTTTCCAGCTACTACTAGAAGGGAGCTACAACCCCCTAGCTCATGTACTAGCCGATAAGTTTTCTGGTACGTAGGCACCGACCTACATAAGGCTATGACCTTCTCTCTTCCTCCAGGGACCACGTTTCATAAATTTTCAGACTGGATCCATCAACAACATCAGAGCTATTGAGCATAGCATAGATAATACAAGATATAAAGTACATGCGCATCAGTTCCACTATGGAGAATCTCATATAAGGCATGAGATTCAATTGAACGAGGGAAATCTCAATATTCCCCTAATAGATTCAGTAAGGATCATAGTGATAAAGCAACAATTATACTAATTAAGCATAATAGCAACACGATATGAGCTTCATATTGATTGCCATTACTTCTACTGTTTATCCGTATTACTTAGTCCATTTGAGTAACTGTAATTCAATCATCAAATATATCTGCATCAACCAATCACCTTTTGAACCAACCACAACCGAATCAATCAATCACTTTGACAACCCATCAATCTGATCATTCAGAATACAGTAACCAAAACCCAAGCCAGAACCCAGAACTCTGGAACAACAAACAGAAGCACCTAAAACATATTTTATAAGGTATATGCTACTTCCATGTGTTGAACTTGCATGTATACGTGCTTTTCTCAAATCCAATCAGTGTATATGTCTGCAAATATAAATTTAGAGTTTTGTAGCTATTCCAGACTTTAGTTATACCTAGATCATATCATTTACAAAATAATATATGCGTTAGTATTCAGATCTAGAATATACATGAGCAAAAACACATAATGATAGTTCATTTTATGCCTTAAGATCCCGATCCATCATTAGATCTAATCCCTCATCATCCGCTAAGGTTCATCCTTGGTTAAGATCCAGCAATGCACCATAACCCAATAACCTGCATACTAGATCTCACACTTCATCAGATATTCGATACTTGCACATCTTGACCTAATGATCTTCTGCTCCTTTTATAGTTTTTAAGCCTTTCTCAATACCATTGATCTGAAAATCACCCTATGAGTGACCTCAGTTGAAGATTTATTAAACAAAAGGTATTATAGACTCATGTGCCGGTGTGTGTGTTCTGTGTTATCGAAACAACGAATCGATTAGATTGCCAATACACAGAAAATAATTGGAAAGACAGCAGAGGAATACAGTAAGCAACACAAAGACACAAACACTTTTAATAAGGAGTTCACCCTATTCTCCAGGGCTACGTCTCCGGTCCAGCTTCAGTGGCGGCCTTGTTTTATTGTGTCTTTTAGCAGAGAAACTACAATACATGGACTCAATATGAGTTCTCCTGAAGCAGATTTTGCTTGGCAGGGTGGTTCTTGGATTCCCCAAGCCACTCGAAGTAGAAAAACTCTTGTTCTTCCTACCAGCTCTGTGACCCTTGGTCTATAGTGGAAAGAGCCAACTATGGTGCTCAATCTGGACAGATTCCTCTATGGGAAGGCTTGATTCTTCAAGCTCTCTGGTGCTCGATGCTGCCTGTGGTTAGCTTGGCCCTCTATCTCCTCTGCTTGGCTTTACTGCTCTCTGTGGTCAGTCCTCCTCTCAGGGTTCACTATTCACTGTCTTTTTTGGTCGCTTGGACTCTTTGCTCTCTCTCTTCTGAATCCCCTTCAGCTGTCTCTATTCATGGCTTTAGCCATTCGACCTCCCTGCCTGTTCGGTTCCTCTCCCGCCTGCGTCGATTGGAGTTCCCTGTTCAGCGTCAGCATGAACGCTCAAGAAGTAGCCACGTGTCCTCATTGGAACAGTGCCAACCAGTTCGTCAATTCATTTCTTCCGTTATGTCGTGGATATGTTCTTTCTCCACCGTGGCGGTCAACGGACTCCAAATCCCCTTAAACTGTGGCTTAATTCCTTGTCAATTCCACTTCTATCTATTGGGCACAATCTCAGCCATCCGATTTGGGCTCCTCCAGATCCAGCGTCATACGCACGTCGAGCGGGGTTGACTTTCTCGACCAATAACGCATGATCATGGCGGTTTTTCTCTCACCTCTGCTGCCACGCGTCGATCGCTGAGTGGGATCGCTCCACTCTCCTCCAAAACCTCTTACCGTTCAAGGGCACCCTGATCAAACCGTCGGTTTCCAGGTTGTGGGTCCCACCTTCATACATTGGCGCTTTTCGTTTCTCCGCCCATGCTCCTCTGGCTCCCAACGTAACCGAGTGCTTAAGGCTCTACCATTTCAGCCCTGTTCGCTCAGCAAATCGTGCATCGAAAATCAGCTCCTTTTCCCATTCTGAGGCTCCCAAGGGCTACATCGACCTCCTGCGCAGTCTCCATGGGCCTCGGTCAGCGTGCTTTGATCGAGGTCCTCATATTTTCGTGCCGGCTTCCATGGCCACTGGTTCAGGGTGTTTTCGATTGCTGTTTTGGATTCTTCAAGGATTTGTTTCGTCCCGATATAGTCATGGTTCTATGACAGTCGTTTTTATTTATTTATTTATTTTATTTTATTTTATCTCTCTTCAAGCATCGACTAAGTGAGGAAATTGCTGTTTCACTTGTCTAATCTCAATCCACTTCGCACTGCTCGGCTTCGAACCTTTAAGCCCAATTCTGAGGTATTCCACCTGTCCAATGCGTGTTGTCCTTACCTTCCTGTCTAGCACTGTATCTTCCTGTAACTCATTAAGATATTCAGGTAGCAGGTCATCAACAGAAGGCAATTAACTCAGCTCTTCAGGGTGCTCAACCATTGAAGGTTCAAACAACCTCAAGCAATCTGTGTTCACGACTGAGTAGATGTGCATATAAGCCGGCAGGTCAAGGCGAAAATCATTCTCACTAATCTTCTCAAGTATCCTAAAGGGTCCATACCTGATAGGTTTTAGCCTCTTGCCTTCACCTTGCATCCTGTCCTTGTTGATATTGTTGACGGGAAAAGTGTCCACTCAGAACGCCCCTATCCCACTAAGGTGTGACAGTACCTTAGCAACAAAGAAGGAAAACTATTTTTGTATTCTTCTTTATGAACTGTAAACGAAGACGAATAGGATGAACCAACCTGTGTCTTGCGCTAGTCCTTTGATCCTATCTCTCTCCTCTTTGAAAGCTTCCAGCTACCTGCTCCCTTACTTGCCCAACTTCACCAAGTTCCTGCAAGTTCACAGAAGAGGAAAACTACACAAATACTATGGATTTACATTCATAAACAGCTTAGGATCAGATTTAAGCTAAACATGCAAATATAACAAAAACATCATTGATACACAAGCATGTAGGAGAAACTCAAATAGTTTTATTGATATCAAAAGAAGGTCCAGGAGGAGTTACAACTGATGATTCCTGATCCAGCATCAACCCCCCAGCAAAGGAATCCCCTCTTCACCTCCAACAAAGCATAAATCACCCAATGCACTGATCTCTATCTCAAAACCAACAACAATTCTCTGCAAAGTACAAAATTCCAGCCTCTGGATCTCTGGGATGAGGGATCCATATATAGATGTATGCAAAGAGGACGAGTCAGCTTATGATTTGACTTGTGGCTTCTCTCTGTCAATTCTTGCTTCCACTTGGAGACTGAGAGCCTCTTACTCATCCTTGGTCGAACTCAGTGAGGCAAGTGTCATTGGGGAAGATTATGGAAGCTTCCATTGTCTGTCCACCTCGCGGAATGACACTGCCATTTTTCATTTCCCGCTCAGCGCACTCTGGTAGTGCATTTAGGTGCATTGCAACGCACCTAGCTAGTGTACTGGGGTGCTATGCAACGCAGCTAGCTAGTGGAGCAGCTGAAATGATCCTGATTTGACTGATTCTGAGTAGTTTCTGGTGGAGAACTTCTGGGAGAAGCTGTAATTGGTTGACCTTGTTCCTCTAGGGGTAGGAAAAACACTTTTAGCGACTTAGGATACCTTGATTTATGGACATTTCATGCTTAGAGCTGTAAGGCACAAAAATGTCTATAACAAATGTACAACCAGACTTGGTCTCCAAATTGAAAACTACGCTCCATCTGATGCTTATCATGCCTAGCCTTGTACTTGGCCTGTCTCTTTTCAAGCTGTTCCTGTACTTCCTGGTGGATCTCCTGGATTTGTTTAATGAACCTAGTTGCCCTGTCCACATCACTGTGTCCATCAACCATGGTATCTTTACCAAAGACAAAATACAAGGGAGACCTTGGTATGAAACCAAAGCAGGTCTCAAAAGGAGATCTCTGGGTAGAAGAGTGTTTGGCTATATTGTAAGCATGCTGCACATAACACAAGTGTTCATCCCAAAGATTAGGGTGTTTGCTGTGATATCCTCTCAGTAATTGGATCAATGTCATGTTAACTACTTCTGTCTGGCCATCTGTTTGTGGATGAAAAGCTGTGCTTTTCTTTAATTTGGTGTCCATTAGTTCCCACAGTCTGGACCAAAACTTCCCCACAAATCGGGTGTCTTGATCAGATATAATAGAAGTGGGTAATCCAAAATGAACCCATACATGTTCAAAGAATAATTTTGCAGTTTGTTTAGCTGTAATCTGCTTACTACATGGTATCAAAATACACATTTTGCTGAACCTATCCACAACAACATATAGAGAATCATGACCTTTCCTAGATTTAGGCAGTCCTCCAACAAATCCCATGGAAATTCTTTCCCAAGGGTGAGAAGGATCTGGCAAGGGAGTGTATAAGCCTAGTTTTATATTGCTGGGTGATCAGGAGCTCAGGACCAAGTGTCGTAAAATGGTCAAATTTAAAAGTTCTCAAAACTGGATTGAACTTGAACGACCGGATAGAGCTCGTCCTCCTGATTCTGGCACCATAAACGGTTTGAAAAACGGTCTCCATATGAGGAAGTTATGCTAAAAAGAAGAATTTCCCAATAACATTGAAATTTTGAATTTTTTTCAAAAAAAATTTAAAATAGAATATTCCACGGAATATTTTGTTCTGGGCAACGAATGGCAGGCTGCCACGTGGCCAAGGTGACATCAGCATTATGGGCGCATATGTTTAAAATTTTGGGCGAACTGTGATTTGAACCCGCGACTTCCTACATACAACTGCAAAGCCTTACCAAGGCTCCACGACTGAAGGTCTTGATATGAGAGCGGCGAAAATTTGTTATGAAGTTTAAACTTCATTTTGGCGGGGCCCAAAATGGGCCAGCCCCCTCATATATGTGACCACCGCCCAGAAAACCGGGTGCTAACCTCCCTAAACTGCGCGGGTAACTCTAAACAGTCACCGTTATATGCTGGTTACGTGGGCACATGGCCACATTCAACGCGGGGTTAACGTTAGTCTAACTGCCCGTTCCCAACGTTTGGGCACGAAAACCAAGGAAAACTGCCAGATGTTAAATCCATTCACATGCAGTTGCAACTCACCATTTAATGCGTGGTCTGTCTGGCGGTATTTTTGGCACACCGCCAAATTTGGGCGGTCCCGCCATAATTGGCGGAGCTAACTGAACTTCCACTACAGTTAGCTGGAGTGATTTTAGGCCAAACTGGAGGAAATCTTCAATGAGCCATAACTTTGGCTAGGAAAGTCCTTTTTGGACAAATTGTTTTTTGATTTTGGGTCTCTTCGACCTTCTGAAGCCATTGGCATAGGTTTCACAGCCATCTGATGTCGTTTGTAGGTGATTTTGCTTCGTGGAAGTTAAAGGAGCCACTAGGGCCAAATCATTTTGGGAGTTGCATTGGGAATTATGCAGATAGTGAATGTGAAATGAAGGTCATTCCTAAAGTTTTTCAGCATTCTGAATCCATTTCTACAGCTCGTTTTGCCTATTGAGACATTCTTCTCACTGTTTAGCTTCAGGGAAGATTTCAGGGCCACCAAGGCCATTTCAGTGATTGAGTTGTGTTGGGCTAGGTTCATTTGTTTGAGGTGAAAAAAAAGCCTATTTCTGCTGTAAGGAACCTTCTGAATCCAATGAAGGTGTTTTCAAAATCATTTGGAGACTTCTAAAGGCCGAGATGCTAAAGAGAAGTTTCAGGCAGCCTAGAGCCATCCATGGGAGAAGGCCTAGATTGGGGATGAAATTCTCATTTTGAACAAATGAACAGTCATTTGTTTATGTTAGATATGTGCTGGAGATATTAGCAGAGGTTTCAGAGAAATTTGAAGCATTCTGAAGGAGTTTGTGCCATTAAGAAGCTCAGGGAAGCTTAGTGCACCTACTGAAGGAATCAAGTCCAAGGGAGCCTAGATCTACCTGCACAAAGAGGACAACCATGACAGGGATGTATATGGTTTTTCTAAACCCATAGGTTCAGTCAGTAACCTTTTGGAGTTGAGTATGGAACTTGTAAAAGAATTCAAGCCATAATCCCAAAGAGCCAAGTCTAGTTGACTAGAGCTCACATGAGACGTAGCCCACGAGATT
This sequence comes from Pinus tabuliformis, assembly GCA_031772625.1. Classification (NCBI taxonomy): domain Eukaryota; kingdom Viridiplantae; phylum Streptophyta; class Pinopsida; order Pinales; family Pinaceae; genus Pinus; species Pinus tabuliformis. The sequence goes on along the minus strand of CM062812.1, from coordinate 989,298,473 downwards.
GGGGTGAACTCCTTATTAAATTTTCTGTTATGTGTGATGTTTATTTGCTGCATTATATGTCTAATATATATGTTTAATATCAGCTGAAACAAATCAAGTTAAAACACATAAACAGAAGAAAATACATACACCTCTTTCAAGCTAAAATTCCGCATAACGTCAAGTTCAAGCAAGGTCATTTTTTTATTGAATCTGAGTGTTTACTTTTTATTTCTTTAGGTAGAGTCTGTAAAGGGCCAGGTAGCTTCTGGATCTCATCCTCTCTTTAGAGGTGACATATCCAGCAAATGCCCCTACAGTCTATCTCTGTATTAGAAATAAGAAGTTCACATATTTGCAGATTTAAACTTGGAGTATTTGTGCACTCATTTACATAAATGAAAATGGATACCTTGCACCCTTAATCAAGTACATTCCATTTTCAGATCAGGTTGGTATCAGAGCACTTGGTTTGCTTGATTGACATCACAGTAGCTTGATTGTATATCTTGAAAGGTGTTTTAAAGCAGTGTTGAATATTGATTGCTTTACTATTTTGCAAACTGCATGTTGTTTGAGTTTGCTGAAGTTTGGGGATAGCTACTGATTAGCTAAGTCTTGGAGAAGACAGAAAGGAATAGAAGGTATTTTCCTTACCCCAAAAGGACCTTAAAATCACTCCAAGAATTTTTCTTGAGTTGATTTGTTGTTGGCTGCTTGAATGTGATGTCTGTAAAGACATTTGGGTAGAAATCTTTGTCACTTGTTTTGAAAAGCTTTAAGCAGATTGTTGAAGTTAATTTGTTCATTGACATTATAATGACAACTTCCATAAGTGAGTTCTCAAAATCGTCCTCCTTCACAAGATTCTTTGATGAAGGCTTGAAGCAAGAATTTTTCATCATGATGAATATGTTGAGAGAAATGTATGAGGATGAAAGAAAGAGCTCTAGACTTCAAGAGCAGTTGAATTCCATGAGGGAAGAGAAGCAGTTGCTTTCTGACCAATTGCAGGAAATGGAAGGCCAACTTCATATTGCAAACATGAATCTGGAAAGGATGCATGAGTTGGAGACACAACTCCTTGTTTCCAAAGAAGCCTTAGCCAAGTATCAACTTGAAGAAGAGGTAAACAATTCTAGTTTGTCTTCAAATTCTTATAAGAATGTTTATGTTGGTTCTTTTGAGAAACATACCAGAGGCATAGGGTCCAAGTTGATGTCCAAAATGAGATATGAAGGAAAAGGATTGGGCAAACATGCAAAGGGTATAGTTGAGCCAATAATGGTTGAGGTAAGGCCTAAGAATTTGGGTCTTGGCTATGGACAATCTTGTGGAGAAAGTTCCAAAGCAGCCATGAAGGCAATTGAAACAGTTCCCAGAAGGAGTTTCATTTCAGGTTCTCTATCTCAAGGTTGTAAAGGTTGTATCCTTGAGGAATGCAATATTTTTAAACATGCTTTGCAGGAAGAAGGTGTGCATAGAATGCACCCGAACAAGAGAATTGTGAAAGCTCTAAAACCATTGAAGGGATTGATGGTGTTCCAAAAGGAGCTTCTTCTTCATTTGATTCACCTCCTCATGAAGGTAATGAAGGTGAAAGAGAAAGGTATAAATCTGATTTCCATCACACTTCCTTTGATCATGTAAAGCATGGAAAATTTCCACATAAGCATTGGAAAAGAATTGCATGTTCTTTTTGTGGTTTGGTTAACCATAATGTTTCTAGATGTTGGAAAAGAATGGCAACATACAAGAAACTTTTGAAGGAAAGGAGGCAAGAAGCCAAAGTTCCATTGAACAATGCAAATCATGCTGTCAAGAAGATGAACATGTGTTGCACTTATTGCCATAAGCATGGACATACTGCTGAAAGGTGTTGGACTCTGAATCCAACAATGCTTCCACGAAAGTTGAAGAAATTGGAGAAAGAGTATGGCAAGAATGGGAAGGAATTTTCCATCATTGATATGTGTAAGGATGATACACAAACTGATATCGATGTGCACTTAAAGGAAGCGCCTTTGAAATGGATTGGTAAGAAATGGTTATAATTCTTATCCAATTAAAGTTGCATGTCTTTGGATTGAATGCATTTCTTTGTTAAGGGAATGCAAGTTGCAGGATGGAAAAGCTGAGTATGAGACTCACTCTATCGCAGCAAAAGTTATATTCATTTCAGCTTTGAAAGTACATGTACATATGATCGAGGATATTGTACTTATGATTGTACTTAAGAGAAAGTTGAAGGATAAACTGCATGCATGAGAATGATATGCATGAGCACAGGGATCATGATGATTTCCTTGTATTTTAAACATGTATGTGTGATTAACTTGAAGGGTTGGTTACTTTGTTTTTAACCATGCATGTAATGTAATATTGACTTGGAAAAAGTTAATTTGATCTCCAAGCTTGTAAAGAGGAGAAATGATGAAGTGTTTCATCTTTGTAAAAGCTTTCTCATTTGGGAAGTAGCTTTTCTTCTGGAGCGGAGGTGCCATGGATGGGCATCGTGACAGTTGATAAGGCAGGACATTTTGGCATCAGTATGCTCTTTTGGCTGACTGGAAGAGGATATTTCTGTTCCTCAAGTGTTGTACAGTTCAATTCAGAGATTCAGTAAGCTTTTGGGGACCAAAAACCTTCTCATTTGGGAGGTGTGATCAGGAGCTCAGGACCAAGTGTCGTAAAATGGTCAAAAATAAAAGTGCTCAAAACTAGTTTGAACTTGAATGACCGGATAAAGCTCATCCTCCTGATTTTGGTGCCACAAACGGTTCGAAAAACGGTCTCCATATGAGGAAGTTATGCTAAAAAGAAGAATTTCCCAATAACATTGAAATTTTGAATTTTTTTTCAAAAAAATTTAAAATAGAATATTCCATGGAATATTCTGTTCTAGGCAATGAATGGCAGGCTACCACGTGGCTAAGGTGACATCAGCATTATTGGCACATATGTTCAAAATTTTGGGCGAACTGTGATTTGAACCCGCAACTTCCTACATACAACTGCAAATCCTTACCAAGGCTCCACGACTGAAGGTCTTGATATGAGAGCAGCGAAAATTTGTTATGAAGTTTAAACTTCATTTTGGCAGGGCCCGAAATGGGCCAGCCCCCTCATATATGTGACCACCGCCCAGAAAACCAGGTGCTAACCTCCCTAAACTGCGCGGGTAACTCTAAACAGTCACCGTTATATGCTGGTTACATGGGCACATGGCCACATTCAATGCGGGGTTAATGTTAGTGTAACTGCTCGTTCCCAACGTTTGGGCACGAAAACCAAGGAAAACTGCTAGATGTTAAATCCTTTCACATGCAGTTATAACTCACCATTTAATGCGTGGTCTGTCTGGCAGTATTTTTTGTGCACTGCCAAATTTGGGCGGTCCCGCCATAATTGGTGGAGCTAACTGAACTTCCACTACAGTTAGCTGGAGTGATTTTAGGCCAAACTGGAGGAAATCTTTGATGAGCCATAACTTTGGCTAGGAAAGTCCTTTTTGGATGAATTGTTTTTTGATTTTGGGTCTCTTCAACCTTCTGAAGCCATTGGCATAGGTTTCATAGCCATCTGAGTTCGTTTGCAGGTGATTTTGCTTCGTGGAAGTTCCAGGAGCCACTAGGGCCAAATCAGTTTGGGAGTTGCATTGTTGTAGATCTAACCCAGAAATATATGATAACAGAAATAAACCCAAGAACAATAAGATAGAAATAGAGAGAAAAGCTTCTTTATTATCAAACCCTTATGGTAGGGCAACACCATACATTCACTCCTTAAGGAAGGAGAACAATCCACAAGTCATATGCTTGTTCTTACAATAATACTTCACTTCATATCTCTCCATGTGGAGTCTCTAGCCTCTATATAGGCCTCATACATACAATACCATGGGTCATTACCATGGTTCCCTCATACTATCAACTAATACCACGGGCCCATTACATTATTATTAACTACTTGTGGTCCCTTACATGACATGGGTTAACCACCTTATTTATTACTATGGCCCATCCCATTATTACATTATTACCTTGGGTACTTCCCTTGGTACCCCATATTATCCCCCCTAGGTATATAACATTCCACCCCCCTAAGCATGTTTCGTCCCCGAAACATGGGAAGAACACAAATAATAAGATTTACTCAAAAGAGTAGTCCACTGATACCATGCACGTGCATCTAGCCATCCAAGAGAAAGGTGAACCCTTGATCTCGCTGGTGCCTCACTCGCTTGAGATGGACGTTGACCGTGGAAGCTCTTCTGTGTTGATGTGTAGTAGGTGGATCATCTCTCCTTTCTATCCATCATGTGGCTACATGGTTTCCATGTTGGTTGTCTTGCGGGGTGATGTGGGTGATGATATGTTGAAGTTTTAACCCACGATGGCTTTTGCTTGACTTCACCCCGCTGTGGTGCTTGTTGTGGTGTCTTCTTTTTCAATATGACTTCAACCACTGAGCCCTCCTCTGATGTATCATCACCTGTAACCTTTTCTTCTGCAGCCTCTGTTTGTGTTTGATTGTTGATCATCAAAGGCTCATCATCTGACATGTCAGTCCCTTGAACATCTTCTGCTTCAGCCTCCTTGGACTCTACCTGCTTATTAATGGAAATATCCTGTAATGTAATTTTCTTCTTTTTATACCAGAGCTTCAGGAATTTCTCCTGCACATTAATATTGGTAGTACCCACTAATTCCATCCAAGGGTATCCTAAAACAACATCCATGTTATTCATATCTGAAGCATAAAAATCACCATGAAACACATACTTATCCATAGAAAGCTTCAAATCCTTATAGATTTGAACATCCTTATCATCAACTTGTGTATGTTCAATTTGTTTTACTGGGACTTGCAATTTTTTTGCCAAATTAACACTGATAAAATTATGTTTACAACTAGGATTGATAGAAACAATGATCTTCTCTTTCTGAATCAATCCATGAATCTGCAATAAGGATATACTAGTAGGAAATAACCCTTTAGGTTCCATGGTTTCCTTCTTTTCTATAAAAATAAAATCTTTGCTAGGCAATGTGACCTGACGAGCTACCTGGCAAGCCTCCTTCCACGTGGGAGGGTGGTGAAGTAGAACTTGAGCTTTGATGGCTTCTTTAAGACCGCTGATAAAACATTCCTTGAAGAATGTATCTGTGAGACCCTTAGTGCGGAAGGCTAAGGCTTCAAAAGCGGTAATATATTCCTCCACTGTACCAGTCTGTTTGAGCTTAGTGAGATGACCCAAAAAAGAGTCTTCCTGTTCAAAGCGATCTAGGCCCGCCATCACAAAAATATTGGCGAAAAATTGAAATGGTCACAGATCCGTCAATATTGCTCAGAATCCTTATTATAACTTGTTTTTAGAAATGGAACAACCATTCTGCATCTGCCCATGTGATAGAAATCCTGATTCAGACACTGGAATTTCAGATCTGCGATGCTACTCTCCCGGCGTCACCCAAAATTTCTGCAAAAAGAGCTGATTTTAAATCAGCGATATCTCCCTCATCCGGACTCCGATTCGACTGATTTGTTTTTTGAAATTAGGTGTTTTTTCACAAAGATTCCAGATATACAATTAGATCTTACAGATCTTGCACCAAGACTTCTAGATCTGTGCCACAAAACTCGCTGCCCTGAAAATTGTCTGCAACCCCACTGATTTTTAGATCAGCGATATCTCCTTCATCCGGACTCCGATTCGACTGATTTTTTTTTTTGAATTTGGGTATTTTTTCTCAAGGAATACAGATCTGCAATTAGATTCTGCAGATCTTGCACCAAAACTTACAGATATGATCTGCAAATTCGCCACCCAAAAATCCCTGCAAAAATAAAAAAAAATTCTCCACTTTGGTGCCCAAGAAAGTGCTCTGATACCACTTGTTGTATATCTGATCCACAAATATAAGAGAATACAAATATACCGAATAAATAACAAGATCAAATAGATAGAAATGCTTCTTTATTATCAAAACCCTTACGGTAGGGCAACACCATACATCCACTCCTTAAGGAAGGAGAACACTCCACAAGCCATATGCCTGTTCATACAAGAATACTTCTCTTCATATCTCTCCATGTGGAGTCTCTAGCCTCTATATAGGCCTCATACATACAATACCATGGGTCATTACCATGGTTCCCTCATACCATCAACTAATACCATGGGCCCATTACAATATTATTAACTACTTGTGGTCACTTACATGACATGGGTTAACCACCTTATTTATTACTATGGCCCATCCCATTATTACATTATTACCTTCGGTACCTCCCTTGGTACCCCATATTATCCCCCCTAGGTATATAACATGCATTGGGAATTGTGAATGTGAAACGAAGGTCATTCCTGAAGTTTTTCAGCATTCTGAATCCATTTCTACAGCTTGTTTTTCCTATTGAGGCATTCTTCTCACTGTTTAGCTTCAGGGAAGCTTTCAGGGCCACCAGGGCCATTTCAGTGATTGAGCTGTGTTGGGCTAGGTTCATTTGTTTGAGGTGAAACAAAAGCCTATTTCTGCTGTAAGGAACCTTCTAAATCTAATGAAGGTGTTTTCAGAAGCATTTGGAGACTTCTAAAGGCCGAGATGCTAAAGAGAAGTTTCAGGCAGCCCAGAGCCATCCATGGGAGAAGGCCTAGATTGGGGATGCAATGCTCATTTTGAACAAATGAATAGTCATTTTTTTATGTTAGATATGTGCTGGAGACAGTAGCAGAGGTTTCAGAGACATTTGAAGAATTATGAAGGAGTTTGTGCCATTAAGAAGCTCAGGGAAGCTTAGTGCACCTACTGAAGGAATCAAGTCCAAGGGAGCCTAGATCTACCTGCACAAAGAGGACAACCATGACAGGGATGTATATGGTTTTTCTAAACCCATAGGTTCAGCCAGTAACCTTTTGGAGTTGAGTATGGAACTTGTAAAAGAATTCAAGCCATAATCCCAAAGAGCCAAGTCTAGTTTACTAGAGCTCACAGGAGACGTAGCCCACGAGATTGGGGTGAAATCCTTATTAAATTTGCTGTTATGTGTGATGTTTATTTGCTGCATTATATGTCTGATATATATGTTTAATATCAGCTGAAACAAATCAAGTTAAAACACATAAACAGAAGAAAATACACACACCTCTTTCAAGCTAAAATTCCGCATAACGTCAAGTTCAAGGTCATTTTTTTATTGAATCTGAGTGTTTACTTTTTATTTCTTTAGACAGAGTCTGTAAAGGGCCAGGTAGCTTCTGGATCTCATCCTCTCTTTAGAGGTGACATATCCAGTAAATGCCCCTACATTCTATCTCTGTATTAGAAATAAGAAGTTCACGTATTTGCAGATTTAAACTTGGAGTATTTATGCACTCATTTACATAAATGAAAATGGATACCTTGCACCCTTAATCAAGTACATTCCATTTTCAGATCACTGGGCTTGCTTTTAGCACACATAGAACACCCCTTTACATATCTAGAAACTGTCTCACTCATTCTTGGCCAATAGCAGAACCTTTGCAGCTGTGCAACTGTTTTACTTACCCCAAAGTGACTTGATATAAGAGAAGTGTATGCTTACCTAATTATCTTTTCTCTCTCAGTTTGTGGAATGCAGAGTTTCCCACAATGATATAAGAGTTAGTCCTTCACATGATAGTCCAATTCTTCTACTCTTTTTCCTTGACTCAAAGTTGCATATACATCTTTAAAGTCCATATCCTGAGCATACTGTTCTATGTAGCTTTCATGCAGCACAAAATTATGCTTAAGTATGGTAGATGCATTTATAATGGGTCTGTATAACATGTCTACAACCTTGTTATGTATGCCCTTTTTATATCTGATGACTAAATGAAACTGTTGTAGAAAACCCATCCATCTGTAATGTCTTGATTATTGCAACTTAGTCTGGGAGTGTAGATATTGAAGTGGCTGATGATCAGTATGTATTACTGTTTCTTTGCCCATTAAGTAATGTTTCCACTTTTTCACACTCTGAACTAATGCATACAATTATTTATCATATGTAGGATAGCTAACTACTGCAGGATTAAAAGTCTCAGAATGATAACATATGGGTTTACTGTGCTGTGTCAACACTGCTCCCATGGCATAATCCTGGCATCAGTTTGGATCTCAAATGGTCTTTGTAGATCTGGCAGTGCTAGTATAGGTGCTGTACTAATTTTTGCTTTCAAGGTGTCGAAGGGTTTCTGCTATTTTCCTCCCCACTGAAACACCTTGTTCAATCTTGTCAAAGCATGTAAGGGAGCTACAATTGAGGAAAAATTTGAAATTAACTTCCTCCAATACTATGCTGCTCCTAAGAAGCTTCTTACTTCTGTAGCAGACTTGGGTTTAGGCCAGTTTATAATGACTGCCACTTTAGAGGGATCTATTTTCAATTCACCTCCCCCTACTCTATGACCCAAATAATTTAGAGAGGTTTTGCCAAATTCACATTTGGAGAGTTTAACATAAAGTTTTTCTCTTTTCAAAACATCTAATGTTTGCTTAACGTGCTTTAAATGTTCTTCCCACATTTTACTAAAAATCAGCATGTCATCTAGATACACAATAACAAAATCATCAAGTAAAGGTCTGAGTACATCATTAGTTAATCTCATGAAAGTAGCAGGGGAATTGGTCAAGCCAAAAGGCATAACCAGCCATTCATACAATCCCTGCTTTGTTTTGAAAGTAGTCTTCCATGCATCTTGCTCTGCAACTCTGACCTGATGGTATCCACTGCGCAAATCCAGCTTGGTGAAATAAACAACTTCCTTCAATTGATCTAAAAGATCATCTATGCGAGGAAGGGGATAACAATTTTTGATTGTTATCTTACTCAATGCTCGATAATCAATGCACATTCTCCATGAGCCATATTTCTTTCTCACTAAAACGATTGGTGATCCATATGGTGATGTGCTAGGCCTAATGAACCCTTTCTCGAGCAACTCCTGCACCTGCTTCTTGATTTCAGCATTCTCTAAAGTAGATAACCTGTACATCCCAATGTTAGGCAAAGGAACATCTTGCTACAAACTAATATCATGTATTATTCTGTTTTTTGGTGGTAGATGATGAGCCCCAAAAATGTACAATTATTTGGGCTCATTCAACCTCCTAATTTGGCTTAGTCCACCATTCTCATTTGTTTATTGCATGTTTTTGATTATTTTTATGTTAATAGAGTGAATTTGGTTAGTCATTATGCCAACAAGTCTAATGGGTGCTTTGTGTAGCCTTTTTGGTCAACTTGGAGACAAATTTGAAGGTCTTAATGAGCACTTGGCAGCCAAATTCGTGGGAGAACAAGCTAGAGGATTTGTAGGAAGGTGTCCCCCTCATTTATGGGCCCTTACCTCGAATTCTCCACCATCAGCTCGGAGTTCAAGGGCCACCGAATCAATCAGCTCAAGGGCAGCCAAGCAAGTCAAGTTGGACTGCTGTTAACTACAAGTCTTGGGCAGCCAAGTCCCTAACTTTTAGGAGGACTGTTGGGTCCTCAAATTGTATAAATAAGAAGGCTTGGGGCCTCATTTTGGTTAGCTAGTGGGTAGTCATTTTGTTTTAGCCATTAGTCAGCTAGTTTGTAGTTCGATTTTTATGCAATAGATTAGCTTTGCTTTCAGCTCATGTTCAAGTTCTCCTTGTGGACAGTTTTGATGTAACTTTTCATTTCTTGATTAATAAAGATGGATCCAGCTTTGCACCAGCTCTAAATCTCTCTTGGGAGGCTGTAGCTCTTGGGGTTGGGCCCATCTCAAGCGCCCAGTACCTCCCTTGTTTATATTTATGTGTTTGCTGCGTTCTTGAAATAAAATCTGCTCTTTAGATCTTGCTTTGTTATTGTAGTTGGTTTTGATGGGTAACGTAGCTTTTTATGCTTAGAATCGATTGGTAGGAGTTTGTATGCATTTAGATATTTTGGCATGTTCTTGCTCACGTGAGGTATATGGTTCTCTTTTCAAACAAGGCTGTTGTTTATTCATTCATTAACAGTTGGATTGAGTTAGCTAGGACTTGGTTTGCTTGCAAGAATTCATTGATTTGTTTGAATAAGCATTGTGCAGGGCATCTCTATCACCTTCATCACCTCCTCATTCATCTGAGCCTCGTTCAGGTCAGCTCCTCCATCACCAAGTCTGTTCCCTCATCTCCCATCTTCTCTTTTGCCAAGTAACCTTACCTTCTTCCCCATTGTCATCTCAACTACCTTCAAGCCAAGTCAGCTTTCCACATCATCTCACCACTCCATCCATCAGCTCCTGGATCACTTCAGACCCCCATCCTACCTCCATAACCATCCATGCATCTTCCATCAACCATCCATCCTCAAACATCCCATTTCAGAACATCATGTAGAAGAATTGCAGACCTTCCTGTAGAAACCCTTGCGTTTCCTGTAGAATCCCCTGCAGACATCCTGTAGGAGGCCACTCACTCGGTTGCTGAGCCTCTGAACGTGAGGAACCTCTGCGGACTGATGCTAAGGATCTCTGGGGACCTCTCCTAGCCTCCCCAACCTTTCCCAAGCTTTCCTTCCTTCCACATCACATCTGCACAACCAAACCCTAATAAGCACAAAATCACAATCACTCCATCCACTTAAAGAAAAAAATATAAAAACATGTCTTTTAAGATGCAAGTAGATTAGATTCATGCATTTTCACTTATTAGAAGTAATGGCATCATTGGTAGAAGTTTCCTTCACATTCTTTGCATCATAGAGGTTAGACTAGTTAAATTAGGGTTTCCTAGGGTTTCCATGTTTTGATTTGCTTTCAGTTCATTTTCGCCAAGTAGATTAGTCTTCTTTGAGCTAGCTTTCGTCCATCATTTAACAAGCTTCTTCTGAGAGCCTATAGAAGTTGGCTTGAGCCCTAGCGGACTTGTGCCAGCTGACCAAGTGACAGCTGCGACAAGAGCTAGTACTTGTGCATACAGCACCGTCGCTTCCAAGTTTGTACGAACTACCGGGTTGATAAAATTAGAGATAGGAAGCTCCAGGAGTTGTCGCATTACTGCTACAATACTGGAGCTCACCAGCAGACCTTGAGGTTCTTGAAACAAGACATCATACTCTGAAACAATCTTTTCTATTTCAGCTTGCTGATCAGAATTACAGCCGTCAAATACATTGGCTTTATCAGTTTATTTTCCTTTACAACCATTAGTAAGAAATGTTTGCATGAATTTATCATTCTTTTCATCTGTCCTGAGTTTATGAGAGTTTAATTATTCTTGACCTTATGAGCTCTTACAAAGTATTCGATTCCATCTTTAACAAGTAGATACTTGTTCTCGGCTGTATAGAAAATAGCCTTTCTATCATATAAGTAAGGACTTCCTAAAACAATTCCACATATATCCAAAGGAATTACATCTAACTCGACCTCATGTACAAATGCTGACCCAAAAGAAAACTTGAGTTTTCACTGTCTAGTCACTTTTAGTTGTGCTTTATCATTCAACCATCCTAATGGGTATGGCTTCTTATGAGGTGTAGTTGCTAATCCCAATTTCTTTACAATTTCTTTAGAAATCAGATATACTTCTGAGCCACTATCAAACAAAGTATCATTTGGAAACAACTCGAATATGGAAAAGCTCATACCTTTTTCTCTCATGTTCTTCATCAATAACAGATTGAGCAGAATTACTAGTAGATGCTTCAGAATTCTTACCTTTTATACCGGTGGCTGCAATGATTGTTTCATCTCCCGAGTCTGACCCCAAATCTTTCTGAATAGCTGCAGCAGTCTTCTTCTTCTTGCCCTCAGACTTCTTAGGTCTCAGCTCTGGATGTAGAATCCAACAGTGCTCATCATCATGCCCCTCCTTTTTACAGTGAGTGCACGAGGCTTTTCCTTTTTGTGTAGTGTTATCCTTCCTTGCTTTCCACTTCTACTTTCTTTTCTCCTTGCTCTTGCTTACAGTGGGTTGGGATGGTCCCCCAAGTTCTGGATTTCCATTCTTTCCTCTAGCTTCTACATGAGTAGCTTGTATAGGTACCTCATCTATACTAGTGGGATTAAACATGAGGATGGTATGCCTCATGTAGTTGTGTAGACCACCAATGTACTTCAAAAGAGTTTCTGGTGAGTCTAATGAAATACCCAACATCAATGCTTTCTTTCTAAACTCTTGAGTATACCCTTGTACACTTTTCCCTTTCAACTGCCGAAGAGTTTGCCAACTCATCATGGCTTGTTGCATGTAGGCTAATGGATAGAACTGCTTTTTCATTGCAGTAACAAATTCACTCCAGACAGAGATGGTCTTACCATGCTTGCTCATATCAGCTTGTGTTATGCCTTCCCACCAAACCAAGACAATGCCCCCTAGGCATAGGCTTTCCAGCTGAATCTTACTCTTGTTTGAGTCTATATTTTGTACTCTGCAATACACATCAATTTGTCTAATCCAATTGTCCAACATTTTAGCATTTAGCTCTCCATCATATATAGGCAAATCAAATTTAACATCTAACTTAATCAAAGATGCTTTCTTATTATGCACAAGGCTACTAGGAGGTGTAGGGAAGCTTTCTTCTTTTCCCTTTCCTTTGGAATGGTCATGGGAATGAGATTCATCTTCTTATTTATCTTGCTTAGAGCTTGATGAATCTTCACCCTTATGCTTTCTAAAGTCCCAATACATTTCTTCTACCATAGAATTTATAGCTAGGAAACTTTCTATGAATTGAGGGTCTGGCCCTATAGAACCTTCTTCTGACATTGTCTTTCGAGAATATACTCTCCCAATTTCAGGATTAGTTTCCACCAACTCTCCTTCTCCTAATTTGAGCTTTGATCTAGCGAGCATTCACAACTAAACCAACAAAAGCTTGTCTAACCTTACAGCCTAGAGCTTTGATACCACTTGATTTGAAAATCACCCTATGAGTGACCTTAGTTGAAGATTTATTAAACAAAAGGTATTACGGACGCATGTGCCGGTGTGTGTGTTCTGTGTTATTGAAACAACGGATCGATCAAATTGCCAATACATAGAAAATAATTGGAAAGACAGCAGAGGAATACAGTAAGAAACACAAAGACACAAACACTTTTAATAAGGAGTTCACCCTATTCTCCAAGGCTACGTCTCCAGTCCATCTTCATTGGTGGCCTTGTTTTATTGTGTCTTTCAGTAGAGAAATTACAATACAGGGACTCAATATGAGTTCTCCTGAAGCAGATTTTGCTTGGCAAGGTGGTTCTTGGATTCCCCAAGCCACTCAGAGTACACAGACTCTTGTTCTTCCTACCAGATCTGTGACCCTTGGTCTACAGTGGAAAGAGCCAACTATGGTGCTCAATCCAGATAGATTCCTCTATGGGAAGGCTTGATTCTTCAAGCTCTCTGGTGCTCAATGCTGCCTGTGGACAGCTCGGCCCTGTGTCTCCTCTGCTTGGCTCTACTGCTCTCTGTGCTCACTCCTCCTCTCAGGGTTCACTGTTCGCTGTCTTTTCTGGTCACTTGGACTCTTTTCTCTCTCTCTTCTAAATCCCCTTCAACTGTCTCTATTCATGGCTTTAGCCATTTGACCTCCATGCTTGTTCTGTTCGTCTCCCGCATGCGTCGATTGGAGTTCCCTGTTCGGCGTCAGCATGAATGCTCAAGAAGTAGCCATGTGTCGTCATTGGAATAACGCCAGCTAGTTCGTCGATTCATTTCTTTCGTTATGTCGTGGATACGTTCTTTCTCCACCGTGGCATTCAACAGACTCCAAATCCCCTTAAATCACAACTTAATTCCCTATCGATTCCGCTTCCATCTATTGGGCGCAATCTTAGCCGTCCGATCTGGGCTCCTCTAGATCCAATGTCATATGCACGTTGAGCGCGGTTGACTTGATCGACTGATAACACGTGATCACGGAAGTTTTTCTCTCACCTCCGCTGTCACACGTCGATCGCTGAGTGGGATCGCTCCACTCTCCTCCAAAACCTCTTACCATTCAAGGGTGCCCTGATCAAACCACCAGTTTTGAGGTTGTGGGTCCCACCTTCGTATGTTGGTGCTTTTCGTTTCTCCGCCCATGGTCCTCTGGCTCCCAACGTGACCGAGTGCTTAAGGCTCTGCCATTTTAGCCCTGTTCGCCCAGGCGCTAAGCACACATCGAAAATCAGCTCCTTTTCCCATTCCGGGGCTCCCAGGGGCTACATCGACCTCCTGCACAGTCTCCATGGGCCTTAGTCAATACGCTTTATCGAGGTCCTCGTCATTCCACACCGGCTGCCATGGCCACTGGTTCAGGGTGTTTTCGATTGCTGTTTTGGATTCTTCAAGGATTTGTTTTGTCCCGATATAATCATGGTTCTATGACAATCGTTTATGGATCTGTTTCGGATCAACCATGGACCAAAACCACTTAGGACCAATACCTTGGACCAAATACCTAGGGTCAATTCCTCGGACCAGATACCTTGGACCAATACCATGGATCAAAATACCATGGACCAAATACCTCAGACCAGAAACTTAGTTTTCCAAGGTATACATGATTTTCCTTCTATGAAAGTGTGTGTGTACATATACGCGGATTGTATATAGTGAATCTGCATGTATATGCAGCTTGGTCAATGGTGAACCTGCATATACCTCTCTTTCTTCACCCTGTGAAGACTGATCTGTAATTCTTTGATGTTTACCTGCTATACTGTGATCTTTCATCTGAGTTAGTTGCCATCAAGGACAATACCCGTATCATAATGCGAACACATCCTACTTCGCTTTCGCCATCATACGTGGTTTGTGACAAGTCATGTTAGAACCCCCTCTTGACTTCAAAGATATATCTGTTGGACAAACATTTTGGAGGGTGAACTATAACAAACTCCATGATAGATGTGAAAAGATTCAAAATATATTGTGAGGACTCATCTTGTCATCTGACCCTCCTTATAGTGCCATCAATGTTGATAGTGTGGGACCAAACAACATGTTAGGGAATCTCCCCAGTAAGAATTCTCAACTAGACCTTAGACTCTTTGGAGTAGGAGTCCCAACAATGGGTAGTATGGTATCACCTTGATTGCAGTTGTGCGTAGAGGTAAGTAAGATTTCCTTGTTGGAAGAAAGGGTGTGACCTTGCAACAAGTCAGGGAAGATGGACAGAAAGGCTCTAACACACGGAAGGGGAGAGGAGTGCACCCCTTAGAAGCCTGTAATAGTACACACCAAGACACGAGCTGAAAGACATCACAAGATGGAAAGCAGAATATGTTGGAAGTAATACTGAGAGGGGGGGTGAATCAGTATTATCAAGTCAAATATTCCTTCTTCAAAATCAAATGATATACGCTACTTTAGTTAATTAAACCCGCGTATATACACAACTATGTAGAAGGAAACCCGTGTATACAATGCAAACTTTTAGATGACTTTATCTTCCTGATGTTGATTATTAATCTGTGTGTGAGAATCAAATAACCAGTAACTAGAAACAGTAAAACATAGAAGAAAGACAATTGCACACAAGAACACAAGATATAAGGTGGAAACCCAATGTGGGTGAAAACCACCTGCTGCAATTCGTCTCTATCTTCTCTTTAATTAGAAACTTCTTTTTACAATTGTACTGGTGCAGTCCTTTACCAGTACGCAGGCTGTAACCTGCAGAGAGCTACAACCCTCTCTCGTTTTCCAGCTTCTCCTGTAAGGGAGCTGTTGGCATTATGTTTCAGGAATGGCTATATATGTTACAGATGTTGTGCTTGATGGCAACTCCCATGACAAGGCTCTCTTTTTATTGAAAAATAAGAAGGACGCAGGAAATCAGTTCAGAAGGTGCGTACCCGCAGGTACACCTTGCAGGGACCGCGTCCAGAGACGCAGGCCAGCCATTCAGGAGGTGCGTCCACCCAGTGCACACATTTCAAGGCAGAGAAAAGCTCACGTGGGGGTTTCTTGTGTTTTACTCTTGGTATCTAGCCGACGGTATTGTGTTATTATGGTGTCGGCTCATGGTATTGTTCCATGTTTTGAGGAGGAGCTTGCCTATATAAAGCAAAGGAGATCATTTGGATTTGGCAAGTCTTTGGTTGAATATCTTATGAGGTGAGATCTGGTCTAGATCTAAAAGGCGAATCTACTGAAGGACTGAGATCTCTTTGGCGCAAGATCAGATCTGTAGATCTGACTGTTTGGGTTACACTTAAAGTCTTGAAATCATTCGTACCCGAAAGGACACAGGTACAGTGAAAGGAAAGTGCACCGGGACGCAGTGCAGTAGGAGGATACCTGCATGGGGACGCAGGGCAGACGAAGTTCAGGTGCGTCCGGGACGCAGTTCAGTATCTGGAGATCTGCGTGGGGACGCAGGGCGACCAAGGTTCAGGTGCGTCCCTGAAGCAACAGGACGCGGCGCGATAGTGTCTTCGGGTGCGTCCCTGCAGCAATAGGACGCGGCGCGATAGTGTTTTTGGGTGCGTCCCTGAAGCAACAGGACGCAGAGCAGTTGAAGGAACAGTGCGTAGGCACGTAGTGCAGCAGAAGGATCTCTGCGGGTGGTCGCAGGAAAGCAGAAGGTGGACTGCGTCTATACGCAAGTCACAGAAGGGAAAGTTGCGTCTCTGTATTAAGATGTTCTGTTGATTGAATTTCTCTGTTGATAAGGTGTTCTGGGTTAGTTTTGTTATTGCTGATCTGATAACTGTAATGGACTGTAACTGATATGTACTTGGTGACCATTTGATGCTTTATGAAAAGAAGTAGGGGGTTGTAGCTCCCTTCCAAGAGAGACTGGAAAACGAGAGAGAGTTGTAGCTCTCTGCAGGTTGCAGCCTGCGTACTGGTAAAGGACTGCACCAGTACAAAATCATTGTAAAAGGAGTATCTAATTTGAAAGAAGATAGAGACATATTGCAGCAGGTGGTTTTCACCCACATTGGGTTTCCACCTTACATCTTGTGTTCTTTGGTGTGACTATCTGTTTTCTTTGTTCATGCTCATTATTTTATGGTACTGACATGCAAAAATAATTCAAAGATCAAATAAGGAAGATTTATTAATTGCTAGATAATACTGATTCACCCCCCCCTCTCAGTATTATTTCCAACAATTGGTATCAGAGCAGGTCCTTCAGAAAAGCTTGATCGCTTGAAGGTAGATCGTTCATCATGAGCAACTACGAGAGAGAAGCATCAATCAGGCCACCAGTTTTTGATGGGACAAACTTCAATTATTGGAAGGTAAGAGTTACTGCATATCTTCAATCTCTTGGTACAGAAGTTTGGGACATTGTAGAAACAGGCTATACTTTTCCTTCAGCTACTCCTACAGATCCAGCTGAGAAAAAGAAGTATGAAACAAATGCAAAAGCAGTCAGTACTCTGTTAGGATGTATATCCCAAATGGAATTCATGAAGGTAATGCACTACAAATCCGCAAAAGAAATATGGGACAAAATTGTCACAAGCTATGAAGGAGATGAACAGGTAAAGCGTGCTAAACTTCAAACTCTCAGGATTCAGTATGAGACTCTCAAGATGTATAATGATGAAAGTGTGGCTAACTATTTTCTTCGGGTAGATGAGATTGTTAATTGTATGAAAAATTTGGGTGAAGAAATAAGAGAGGCTATAGTGGTTGAAAAGGTTTTAAGATCTTTGTCTCCCAAGTTTGAATCTAAAGTATCTGCTATAGAAGAAAAGGAAAATCTACGAATTCTTACTGTGTCTCAGCTACATGGAATTCTAACTGCTTATGAAATGAGAAAGGGAGGTCCTTCAGACAGAAGAGAAGCTGCTTTCAAGGCATCAGGCAAAGGAGATTATTATGAAGCAAGCCACGTCCCAGAAGAAGAGGAAGAAGAATCAAACTTTGTCAGAAATCTTCAAAGGGGTTCTGGAAGGTTCAGAGGTAAGTTACCTTTTAAATGCTTTGCTTGTGGAAGAGTAGGTCATTATGCTTCAAAATGCCCTTATAAGGATAAAGGAAAGGAACCTGCTAGATGGAACAAGAAATAGAACACAAATAAGAAAAGCTACTACACTCATGAAGATAGTGATGGTCTATCAAACAGTGATGAAGATGAACAAGGTAATGAATATAAGTTGTTAATGGCATTTGAAGATGATGATTATATGGATGCTGTAGATGTGGATAACCTTTATGATGAAATTACTAGACTCAAGAGATGTATAGAAGAAAAGAACATGATCATTGATACTCTACAATTTCAAATTGATGAAAAGGAAAAACATCTTGAAAAATTAGAAGGTGAAATTGTTGGTCTTAGAAAAGAGATTGAGAAAACAAAATCTATTAATCTCAAGTTTGTCAAAGGATCTGAAACTTTGGATGAGATT
This sequence comes from Pinus tabuliformis, assembly GCA_031772625.1. Classification (NCBI taxonomy): domain Eukaryota; kingdom Viridiplantae; phylum Streptophyta; class Pinopsida; order Pinales; family Pinaceae; genus Pinus; species Pinus tabuliformis. The sequence goes on along the minus strand of CM062812.1, from coordinate 989,280,157 downwards.
ATCAATGTGCAGCGATCTCCTCTAAACAAGACAGGTCTGGGCTATAATGGAGAAAATTCTCAAGCATCCACCTCAAAAAGTTATCTTGATGCAGCAAGAAGAAATGAGCAAAAGCAAAATGAAGATCATCAGGTAAAGCAGGGACGAATTACAAACAGAAACTATCAGGGGCAATCCATCTTAAGGGTGAACAAAAGCTACAATCAGCCACAGGTAAAATCTTCTCAATTTGGTTCAAGAATGGATGACAATAGAAATTACAATCATTTGGCCGGTAGATTTGATAACCGCAGAAGTTTCTTCAATGGACAATGCTTTTCTTGCCATAACTTTGGTCACAAAGCAGCTCAATGTGTTGCATATAAAACAATCATGACTAGGGAAGCTCAAAAACAAAGAAGTATGACAGGGATTACAAAAAGGACCTATAACAACTTTTCGGTTCTTGAAAATGAAGTTGAATGTTCTATTTGCAATAACTTTGGTCATGAAGACTCTGAATGCAGGAGCAGGTTTCAGCAGAAAAAGGAACAAGCCTCAAGCACCAAAACATGGAGAATAAAGGAACCTCAAACAGAAAGATGTGGGATAGCTTTTTATGCAGAGGGACAGGAAAATCTATGGTACAGTGACAGTGGATGTTCGAAGCATATGACAGGTGATAAAGAAAAACTTGAATCTTATTCTGCTCTAGAAAAGGGAAATAAAGTCTCTTTTGGAAATGATACTCCTGCAACTATAAAAGGAAAAGGCATTGCTCAGTTAAAAGAAAAGGTAAAGGCTGGAAATGTACTGTATGTTGATGGATTGAAGCATAATCTTCTAAGTGTCAATCAGATGTGTGATCAAAGAACCAAGGTTATATTCAGATCGAATGGATGTCTTGTTCGTGATCTTGATACAGGTAAAACAGTGCTCAAAGGCAAAAGAACTCCAAATAATCTGTACATATTTGAAGAAGGACAACAACAATGCTATCTAAGCAAGGATGAAGAGCAATGGTTATGGCATCGAAGGTTGGGACATCTAAGCTTCTCACAAATAAGGAAAGCATGCAAATATCAGGCAGTTCATGATCTTCCAGATATCAAAATTCCTGACAACACCATATGCAAATCATGTCAGTTTGGAAAAAAAACCAGAACTAATTTTCCAGAGAAAGAAGGATCAGCTAGCATGCCTCTTGAGCTAGTACATACAGATACATGCGGTCCTTTCAGGAAAAGAACACCTCGAGGAGAAGAATACTTGATATTATTCATTGACGATTTCTCCAGGTTTGTCTGGTTAGGACTTATGAAGCACAAAGATGAAGCATTCGAAAAACTCAAATCCTTCAAAGCCTTGGTTGAAAATCAATCAGGTCACAAAATTAAGTGCCTCAGATCTGATAGAGGTGGGGAATTTACTTCAAATGAATTTTTCGATTTCTGTGAAGAACATGGGATAAGAAGAGAATTCTCTACAGCAAGAACTCCTCAGCAAAATGGAGTTGTGGAAAGGATGAACAGAACAATCCAACAAATGGCTCGTGCTATGCTTGATGAGTCAGGAACTCCCGCAACTTTCTGGGGTGAAGCTGCACATGCTGCGGTTGTTATTCTCAACAAGACAAATGTCCGGGTGAACAACACTCAAACTCCTCATGAGCTTTGGAATGGCAGGACTCCTTCGGTAAAGCACTTCAAAATCTTTCGGAGCAAATGCTATATCAAGAATACTGATAAGCAGCTTGGCAAACTTGAACCTAGGGCAGATGAAGGCATTCTTCTTGGTTACTCTCCATATAGCAAAGCATACAAGTCTTACAATAAAAGACTTGGCAGAATTGTTGACAACATTGATGTAGTAGTTGATGAGAAGGGATACATTCCTAGGCAAGTCCATCATGAAGACATCGAAGAAGATGAAGGCTACCCTCAAAGACAGAATGATGAAGAAGAAGAACCTCAAGAAGAACCTCAAGAAGAGCCAGAGGAGCAAACAAGAATAAAGAAAAGACTCCATCTAGATATGTTCAGAAGAACCATCCAGAATCTCAGATTATGGGGCAGAAAGAAGCAGGTGTACAAACAAGAAGAACAGTTGCAGAAGCCTCAAGCTATTTGGCATTACTCTCCTCTACTGAACCACAAAATGTGAAAGAAGCATGCAAAGAAGAATGTTGGGTGAAAGCAATGGATGAAGAACTTGAGCAAATCGAAAAGAACAACACTTGGGAGCTGGTTCCTAGACCAAAGGATAAGAATGTTATCGGAACAAAATGGGTCTTCAAAAATAAATTAAATGAAAATGGAGAAGTAATTAGAAACAAAGCCAGACTTGTTTGTAAAGGGCATGCGCAGCAAGAAGGAATAGACTTTGAAGAAACCTTTTCTCCTGTTGCAAGACTTGAGGCCATCCGAATGTTTCTTGCTCTCTCAAGTTTTCAAAACTTCAAAGTATTTCAAATGGACGTGAAATCAGCCTTTCTGAATGGAGACTTGGAAGAAGAAGTGTACATTGAACAGCCAGATGGGTTCATTCTTGGAAATGATCCAAATCTTGTATGCAGATTGAAAAAGGCTCTCTATGGTCTCAAACAAGCTCCAAGGGCTTGGTACTACCGTTTGGACAAATATCTTCATCAACAAGGTTTTTCAAAAGGATCAGCAGATAGCAATCTTTATATAAAAGTTGAAAATGACAAATTGCTAATACTTGTTGTGTATGTAGATGACATTATTTTTGGCAGCAATGAAGAAGCTATGAGTCAAAGCTTTGCCTCGGTCATGCAGAAAGAATTTGAAATGTCCTTGCTAGGAGAACTGACATATTTCCTTGGTTTGCAAATCCAACAAAAGGAAGGAGGAATCTTTTTATCTCAAACCAAGTATCTCAAACAGATTTTGAAGAAATATGGCATGGAAGATGCAAAACCAGTATGTACACCCATGGTCACAGGATGTAGTCTCAGTGCAAATGATGAATCTGCAGTAGTACATCAACCAACTTACAGATCTATGATTGGAAGTTTACTTTATTTGACAGGTACCCGACTGGACATCATGCATGCAGTTGGAATAGTTGGAAGATTTCAGGCAAATCCGAAGGAGACTCATCTTCAGGCAGTAAAGAGAATTTTCAAATATCTTCAAGGGACTCAAAATTATGGCTTATGGTATCCTAGAGATACAGATCTTACTCTTCATGCTTATATAGATGCAGATTGGGCCGGAAGCGTGGATGATAGGAAAAGCACAAGTGGTGGTGCATTCTTTATGGGTTCCAGACTGGTATCTTGGTTCAGCAAGAAACAGAGTTCGATTGCCTTGTCTACAGCTGAAGCGGAATATGTTGCTGCTGCATCTTGTTGCACCCAACTTCTTTGGATGATGCAGACTTTGCAGGATTTTCAAATCACTTGTACACCACCTATCCCCATCTTATGTGATAACACAAGTGCAATCAGCATCTCAAAGAATCCGGTTATGCATTCAAAAACCAAGCACATACCAATCAAGTATCATTTTCTCCGGGAACAAGTGCTTGAACAGAAGGTCAAGTTGGAGTATGTTCCTTCTAAGGAACAAGTTGCTGATATTCTCACAAAACCATTGCCCAGGGACACCTTTGAATACCTCAGGCAAAAGCTGGGGGTTGTTGATGCATCATCTTATTGTTGAATCTTTTCTGATTGATGGTCCAGGTTCAGGGGGAGCATATAATGCATTGTTGGCATTATGGAGGATGGTCAGAAGGAGATCTTGGAAATAGCTGCAATATGTCTCTATCTCTTTCATGGAGGATTATGGTTCTTTGTTGCAGATCTGGTTCAGGGGGAGCATGATCTTAGGGGGAGCATACCCTTTGCCCTTGATGTCAAAGGGGGAGAATGAAGCAAAGTTTGTGAGGTTGCCATCAAGTCCAAAGGGGGAGATTGTTGGCATTATGTTTCAGGAATGGCTATATATGTTACAGATGTTGTACTTGATGGCAACTCCCATGACAAGGCTCTCTTTTTATTGAAAAATAAGAAGGACGCAGGAAATCAGTTCAGAAGGTGCGTACCCGCAGGTACACCTTGCAGGGACCGCGTCCAGAGACGCAGGCCAGCCATTCAGGAGGTGCGTCCACCCAGTGCACACATTTCAAGGCAGAGAAAAGCTCACGTGGGGGTTTCTTGTGTTTTACTCTTGGTATCTAGCCGACGGTATTGTGTTATTATGGTGTCGGCTCGTGGTATTGTTCCATGTTTTGAGGAGGAGCTTGCCTATATAAAGCAAAGGAGATCATTTGGATTTGGTATGTCTTTGGTTGAATATCTTATGAGGTGAGATCTGGTCTAGATCTAAAAGGCGAATCTACTGAAGGACTGAGATCTCTTTGGCGCAAGATCAGATCTGTAGATCTGATTGTTTAGGTTACACTTAAAGTCTTGAAATCATTCATACCCGAAAGGACGCAGGTACAGTGAAAGGAAAGTGCACCGGGATGCAGTGCAGTAGGAGGATACCTGCGTGGGGACGCAGGGCAGCCGAAGTTCAGGTGCGTCCGGGATGCAGTTCAGTATCTGGAGATCTGCGTGGAGATGCAGGGCGACCAAGGTTCAGGTGCGTCCCTGAAGCAACAGGACGCGGCGCGATAGTGTCTTCGGGTGCGTCCCTTCAGCAACAGGACGCGGCGCGATAGTGTTTTTGGGTGCATCCCTGAAGCAACAGGACTCAGAGCAGTTGAAGGAACAGTGCGTAGGCACGCAGCGCAGCAGAAGGATCTCTGCGGGTGGTCGCAGGAAAGCAGAAGGTGGACTGCGTCTATACGCAGGTCACAGAAGGGAAAGTTGCGTCTCTGTATTAAGATGTTCTGTTGATTGAATTTCTCTGTTGATAAGGTGTTCTGGGTTAGTTTTGTTATTGCTGATCTGATAACTGTAATGGACTGTAACTGATATGTACTTGGTGACCATTTGATGCTTTATGAAAAGAAGTAGGGGGTTGTAGCTCCCTTCCAGGAGAGACTGGAAAACGAGAGAGAGTTGTAGCTATCTGCAGGTTGCAGCCTGCGTACTGGTAAAGGACTGCACCAGTACAAAATCATTGTAAAAGGAGTATCTAATTTGAAAGAAGATAGAGACATATTGCAGCAGGTGGTTTTCACCCACATTGGGTTTCCACCTTACATCTTGTGTTCTTTGGTGTGACTATCTGTTTTCTTTGTTCATGCTCATTATTTTATGGTACTGACATGCAAAAATAATTCAAAGATCAAATAAGGAAGATTTATTAATTGCTAGATAATACTGATTCACCCCCCCCTCTCAGTATTATTTCCAACAGGAGCTACAACCCCCTTAGCTCTTGCACTAGCCAAGATACTAGTACGTAGGTGTTGGCCTACAGAAGGCTACAACCTTCTCTTTCTTTAGGGACCACGTTTCATGAATTTTCAGACTGGATCCACAATTAGCATCAATCAAACATCAAGAATTTCTGCATCAACCAATCACCTTTTCACCAATCAAAACTGAATCAAAACACTTCTTTGATGACTGTACCCAGATCACAGTAACAATAACCACACAACAAAACTGAACCCAAAACACTGCAGTAATAAATAGAAGCAGCAAGATCACAACTTAAAATATATACGCTACTTTAATAGCCTGAAACCTGCGTGCATACGCTTCTGTGTATGGAACAACCTGCGTATACGCTGTTTGCCTTCACTGAACTAGCGTATATATGCGCCTTCGCTTCACTGAACCTGTGTACAGATCTATAAAGGATAATTCGCTCTTTCAGATATTCTAATGAACCCAGATTATCAGCTTTATAGATCAAGCAAGCGCCACATATAACAGATCAAAATCATTCAAAGATACTATCATTCAAGCTTAAAGATTATGATCCACCAATACAACTTATCCTTCTCTTTGCGCTAAGGTTCCTCCTTCATTCAGATCCAGATCTGCACCATAATCCAATTACCAGTATTCCAGATCTAGCACTTTATCAGATATTCAACAATAATTCTGATGATCCTTTGCCAAATGATCTCCTTCCTCTTTTATAGTCTTAGGCCTTCCACAATACCACATTCCATAACCATAATAAACCAATACCACAGACCCAATACTTGGGATCAACGCGTCTGATGAGGTACCATGGTCCAAAACCATAGGTTCAAATACCTAGGACTAACTATCATGGACCAAAGGTAAGTTCTCCAACATATACGTGCCTTTCCTTGCATGAAAGTGCGTGTATATGCCCACGCGCCTTTGAAACGTCTAACCTGCGTGTATACGCGTCTTCGTCTAGATGAACCTGCGTATATGTCTTTTCCTTCATTCTGAAAGCCTGAACTGAGATTTGTTACCAAAGAGAGTTGCCATCAAGGACAACACCTGTGCCATAGTTCCAAACCTGTGCCATAGTTCCAAACCTGTGCCGTAGTTCCAAACCTGTGCCATAATGCCAACAATCTCCCCCTTTGGACTTGATGGCAACCCAACATCCTCAAAGTCATTCTCCCCCTTTGTCATCAATGGAAAAGGGTTATGCTCCCCCTGAGTACATGCTGAAATTTCTGCCCTGCTGTGCTGACCATGCTCCCCCTGACTATAGGCAAGATCTGCAAAAGATGTTCTTCAAGAAGAACCATGACTTATACATCATAAAAGACCTTCCTATCACCAAAAGAGTCAATACATACATCCATCACCCAACCAAGTGGGGATCATCCACCCAACCATGTGGGGATACATCAGAAATTTACATATGACAACCAAGTTCATTACATGTTCATCCCAAGCATAGTGGGGAAACCAAAATAGGTCGTTACATGACCTTGACACCATAAAAGAGATACCACAAAAGAGATACATGACATAGAGACGAAATATCTAGAACAAGACTTATGAAAGTCACCAATAACTGATAGCAGCAGCATCTGACAATCACCATTCAGATCAGCAACCAAGATTTCCTTCTGTTCTCCCTCTACCTCTGTTCCACCTGAAACCAACAACAGCTGAGAACTAGAACCAAAAGCTTCTAAGATAATGCCAACAATGCATTGTTAGAAGATTATCTGCTCCCCCTGAACCTGTGTCGGATGGTCTCTGTCAAACCCATATCAGAATATCTTCAACCAGAGCCTGTTCCTACTGATATCCATCAAACCTCCATATACGCGACTATCTCTGCACAAACCGGCGTATGTATGCGGATCCTCCTCATGAAACTCGCGTACACCCATTTTTCTCTGAAACAAACAAGCTTTAACAGCAAGACGATGCATCAAATACTCCCAGCTTCTGTCTGAGGTATTCAGATGTCTCCCTGGGCAGTGGTTTGGTGAGAATATCAACAACTTGTTCCTTAGAAGGAACATACTCCAATTTAACCTTTTGTTCCAACACTTGTTCCCGGAGAAAGTGATACTTGATCGGTATGCGCTTGGTCTTTGAATGCATGACTGGGTTCTTTGAAATGTTGATTGCACTTGTATTATCACATAAGATGGAGATAGGTGGGGTACAAGTGATTTGAAAGTCCTGCAAGGTTTGCATCATCTAAAGAAGTTGAGTGCAACAAGATGCAACAGCCACATATTCCGCTTCAGCTGTAGATAAAGCAATCGAACTCTGTTTCTTGCTGAACCAAGATACTAATTTGGAACCCATAAAGAATGCACCACCACTTGTGCTCTTCCTGTCATCCACGCTTCCAGCCCAATCTGCATCTGTATAAGCATGAAGAGTGAGATCTGTATCTCTAGTATACCATAAGCCATAGTTTTGAGTTCCTTGAAGATACTTGAAAATTCTCTTCACTGCCTAAAGATGAGTTTCCTTTGGATTTTCCTGAAAGCTTCCAACTATTTCCACTGCATGCATGATGTCTGGTCGGGTACCTGTCAAATAAAGTAGACTTCCAATCATAGATCTATAGGTTGGTTGATGCACTGCTGCTGATTCATCATTTGCACTGACGCTGCATCCTGTAACCATGGGGGTACATACTGGTTTCGAATCTTCCATGCCATACTTCTTCAGAATTTGCTTGAGGTACTTGGTTTGAGACAAGAAGATACCGCCTTTATTTTGTTGGATTTGCAATCCAAGAAAGTATGTCAATTCTCTAAGCAAGGACATTTTGAATTCTTTCTGCATCACCAAGGCAAAGCTTTGACTCATAGCTTCTTCATTGCTTCCAAAGATAATATCATCTACATACACAACAAGTATTAGCAATTTGTCATTTTCAATTTTTATATAGAGATTGCTATCTGCTGATCCTTTTGAAAAACCTTGTTGATGAAGATATTTGTCCAAATGGTAGTACCACGCCCTTGGAGCCTATTTAAGACCATAGAGAGCCTTTTTTAGTCTGCATACAAGATTTGGATCATTCCCAAGAAGGAAACCATCTGGTTGCTCAATGTACACTTCTTCTTCTAAGTCTCCATTCAGAAAGGCTGATTTTACATCCATTTGAAATACTTTGAACTTCTGAAAGCTTGAGAGAGCAAGGAACATTCGGATGGCCTCAAGTCTAGCAACGGGAGCAAAAGTTTCTTCAAAGTCTATTCCTTCTTGTTGAGCATACCCTTTACACACAAGTCTGGCCTTGTTTCTGATTACTTCTCCATTTTCATTCAACTTATTTTTAAAGATCCATTTTGTCCCTATGACATTCTTATCTTTTGGTCTAGGAACCAACTCCCAAGTGTTGTTCTTTTCGATCTGCTCAAGTTCTTCATCCATTGCCTTGACCCAGCATTCATCTTTGCATGCCTCTTTTACATTTTGTGGCTTAGTGGAGGAGAGCAATGCCAAATAGCTTGAGGCTTCTGCAATTGTTCTTCTTGTTTGTACACCTGCTTCTTTCTACCCCAAAATATGAGATTCTGGATGATTCTTCTGAACGTACCTGGATGGAGTCTTCTCTTCTATCCTTATCTATTCCTCTGGTGCCTCTTGAGGTTCTTCTTCATCATCAGTCTGATTTGGAGAGTAGTCTTCATTCTCTTCGATATTTTCATAATTTACTTGCCTAGGAATGTATCCTTTTTCATCAACCACTACATCAATGCTGTCAACAATTCTTCCAAGTCTTTTATTGTAACACTTATATGCCTTGCTGTGCGGAGAATAACCAAGGATAATGCCTTCATCTGCTCTAGGTTCAAGTTTGCCAAGTTGTTCATCATTGTTCTTAATATAGCATTTGCTTCCAAAAATTTGAAATGCTTTACCAAAGGAGTCTCACCATACCAGAGCTCATGAGGAGTTTGAGCTGTTCACTCGGACATTTGTTTTGTTGAGAATAACAACGGCAACAAATGCAGCCTCACCCCAGAAGGTTGCGAGAGTTCCAGATTCATCAAGCATAGCACAAGCCATTTGTTGGACCGTTTTGTTCATCCTTTCCACCACTCCATTTTGCTGAGGAGTCCTAGCTGTAGAGAATTCCCTTCTTATTCCATGTTCTTCACAGAAATTGAAAAATTCATTTGAGGTAAATTCCCCACCTCTGTCGGACCTGAGGCACTTAATTTTGTGATCTAATTCATTTTCAGCCAAGGTCTTGAAGGATTTGAATTTTTCGAAAGCTTCATCTTTGTGCTTCATAAGTCCTAACCAAACCATCCTGTAGAAGTCGTCAATGAATAATATAAAGTATTCTTCTCCTCGAGGTGACCTTGTCCTAAATGGACCACATACATCTGTATGGACTAGCTCAAGAGGCCTGCTAGCTGATCCTTCCTTCTTAGGGAAGTTAGTTCTGGTTTGCTTACCAAACTGACATGATTTTCATATTGTGTTGTCTGGAATTTTGATATCTGGAAGACCACGAACTGCCTGGTATTTGCATGCTTTCCTTATTTGTGAAAAGATTAGATGCCCCAACCTCCGGTGCCATAACTAGTGTTCATCATCCTTGCTCAAATAACATTGTTGTTGTCCTTCTTCAAATATGTATAAATTATTTGGAGTTCTTCTACCTTTGATCACTATTTTTCATGTATCAAGATCACGAACACTACATCCATTTGATCGAAATATTACCTCGGTTCCTTGATCGCACATCTGACTAACACTCAGTAGATTATGCTTCAAGCCATCAACATACAAAACATTTCCAGCTTTGACTTTTTCTTTCAACTGAGCAGTGCCTTTTCCTTTTATGGCTGCAGGGGTATCGTTTCCAAAAGAAACTTTCTTTCCCTTTTCTAAAGCAATATATGATTCAAGTTTTTCTTTATCACCTGTCATATGATTCGAACATCCACTGTCGATGTACCATATATTTTCCTGTCCTTCTACATAAAAATCTATCCCACATCTTTCTGGTTGTGGTTCCTTTATTCTCCATGTTCTGGTGCTTGAGGCTTGTTCCTTTGTCTGCCAAAACCTGCTCCTGCATTCAGAATCTTCATGACCGAAGTTATTACAAATAGAACATTCAATTTCATTTTCAAGGGCCGAAAAGTTTTTATAGGTCCTTTTCACAATCCCAGTCATACTTCTTTGTTTTTGAGCTTCTTTAGTCATGATTGTCTTATAGGCAACACATTGAGCTGCTTTGTGACCAAAGTTATGGCAAGAGAAACATTGGCCATTGAAGAAACTTCTGCGATTATCAAATCTACTAGCCAAATGATTGTAATTTCTATTGTCATCCATTCTTGAAGAAAATTGAGAAGTTTTTACCTGTGGCTGGTTGTAGCTTTTGTTCACCCTTAAGATAGATTGCCCCTAATTTACCTGGTGGTCTTTGTTATTTCTTGATGTAATTCGTCCCTGTTTTACCTGGTGATCTCCATTCATTGGGCTTTTGCTCATTCCTCCTTGCTACATCAAGATAACTCTTTGAGGGGGATGCTTGAGATGCTTCTCCATTATACCCCAGACCTGTCTTGATTAGTGGAGAACTATGTACATTGATAATCTCATCTAGAGTTTCAGATCCATTAACAAATTTAAGATTTAGAGCCTTTGTTTTCTCAATTTCTTTTCTAAGGCCAACAATTTCACATTTTAACTTCTGAAGAATTTTTTCTTTTTCATCAAGTTGGAATTGCAGAGTATCAATGATCATATTCTTTTCTTCTAAACATGTTTTGATTCTAGAAATCTCTTCATAAAAACCATCTACATCTATAGCATCCATGTAATCATCATATTCAAAAGCCATTAAAAGTTTATAATCATTACCTCGTTCATCTTCGTCACTATTTGATAGGGCATCACTGTCTTCATGAGTGCAGTAAATTTTCTTAGTTGCATTCTATTTCTTGTTCCATCTAATAGGTTCCTTTCCTTTGTCAACCTAATCCTTATGAGGACATTTGGCAGCATAGTGACCAACTCTTCCACAAGCAAAGCATTTGAAAGGTAACTTACCTCGGAACCGTCCAGTACCCCGTTGAAGATTTCTGACAAAATTTGATTCTTCTTCTTCTTCTGACACGTGTCCTGACTCATAGTACTCTCCTTTACTTGAAGCCTTGAAGGCAGCTTCTCTCTTGTCTGATGGACCTCCTTTTTTCATTTCATAAGCAGTTCGAATTCCGTGCAGTTGTGACATTTTAAGGTTTTGTAGATTCTCTTTTTCTTCTATTGCAGAAACTTTAGATTCAAACCTAGGGGACAAAGATCTTAGAACTTTTTCAACCACAACAGCCTCTTTTATTTCTTCACCCAAATTTTTCATACAATTAACAATCTCATCTACACGAAGAAAATAGTTAGCCACACTTTCATCATTATACATCCTGAGATTTTCATACTGAATCCTAAGGGTTTGAAGTTTTGCTCATTTTACCTGATCATCTCCTTCATAGCTCAGAACAATCTTGTCCCATATCTCTTTTGCAGATTTAAACTGCATTACCTTGACAAATTCTGATCGAGATAGGCATCCTAATAGAGTATTGACCACCTTTGCATTTGTTTTATATTTCTTCTTCTCAGCCGGATCTATAGGAGTTGCTGATGGAAAAGTATACCCTATTTCTATGATATCCCAGACTTTTGTACCAAGAGATTGAAGATAGGCAGTAACTCTTACCTTCCAATAAATGAAGTTTGTCCCATCAAAGATCGGTGGCCTAATTGATGATTCCCTCTCGTAGTTGCTCGTGATGAAAGATCTTTCTTCAATCGATCAAGCTTCTTTTGAAGAACCTGGCTCTGATACCAATTGTTGGAAGTAATACTGAGAGGGGGAGTGAATCAGTATTATCAAGTCAAATATTCTTTTTTCAAAATCAAATGATATACGCTACTTTAGTTAATTAAACCTGCGTATATACACAACTATGCAGAAGGAAACCCGCGTATACAATGCAAACTTTTAAATGACTTTATCTTCCTGATGTTGATTATTAATCTGTGTGTGAGAATCAAATAACCAGTAACCAGAAACAGTAAAACAGAGAAGAAAGACAATCGCACACAAGAACACAAGATATAAGGTGGAAACCCAATGTGGGTGAAAACCACCTGCTGCAATTCGTCTCTATCTTCTCTTTAATTAGAAACTTCTTTTTAAAATTGTACTGGTGCAGTCCTTTACCAGTACGCAGGCTGCAACCTGTAGAGAGCTACAACCCTCTCTCGTTTTCCAGCTTCTCCTGGAAGGGAGCTACAACCCCCTTAGCTCTTGCACTAGCCAAGATACTAGTATGTAGGTGCTGGCCTACAGAAGGCTACAACCTTCTCTTTCTTTTAGGGACCACGTTTCATGAATTTTCAGAATGGATCCACAACTAGCATCAATCAAACATCAAGGATTTCTGCATCAACCAATCACCTTTTCATCAATCAAAACTGAATCAAAACACTTCTCTGACGACTGTACCCAGATCACAGTAACAGTAACCACACACCAAAACTGAACCCAAAACACTGCAACAATAAACAGAAGTAGCAAGATCACAACTCAAAATATATACGCTACTTTAATAGCCTAAAACCTATGTGCATACGCTTCTGCATATGGAACAACCTGCGTATACACAGTTTGCCTTCACTGAACCAGTGTATATACGTGCCTTCGCTTCACTGAACCTGCGTATAGATCTATAAAGGATAATTTGCTCTTTCAAATATTCTAATTAACCCAGATTATCAGTTTTATAGATCAAGCAAGCGCCACATATAACAGATCAAAATCATACAAAGATACTATCATTCAAGCTTAAAGATTATGATCCATCAATAGAACTTATCCTTCTCTTTGCGCTAAGGTTCCTCCTTCATTCAGATCCAGATCTGCACCATAACCCAATTACCAGTATTCCAGATCTAGCACTTTATCAGATATTCAACAATAATTCTGATGATCCTTTGCCAAATGATCTCCTTCCTCTTTTATAGTCTTAGGCCTTCCACAATACCACGGTCCAAAACCATAATAAACCAATACCACGGACCCAATACTTGGGATCAACACATCTGACGAGGTACCATGGTCCAAAACCATAGGTTCAAATACCAAGGACTAACTATCACGGACCAAAGGTAAGTTCTCCAACATATACGCGCCTTTCCTTGCATGAAAGTGCATGTATACGCACACGTGCCTTTGAAACATCTAACCCGCGTGTATACGTGTCTTCGTCTAGATGAACCTGCGTATATGTCTTTTCCTTCATTCTGAAAGCCTGAACTGAGATCTGTTACCAAAGAGAGTTGCCATCAAGGACAACACCTGTGCCATAATGCCAACAGAATAGTCAACAATCAAAAGTGATGAGTTAAACCAACAACATGTTAAAATAAGATTCGTACAAACATATACAGAATAGTCCATACAAACATGTGTAAGCTACAACCACATACATTATTAGAGTAACCAGAATAGTCGAACTACAATAACAATGCATGCATGAAACATGTTGGCTCTGTTATATTAAAAGAGTGAAAGATCTAATCATATATACAACCATGACAACCACTATCCCTAATAATGGAACATTACAGTCACTGTCGCATGCTCCTCCAAAGAGATGTACTCGCTCTGCATTTTGGAGAAGCCATGGCTCGTTACAATACACTCTAAGATTTCTCTAAGTTATACCTATCATATTCTTGGCTTCCAAAAGCCTGTACAATGAGGTATGAGGTTATATATATATATATATATATATATATATATATATATATATATATATATATATATATATATAAATGGGTGGGATGACCCTTTACATTCCCCTTTGTGACTCTTCAACTACCCTCATGACTCTTCAACTTACACATGACTGTTTACATTCTACTATTAACACTTGGTCTTTCACTTTACAACATGTTTACAATACATTCTACACATGTACCCCTGTGAGATAAAAATGGGCTTGAGTAAGCCATAAAAGACATCACTGAGACTTGGAAAACTGGGGGAAGACTAACTCGTTGAAATCCTCTTGATGATCATTGATGGCGAACTGATGCCAAGCTTGGTAGTCTGCTATGGTGTCCGTGTACTCCGTGGTGATACCCTTCTAAAAGTGAACTCTTGCCTCCGTTGCATCCGGGTACAATGATCTCACACCTCTGTCCAACTCGTCATGTAGCATGTGCATCGTTGTCTTGAGTGAAACCAGAATAGTGACATACTTGTGCATGGTGTCTGCGCTTATCTGCAAATTTGTGCTAGTGGCTATGCATACCAACTGATCGAGGTACATGTCTAGCTCCAGTTAGACTTGGTTCTTTGATTTCGCCTCGGTGAGTGTGCCAATGGATGAGATCGCATGTGTGTGTAAAATGACATCCATGCTCCTAAATACTCATTCATATTGTTAGGTTCCTATAATAATAGGGATCATAATTTTGAATTGACTATATTAAATCTTGTAATATTGTACATACCTTTGCTTTTCTACAAATGTTTTCCATATTAAAAATTAAAGAATGTAAAGAGGGTATGTCTTATAAGAAATATCAAAGGACAAAAAGAATAAGAAAATATCAAAGAATGAAAAAATATGAACCCCAAACAAAAACAAATCATGAAAGTGTGCAAGCCCAAGTACCACTACTTTTTACTTTACTATGCAAACATAATGGTTGTGTGCAACTTGTCATAAATTTCACAACCCATGATAGTCAAATAGTTTAATCATGACTAGTACATGCTTTAAATTTCTAGATAGAGAATAAGGATCTAGTAGTTAAGTAGAGAAATAAAAAATGTGCTCATAAGCTTAATCTGTGCCAACGGAAGATATAAGGTTAGAATTAGATAGTTTACTTGTCAAAAGAAAAGGAAAGAAAGGGTCTTCTAGTTTAAATGCACCCAATAAAGTGAAGAAAAAATGTTAGAATAAGCAAAGGGTAGGTACAAGAAAGGTTGTAGAAATACAAGGTTGTTAAAGCATAAGCACATTTATCATGCTTAATCCCAAATTTCAATGTGTAGGAGCAGTTATGTAAGTGAAAGGATGTTCACAATTTGATTTGATTAACTTCCCCTCATTCCCCCCCCCACATACTTATTTACTAATTTCCCCATTTTCCCTTCATTTCTTATAAAATTACCCTTTTCCCTTCATTTTGACCCTTACCCCTTGGTTTCACACATTTCCCTAGTAAATTACCCTCCAAAGGTCATTTCCCTACCCAAAACCCCTTTTCCCTAGTGTGAAACCCATTTCCCATTGAGAAATCACTTTCCCCCTTATTAATTTCCCTAAATACCAATAAAAAACCCATAAGACCCTTTGTCCTAAGTTTAAATTCCCCCCCCCCCCCCCCCCCCCCATTTACTTTATTAACTTCGCCATTCATACATTTCCCAGAAAAACCATTTTAACCCATAAAACCCCTTATATCCTAAATTTTGTCCCCCCCCCCTCCTCGCATTACTTAATTAACTCTACAGATTCACTTTTTCCCGATATAAATCTTTTTAACCCACCACCCTTGGTGTGGTTAATAAACCTCTGCTATATTTTAACCCTGGTCACATTGTATTAAACCCACTTATTATATTTTCAACCCGCACTTTATTCATTAAATTAATTACAAATCATTTGTAATATTCCCCCGGGCCCCGCTAATCTCCGCCTGATTTACCTCCGTCCATCTCGACCGCACGACAGCCCTCCGATCACCAACTTCAAAATCCAACGACCCATGTCCATATCATGTGCTCTCGATGTCCGACCGTTAAAAGCCCAAGAGCACGCGAGATTCGTGGTTTTGCTCGGGCCCCTTTTGGCTACGTGGTAGCACTAGGTGAACTCGTGTGCTCTCATGGAAAAATCGCCCGACTGCCAAAAGTGGTGCGATGAACCTTAATACTGCCTCCCCGAGTAGGCCAAAACCACCCACTGTTCACTTATAATTTCTGCGCCAAAAATTTAACTGTTACTTGTTTAAAAGGCGAAACTGCCCACTGTTCACTTATAATCGCCGCGCCCAAAAGTTAACTGCCTTCAGTTAAAAGCCAAAAAACCCTCCTTTTTACCCTTTTTACTATTATTCCATCCACAACTTACCTCTGTTTGAATTGCGAAAGTGAAAAGCCATTGCCAACCCGATTAAGCCTCATTACATTTCAGACTCTTTCCACAGACTTCCCTATTCCCTGAAGCCATTATCACCTCCCTGCCAACCTGTGTTCTTATTAACAATTGTTGTATTTTGCAGGTAATTAACAAGTGTCAGGAGATTGGATAAACAATTTTGATACTAGTTCCGAAACCTGTTTAATCCAAGATTCATAAGGAAATGAATTCAAAAGGCTTTATTCAAGAAGGAAAAGACAATTATCATACAGCATAAGGAAACAATTTACACAGTAGATGTTAAAACAAAGATGAAATCATTTTCACCGGCACAGCAAAAGATTCCTACAAACTACTCTCCAAATTTTTTTTTTGTATTATACATGTGTCTTTTAGTAAAAATCATTTTTACTAAAAACACAAAAGCATGAAAGAGTGAGTAAGATTTACAGTAAAAGGTAAAAATGAAAGCAGGTGACAGAGCATTCATGGTAAAATACTAAACATAAGTAAATATAACATCTAGCGTGAAGACCAAACATCCAAGCAGCTTAAAGGGCAAAAGGTCATAAGTAAATATAACATCTAGCGTGAAGACCAAACATCCAAGCAGCTTAAAGGGCAAAAGATCAAAGATCAAAGCCAACAAAACCTAAATAATAGGGACAGGAAGTAGCAGTTCAATAGTTGTCTCTATCTTCTTGCAGGAAGATATTTCTTTTTCCTAGATTAGTTCTCATTACAGTTTGAGATATTTTGTAAGTTATTTTTGTTTAAATACTTCATAGTTCGAAGTATTGATGTGTTGTGTGTGGATTACTATACATTTGTAGAGTTGTTTTGATCTTAAACCTAATGGTGATTGTATCAATATTCAAGTCAACAGACGGGAGCAAGTGATAAAAGAATTGCATTACATGATTCATGAGATGAGCTATTTGCAGTAACGTATCTTCTTTATCTGATTTTCTTACTTTCTTGTGTGTTTCATAAACTTAAACGTTATCCAAATTTGAATGAATTAACTGGAAATATCACTTAGAACTTGTTTAAGTACACTCTGTTTTGCAAAATTAATCATTTATATGTTTTCCTCTGATATTCAGATTTGAGAAGCCTTAATTTCTCTCCCATCCCTATTGACCTCTTTCATTCTCTTTATAATCTAGCCCAAAGAACCCTTAATTGCTCCCTGGATCCGATTAGAAACCACTTCACCATCCAACCTTTGAGAGCTATAATAACTCACCTAGCTTGCCCTGTAGACATTGTTTTTAGAACTTAATCCAGTCCAGTTTCTCTGATATTGACTCCATAGCCCAATGGAAAATAGACATTCATCTATTCATCTAAGTAAGTGATCCCACCACCCAAATTCAAATAAAAAACCCAAGCAAAATCATAACTAGCCTAAATCAAATAACTAAACAGAGTTAAATAAAAAAGAGAGAGCCCTCTCTAAGATTAGGAAGGCTAGATCATAATCTCCAAAGTAGGTTTGTGCTTACCTCGGTGATTTCTTTCCTTTAACCTTGAGAAAAAATTGAGTCATAACATAGTGGCGACCATACTAGGGACATTTTCTTCAGAAAGATTATACAAAGATCAGATTTGATCTATGATGGTGGAAAGTGATCAGACACACAAAGGTTAAAATCATCCACCTGGCGACTCCAGCTCCAAATCAATTTCACAATCAAGACTCCACTGGAGGAATGAACCTGAAAGAATAGTATGAAAAGATCAGGCTTTTAACTTGGATTACAGTCCAAGACATTATGTTCTTTCTCATCAAGAAGGTTTTTCAATGTATATTGTATTTTAGAGAAGATCTTAGATTAATTTTTTATTATTTTCCTTTGAAGATTGTAAATATATATTCTCCTTATCCATTTGAGCAGCTTTCTTCTGAATCTTATGATGATCATTTTCTGATTGAGAAGCCTCAAACAATCAAGACTAATCTTACAATCCCTGTACATATTCTTGTACCTTGTAAAGTTCCTGATAGATATAAGCCCCTCATGTTACCTCCTATACTCCATGATTTCCCTGATAACTATTACAAATATCTCCCTAATTTTGATGGAGATAATGGTATCACTGTCCAAAAACATATTCAAGGCTTTGAGAATTATCTGGACTTATTTGAGATTGATGAAGATAATGTTAAAATCAGCCTTTTTTCTCTTTCTTTGTAATTAGAGTAAAGAGTTGGTTCAAGAATCTACCTATTGCAAGCATCTCAAATTTCCAGAAATTTGTCAAATTTTTCCTTGATAGATGGATAATCAAAGTCAATCTTTTTGTGATCATAGAAGAATATAATCAGTTGAAAAGACAACCAAATGAAACAATACAACAATTTTCTGACAGATTTAATCAAATATATTATTCAATGCCATCAAATATAAGACCACCTCCTGATTCAGCTGTCTTGCATTATCCAAAAGCATTTGATCCAGAAATATAATTTCAACTAAGAGAAAGAAACCCAACAACTCTTGAACATATGTAGAACATTGCAGTAGATGTAGAAGTTAATCTATAAATCAAAAGAGAAAGGTTGAAAGCATAAGTAGAGAAGAACAACATTGCAGAGGAAAAATTTGACATTTTGGTAAGAAAATAGAGGAAATATACAGAAGATCACCATGCAAGATAATTTTTTTTGTGCAAGATCACCTTGACACGTTTATTTCACAAAAAAGAAGAGGTTGATAGCCATGAACAAATTCCTGCTAATTCCAACTACCATATATTAGAAAATGTGGAAGAGGAATCAACTGATTTAATGTGTATGTTTGATGACATTCGTTCTTTTAATTATTTTCCTAAGTATGATCAATATGATGATAATTATGTTCTTCAAACTCTAGCTAGCTTTACAGAGAAATCAGAAACTAGTTTGGAGGATGAGGAAATTTAGTTTCAGCAAATTAAATATAGTGATCAGCCTATACATATCAGATATGATAATGAGAAAGGAAGTGAAGGAAATTTGGAAATAAGTGAAGGTTCTTTGCCTCTTTGTCTTGCTTCATTTCAGTTCATCAGAGAAAACTTTACAGCAATAAAAAATTAGCAGTATTTAGGTATTGATATTGACAACAAACAAGACAATAAAAATCTTAATCAAGATTCTTTGGTTTCACAATTACAGTTATCAAATTTCATTGAAACACATGATCAAATGACATAGGAAAGTTCTATACCACTATGTTTTGAATCATTTCAGTATTTAAAGGAAATGTGGTATAAAAACTCTAAAGAAAAGGACGAGCAGCTTGTAGAAATCTATGAAGTTCATTGAAACCTATATGCAATAAGTTGCAGCAATCCTTCCAAGTTTTTTATGATCTAATATCTGATATATTGGATAATGAATGCAATTAAAAATTTTCTCCATTAACTAACTACGAGATTCAGGATCAAGATGATAAAGGTTTCATCAGTCAAACATTTCAATCAATAGAAATATCATCACAAAGTTTAACTAAAAATCTACCGGGGGTAAAGATAAAAATGACATTTCAGTTTCATGGCATGGAGGCCATCCAGAACAATTGTACAGTTTCTTAAATTAGTTTAACAATAATGTATATATTTTGGAAGATTCGTTTGTTTAGTTTTTAGAGTCAACAAAGGAAATCAAGTATTTCCTTATCTTCTCATTTGTTGACAAGGTTACATTGGGTTGTAGAACTTCAGTTTTAATCACAAACAAGCATACGTAGAAAAATCCACCAATGTATATGATGCTTGAATGGTTGCATTGGCTGTTTCATTTTACCTAACCAGCAGTTGGACAACTGATTAGAGTAAGTAGGTAGGATTTCAGTTTGAATAAATTCAGTTTTCAGCAGCAAGTTTATTTCAGTTTTCAATGTTCAACAAGTATTGAAATAATTCATTAAGATTTAAGATTTAAGTACCTTTTTTGAGTTTCATATCAGATTTCAATTTGAAGAAAAGGTTGTGATTTCAGTTCAAGATTTTCAGTCACAGAGGTTATATAACAAAGCAGTTGCAGGCTTGGGATTGGCCCAATGGATCAGGTCACTAGTTGATGACGTTCTTGACATTTTACCAGGAAATGCCATCCCCAAGTGGAGCCACTGTTAGGTTCCTATAATAATAGGGATCATAATTTTGTGACTATATTAAGTCTTGTAATATTTTACATACCTTTTCTTTTCTGCAAATGTTTTCCATATTAAAAATAAAAAAATGTAAAGAGGGTATGTCCTAAAAGAAATATCAAAGGACAAAAAGAATAAGAAAATATCAAAAAATAAAAAAATATGAACCCCAAACAAAAACAGATCATGAAAGTGTGCAAGCTGAAGTGCCACTATTTTTTACTTTACTATGCAAAATAATGGTTGTGTGCAGCTTGTCATAATTGCCACAACCCATGATAGTCAATGAGTTTAATCTTGACTAGTTCATGCTTTAAATTTCTAGATAAAGAATAAGGATCTAGCCAAACTATTTAATCTTGGCAGATCAGCAGTTAGGTAGAGAAATAAAAAATGTGTTCATAAGCTTAATCTAAGCCATTGGAAGATATAAGGTTAGAATTAGATAGTTTACTTGTCAAAAGAAAAGGAAAGAAAGGGTCTTCTAGTTTAAATGCACCCAATAAAGTGAAGAAAAAATGTTAGGATAAGAAAAGGGTAGGTACAAGAAAGGTTGTAGAAATACAAGGTTGTTAAAGCATAAGCAAATTTATCATGCTTAATTCCAAGTTTCAGTGTGCAGGAGCAGTTATGAAAGTGAAAGGATGTTCACAAGTTGATTTGGTTAACTTCCCCTCATTTCATTTCCCCCCAACATACTTATTTACTAATTTCCCCATTTTCCCTTCATGTCTTATAAAAGTACCATTTTCCCTTCATTTTGACCCTTACCCCTTGGTTTCACACATTTCCTTAGTAAATTACCCTCCAAAGGTTATTTCCCTACCCAAAACCCGTTTTCCCTAGTGTGAAACCCATTTTCCATTGAAAAATCACTTTCCCCCTTATTAATTTCCCTAAATAGCCATAAAAAACCCATAAAGACCCTTTGTCCTAAGTTTAAATTTGCCCCCCCCACATTACTTTATTAACTCCACCATTCATACATTTCCCAACAAAACCCTTTTAACCCATAAAACCCCTTATATCCTAAGTTTTGTCCCCCCCCGCATTACTTAATTAACTCCACAAATTCACTTTTTCCTGATATAAATCCTTTTAACCCACCACCCTTGGTGCGGTTAATAAACCTCCGCTATATTTTAACCCTGGTCCCACTATATTAAACCCGCTTATTATATTTTCAACCCGCACTTTATTCATTAAATTAATTACAAATCATTTGTAATTATCCCCTAGCCTCACTAATCTCTGCCTGATTTACCTCCACACATCTCGACCACGCGACAGCCCTCCAATCACCAACTTCAAAATCCAATGATCCACATCCATATTGTGCGCTCCCAATGTCCGACAGTTAAAATCCCGAGAGCACGCGAGATTCATGGTTTTGCTTGGGCCCCTTTTTCTACATGGCAGCACCGGGTGAACTCGTGTGCTCTCATGGAAAAACCCCCTGACTGCCAAAAGAGGTGTGATGAGCCTTAATAATGCCTCCCCGCGTAGGCCAAAACCACCCATTATTCACTTATAATTTTCGTGCCAAAAAGTTAACTGTTACCCATTTAAAAGGTGAAACTGCCCACTGTTCACTTATAATCGCCGCGCCCAAAAGTTAACTGCCTTTAGTTAAATGCAAAAAAACCCTCCTTTTTACCCTTTTTACTATTATTCCGTCCACAACCTACCTCTGTTTGAATTGCGGAAGTGAAAAGCCATTTCCAACCCGATTAAGCCTCATTACATTTCAGAGTCTTTCCACAGACTTCCGTGTTCCCTGAAGCCATTATCACCTCCCTGCCAACCTATGATCTTATTAACAATTGTTGTCTTTTGCAGGTAATTAACAAGTGCCAGGAGATTGGATAAATAATTTTGATACTAGTTCTGAAACTTGTTTACTCCAAGATTCGCAAGGAAATTAATTCAAAAGGCTTTATTCAAGAAGGAAAAGACAATTATCACAAAGAAGAAGGAAACAATTTACACAATAAATGTTAAAACATAAATGAAATCATTTTCACCAGCATAGCAAAAGATTCCTACAAACTACTCTCCAAGAAACATTTTGTATTATACATGTGTCTTTTAGTAAAAATAATTTTTACTAAAAACGCAGAAGCATGAAAGAGTGAGTAAGATTTATAGTAAAAGGTAAAAATGAAAGCAAGTGACAGAGCATTCATGGTAAAAGACTAAATAGATGAGGCAAAGTAAGTGTATCAGATGAAAGGTCATAAGTAAATATAACAGCTAGCATGAATACCAAACAACCAAGCATCTTAAAGGGAAAAAGATCAAAGATCAAAGCCAACAGAACCTAAATAACAGGGACATCAAGTAGCAATTCAACAACTGTCTCTATCTTCTTGCATGAAGATATTTCTTTTTCCTAGATTAGTTCTCATTACAGTTTGAGATATTTTGTATGTTATTTTTGTATAAATACTTCATATTTCGAAGTATTGATATGTGGTGTGTGGATTACTATACATTTGTAGAGTTGTTTTGATCTTAAACCTAAGGATGATTGTACTAATATTCAAGTCAACAGACTGGAGCAAGTAATAAAAGCATTTCATTACAGGATTCATGAGATGAACTATTTGCAGTGAAGTATGTTCTTTGTTTGATTTTGTTACTTTCTTATGTGTTTCATAAACTTAAATGTTATCCAAATTTGAATGAATTAACTGGAAATATCACTCAGAACTTGTTTAAGTACACTTTGTTTTGCATAGTTAGTCATTTATATGTTTTCCTCTGATATCCGGATTTGAGAACCTTTAATTTCTCTCCCATCCTGATTGACATTTTTCATTCTCTTCATAATCCAACCTAAGGAACCCTTAATTTCTCCCTGGATTCGATTAGAAACCACTTCACCATCCAGCCTTTGAGATCTGTAATAACTCACCTAGCTTGCCCTGTAGACACTGTTTTTAGAACTTAATCCAGTCCAGTTTGTCTGATATTGACTCCATAGCCCAATGGAAAATAGACATTCATCTATTCATCTAAGTAAGTGATCCCACCACCCAAATTCAAATCAAAAACCCAAGCACAATCATAACTAGCCTAAAATAAAATAACTAAACAAAGTTAAATGAAAAAGAGAGAGCCCTCTCTGAGATTAGGAAGGCTAGATACTAATCTCCAAAGTAGGTTTGTGGTTACCTCGATGATTTCTTTCCTTTAACCTTGAGAAAATGCTGAGTGATAACATAGTGGCGACCATACTGGGGACATTTTCTTCAGAAAGACTATACAAAGATTAGATCTGATCTATGATGGTGGACAATGATCAGACACACAAAGGTTAAAATCATCCACTTGGCAACTCCAACTCCAAATAAATTTCACAATCAACACTCCACTTGAGGAATGAACGTGAAAGAACAATATGAAAAGATCGGGCTTTTAACTTGGATTACAGTCCAATACATTATGTTCTTTCTCATCAAGAAGGGTTTTCAATGTATATTGTATTTTAGAAAAGATCTTAGATTAATTTTTTATTATTTTCCTTTGAAGATTGTAAATATATATTCTCCTTATCCATTTGAGCGGTTTTCTTCTGAATCTTATGATGATCATTTTCTGATTGAGAAGCCTCAAACAATCAAGACTAATCTTACAATCCCTGTACATATTCCTGTACCTTGTAAAGTTCTTGATATATATAGGCCCCTCATTTTACCTCCTATACTCCATGATTTCCCTGATAACTATTACAAATATCTCCCAAATTTTGATGGAGAGAATGGTATCGATGGCCAAAAACATATTCAAGGCTTTGAGAATTATCTGGAATTATTTAAGATTGATGAAGATGATGTTAAAATCAGACTTTTTGCTCTTTCTTTGCAAAGTAAAGAGTTGGTTCAAGAATCTACCTATTGCAAGCATCTCAAATTTCTAGCAATTTGTCAAATTTTTCCTTGATATATGGATAATCAAAGTCAATCTTTTTGTGATCATAGAAGAATATAATCAGTTGAAAAGACAACCAAATGAAACAATACAACAATTTTCTGACAGATTTAATAAAATATATTATTCAATGCCATCAAATATAAGACCTCCTCCTGATTCATCTCTCTTGCATTATCCAAAAGCATTTGATCCAAAAATAGAATTTCAGCTAAGAGAAAGAAACCCAGCAACTCTTGAACAAATGCAGAACATTGCAGTAGATGTAGAAGTTAATCTAAAAATCAACAGAGAAAATTTGAAAGCAGAGGCAGAGAAGAACAACATTGCAGAGGTAAAATTCAACATTTTGGTAAGAAAAATAGAGGAAATGATACTAAAGATCACCATGCAAGGTAAATTTTTTGTGCAAGATCACCTTGACACATTTATTTCACAAAAAGAAGAGCTTGATAGCCATGAACAAATTCCTGCTAATTCCAACTACCATAGATCAGAAAATGTGGAAGAGGAATCTATTGATTTAATGTCTATGTTTGATGACATTCTTTCTTTTAATGATTTGCCTAAGTATGATCAGTATGATTATAATTATTCCTTTGTTTCGACTTCATGTTTAATAACGTCTGTCACCTCTCTAAACACTACATCTCAGTTGTACATGGCCTTCCTTGTTACTAGGTTCAAAAACTTCTAACCCTTTCAACCATCCTTATACCCAATAAAGATGCACTTTTCAGATTTACTATCCAACTTGGTTCGTTTCTCCTTTGGAAAATGTACATATGCATCACATCCAAATACCCTCATATGTGAAAGAGAGTGTTTCTTACCAGTCCATACCTCTTGTGGAGTCTTATCCTCCAATGCTGATGAAGGTGATCTATTGACCAAGTAACATGATGTCTCCATCGCCTCTGCTTAGAATTCCTGTCCTAACCCGGCACCACTAAACATGCTTCTTGCCCTTTCCATCAACGTCTTGTTCATTCTTTCTGCAACTCCATTTTGCTGAGGTGTATATGGAATAGTCTTCTATCATGCTATACCACACTTCATACGGAATTCTTCAAATTCCTTACTGCAAAACTCTTCACTGTTAACTGTCCTTAGCACCTTTATCCTCTTCTTTATTTGGTTTTTCATCAGAGCCTTAAATTATTTAAACCTGTCAAAGACTTCAAATTTCTTCTTAAGGAAATATATCCATGTATTCCTTGAGAAGTCATCTATAAATGATACATAGTACACAGAATTACCCAGTGATGGAATCTTCACAGGTCCAAACATATCACTGTAAACAAGCTCTAATATCTGTTTTGCCCTCTTACCACCAGAGGGGAAACTCACTTGATTTTGCTTCCCATATACACAATTTTCATAGAAATCAAAATCCAGAGAGATATTACCCATACCTTCTACCATACCTTTACCATGAAGTATTCGAAGGCCCTTCTCTCCAATATGTCCAAGCCTTTGATTCCACAACATGGTCTTCTCTCTAGAGACCACCAGATTTTCTGCCGCACCTTCAGGAACCATAGAGTTGTTGCACCCATCAACAACATTGCTACCTTGAAACCTATATGAAGTTCCAGTTTGAACTCCCCGCATCAATACTAGTGCTCCCTGAACCATCTTGCAAGTATCCTTCTCGAACACTTTTTTTACACCTGCATCATCCAGCTTGCTTACAGAAATAAGATTTCTGGCTAATGCAAGAATATCCAGAACACCTAGAAGTGTTCTAACCCTTCCACTTTGCAACTTCAACTTTACTTTTCTGCGACCAACGATTCTAGCTTCATGTCATCCCCCAAGAAGACATTACCACCATCATATTTCTCATACTCGCAAAACCACTCTCTATGTAGAGTGAAGTGAAAGGATGCACCTTATTCAATCAACCATGCCTCATGATCTGCATGTGTACTTGAAGAAGCTAAGTACACATCCCCACTTTCATCTGAGGTGGTTTTCACCTTTGATGAAGGAGCATCATCAAATCCATTTCCTTTATCAGGAGCTTTAGATTTACAGTCCCTTTTGTAGTGCCCTCCCTTTCCGCATTTCCAGCACACCACCTTTACAAGTTTTCCTAGAGATTTAGATCTCCCTCTAAATTTATACCTCGCACTCGATGACTTATTTTTGTTTCTGTTCTGGGAACATCCTCGTATAGACAAGGCATCGCCATTCTGTCTCTCCATATTTTTCTGTCTCATTTCCTCCATCAGCAAGGATGAGACTATTTCATCAAACTGCAAGGTAGTTGCATTGCTACCTATTGCAATAACCAAACTATCCCATGAATCTGGTAGAGAACACAACAAACTAATGCACTTATCTTCATCTGAAATTTTACTATCAATAGATAATAATTGACTTACCATAGTATTAAACGCGTTCAGATGCTCTATCACCGAGTCTCCATCTTTCGTCCTCAGGTTATACAACATTTTCCGTAGGAACAGTTTATTCACTCGAGAGTTAGATTGGTACAAAGTCCCTAACTTGTCCCATAAATCCTTCACCGTAGCTTCCCCTGATACATTCAGCAATACCAAATCTGAGACACACAATCGTATTGTGATCTTTGCCTTTCGATCCAACTTCTTCCATTCTTCATTGAAAACTCTCGTTGGTTTAGTACCCAAATCTACCGCGATCCACTAATATTTATCCACCAATAGATCCTCCATCTTGAGTTTCCAAAACTCAAAACTCTGACCATTATATTTCTCGATCTCTATCTTTCCACTGCTCGCCATCTTCTTTCACCACTAGAATCGATCTTGCAGATCTCCTACTGAACAGGGTCTACCACAGGCTCGAGCGAAACCCCTCAGCAACAAAGGTGTCCCCTTGAAGCCAAAACACCTCTCATACCAAATGTAGGTTTTAACCCCATACAGAAATTACCTTCATACGAATTCTAAAACATAGAAAATAAACAATGCGAGAGCATAACACATAAAACACATATACACAAAGATTTTCCCCTGGATGCCAAAACCGGGACTACCAGCTTGATTTTTCATTATGTTCCTTTCAATGTTACAATACATATTTATACATGTCGAAGCATCCAATACCATGGACCGAAAACCATCACGTCCAAAACCATGGACCGAAAACCATCGCGTCTAAAACCATGAGCGAAAATCATGCACAAAACCATAGGTAGGTCCGCACAAACTTATATATGGGCTAGTCGTGGAAAGAATAACACAACCCAACATTACCCAAGTCCTTACTAGTATTCCAATGTTAGTTGGTTATTTTAACCTACTTGCATGATTTTAGTTATACTTAACAACATAAATCATTCATATAGGTGCGCACAGTAAATAAAAAGTATATTTGCAATTTATATCAAGCATGCATTAACCCAAGAACAAATACGCAAATTGATTAAAAACTTCTCTTTATTAATTCCTTCATCAGTTACAGAGTGGAATCTACCCTACGCAGTCAGCTGCAGGGGTCCGCGCACTCAGCTGCGGACTACTAGGCCTCTGCACACTCAACTATAGAGCCTTCTTCTACTCTACGACCCAAAGACACACTTTACGCTTGCAACTCAATCCCTTAGACTTGTTTTATTAGTCTCTCCTATTCTATCTCTTTACACTTAGAGCCTCACTCTATTTATACAATCCCACGGTCCGCGGACCATGGGTAGGTCTATCCAGCCGACATTACATTACAAAACTAGGGCGGACTACCCTGTGACTCTATCATACATTTCTTGCTCCGCACCCATGGAGGAGCGTGTCCGTAAGTTGGGCACAGGGGTGCGCAACACCCAAGAAGAGATGGCCAGGGTTCAGCTAGAGCTGAACCTACAAATTGCAGAATTGTAGTTGAAGGCACGGCCTTCAACTCCATCGAAAATTAGGAACAACGTACCACCGCTATTACAACAACAATAGCGGTGGTTGACAGTGTAGTGGCAGACTGCATGTAGCTTTTCGAACAGTCATTTGAGGTCCTAATCACAATGCAGGAGGACCCGAATGTAGAGTGCCTGGAGACATTGGCACGCGAGCTCCATCGAGGTATAACGAGGTAAAATGGACAGTGCAAATGGTTTCCCTTACACAAAGACTTGCATGGATGCAGGAGGTAAAGGCACTCAAGGAACATGTGGATGCTGCTTGGAATAAAGAAGCAGTCTTAAAAGCAAACCTACAACCATGGATAGATGAGGCTTATACAATTACAGCCTCCATTGAAGGAAAGCTTGCTCGACTACAAGCAACTCAGTAGAAAATTTAGGATTGCAGTTCAATTGTAGCAGTCACAGAACAACATGTGGAAGAAGTCCAATAGGCGACCGCTTAGTGCGCTATCGAAGTTGCAGTGATCTAAACAGAGCTGGGAGGTCTTTGCACTAAGATTTCTGCACCTGCAGAGTGACTTGAGGGCAAGTCACGATGTTTTTGTGGGGGGCCTGTTGGGCGCCGAATCCTTCAAGAGTAGTTTTGGGGCTTAAATCCCATATTTTGGTCCAATTTTGTAATACAAATGTAAAGACTCTGCATTTTGTGGTCGCGGAGCACGTAGTTGTTAAAGAGTCATAAGGTCATCTGTCATTATTTTGAAAATGTAATGTCAGCTGTAAAAGTTCTACCCATGGTCCGCGGACCATGGATTGTATAAATAGAGCTAAGCTCTAAGTAGTTCAAGGAAAATTAGAATGGAATCAAGGAAGATCGAACATGTATGAGAGATAGCTCTAAAGTATAAGTCTCAGTTTTGGGTCGTAGCGTAGGTAGAGGCTCTGCAGCTGAGTACGCAAAGGCCTATAAGTCCGCAGTTGAGTGTGCGGACCCCTGCAGCTGAGTGCGCAGGGTGGGTCGAGTTTGTAATTGTTCAAAATTATCAATAAAGAGAAGTATTCTACAATTTTTGCGTCTTTATTTCCTGTTTATGCATCTATTATATTGGGTATAAATTTCACTTATAATGCTTATATGATGCGCGAATGTATGTAAATGTAGTCTTTAAGTGAACACAAGTAAGAAAATTTGTTTACGTGAAGCTAACTAATATTTGTCAATGAGATAAGTAAGACACTTAGCATAGTTGGGGAAATATCACTATTCGTTTCCCTAGGAGCATGAAGGCATATCAGCCCTAGGTTAGGGCTGCGCGAAAGTCGATTGTACTGTTTCGCGAAGGTGTTGAAGAACAAACAGAGGGTTAAGCCACCTGTGCATAAGCAGGTATAGATGGGATAAACTGACATCACATCCATCTCAAGGGTGCGGAAACTTGGTTCTAACATCCCCCGATACTGCTTCGGGTGAGACTTTAGTCTGCTCTCCCAAAATGATGCCGAAATGGCCAATAGTGTAGGGATTTGTTTGGCTAACTAATGTCGAACCTGGTTTAGGCCCCCACAAGCCAATAGAGGGCCAACCCCCCTAAAGCCAAAAGCCCCAACCAGGTCGAGAACAAGAGTTGCGTTATGGTGTGCCATTTGTCAATTCATTGGGAAAGATGTGACGGATAACTTCAACTTACTTCATAAGTTCGTTTAGACACCCCAACAACTATTTTGCAATTCCTGTAAATCTTTGGGCCATGATTAGCACCATTGTGAAAGTTATGAGCTAATGATGGAAAGAACCCCTACCTATTGTATGCAGGCAGAAATTTGGCTTCAGGATCCTGGAACATGAGGAGCGCACAGGGGTTTCCAAGGCTGAGGACGAGGACGAGGAGGAGGACCTGGTAGAAATCATCATCATATTATCTGCTACAATTGCGGACAGTCAGGGCACTTCACATGAGATTGCCTGAACCCTACACACCCTTTGTGTCAATAATGTAGAAAATTCGACCATCCACAGAAGAATGTTTGATACTAATAGATAAGATGCAAGAGAGGAAAATGTATCCTCATTAGCCTACGTAGCATTTACAAATGATGAGGGATGAGCCCCGTTAGGAGGATTAGAGCATTAATATTGTAATAATAAGTGGTATGATAACTGGCACAGATAAAGGTAAGCAGCTTGAAGAAGACGGATGGGTGTTGGGTGCGGGATCCCCCAAGGGAAGTTTTGGGGCTAAAAGCCCATATTTTGGTTAAATTTTGTAATCCAAGTGTAAATACTCTGCATTTTGTGGTCGTGGAATGTGTAGATGTTAAAGAGTCATAGGGTTGTCCACCCTTATTTTAGAAATGTAATGTCGGCAATAAAAGATCTACCCATGGTCCATGGACCATGGAATTGTATAAATAGAGCTAAGCTCTAAGTAGTTAAAATAATCAATTAGAAGCACTGAAGATATGATGTATGAGATAGCTCTGAAGTAGAAGTCTAAGCTTGGTTTGTAGCATAGGTAGAGGCTCTGCAACTGAGTGCGTAGAGGCCTAGAAGTCCACAGTTGAGTGCGCGGGCCCCTGCAGCTGAGTGTGCAGGGTGGGTTGAGTTTGTAATCATCCGGAATTATCAATAAAGAGAAGCATTTTACAATTTCTGTGTCTTTATTTCCTGTTTATGCATCTTGTTGTGTTGGATATGAATTTCACTCATAATGCTTATATGATGCGTGAATGTATGTAAATGTGTTGGTTAAGTAACAAAAGTACGAACATATGTTTACGCGAAGCTAACTAAGATCGGTTAATAAGATAAGTAAGACACTTAGCCTAATTTGAGAGATATCACAGTTTGCTGTCTTAGCAACGTGAAAGTCCCTCAACTACAGGTTAGGGCTGTGAAAAAGCCAATTTTACCCTTTCGCAAATGTATTGAAGGGTGGAACAGAGGGCTGAGCAACCTGCGTGAAGGTAGGTATAACTAGAATAAACCAACATCATAACCATCTCAAAGGTGCGAAAACGTTTTTCCAGCATCCCCCCATACTGGTTTAGGTGAGACTTCAGTCCCCGCTCCATGGGATGATGTTGAAAGTGCCAGTAGTGTAGGGATTTGTTTGGCTAACTAAAACTAAACCTGGGTCAGGCCCCTCAAGCCAACAAATGGTTTTATTGTCGGGTATATAAATAGGAGAGAAGTATATCATCACTGTGACAGAGTATTTGACATGATAGGTGCAGGCATAGCCTGCGAAAGATTGCACAGGTGTGACGTCTGCAAAATTACTATTTGAGCATGTATTAATGCGATTTGGATGTCCAAAGATTTTGATGAGTGATCGGGGTACACAATTTCTGAACAAAACGATTAGTGTGCTGACGGAAGAATTTCAGGTATATCACCAAAAGAGTATTCCTTGTCACCCATACGTTAATGGGACTGTGGAGGCATTCAACAAAGTGCTTGAAAACGTGCTAACCAAGGTTTGTAATTTTTAGCGAAGTGATTGGGACCTATGGATACCTGCAGTACTATGGGCTTATCGGATGACGTGCAAGAAGTTAACGGGACAGATGCCCTTTAGGCTGGTATACGGGTTGAAGCAGTGATGCCCATGGAGTACAATATGCCTAGTTTGCACATAATAGTGCTCAAAGGTATGACAAATCATGGATCCCTAGAACAGAGGCTCGCATAGTTGGATGAGCATGAAGAAGAAAGATTTTTGGTTGGGTTTCATCAGCAGGTCCAAAAGCAGTGCGAAAAAGCATGGCATGACTGACATATTAAGATGTGCACCTTTAAGGTGAATGACTTAGTGCTATTGTATGACAATAAGTTTGATAAATTTCTAGGGAAATTCAGAATGCATTGGCTGGGGCCCTATGTTATTAAGGAGATTATCGATGGTGGCACGGTTTAGTTGGTTAAGTTGAATGGAGATCCCTTCCCAAGAAAGGTGAATGGTATTCAATTGAAGCCATACACAGGTGGCCCAGCCATTTGAATATGCTACAGAAGCATAGTCTTAGCACTCTAGGCAGCTGAAAGGAGGTGCGATACTATAAACTACACTGCTCAGGTTGGGGAGCTACACGATTTTAGGACTGCGAAGCAGCGAAGTGTCACAAGGTCCGTGACAGCATGAAGGCAGCTGTGCTACTCATGGAAATAGCGCACAAGTCTGTAGAAAAGTGACCGTTAAAGTCATTGTTCATGATTTGATGGATGGATTATGGCCAAATGGAGTGGGCGGTAGGAATTTAAGGCGAAATTTATGGGTTAGATTCTTGAAAATTTGTCGCTAATCTAGCATTACTATGCTGAATGTGGGGGGAACAGTCAGATTTGAATTCAAAAATCCCTATAAATTATTGGTGGTAGTCCAGTGAAAAACACATGGCATTTTGAAAATTTAGTTGTTGCCCTATTAGGTGTGTATGGACCTTACGAATTTTGAGGCTTTGAGAGCAAGTTCAACGTTTGAGAGATTGCCGAAGGAAACACAGGACCTCCTGAATAGAATGATGTCGACACCCAAGGAAGTCGTGTAGGAAATTGCAGTAGTAGAAGCCCCAAAGAGTGTCAGAGTGATAGTTGAAGTCCCTAAATCACCCAGAACACTGAGACCAAAGAAGGATAAGCAGACTATGATCTCGGTGCGTGTCTCACCAAGAAATCCACAAAGGACCAAGCTCCCTTTGGAGGAAAAGGGGAAGGCCATTAATCTAGAGGCCGACGAGGAAGAATCTGAAGAAACTCTAGTGGATGAGGAGGATGTGGGAATGGAATTTGAAACCTAGGGTGTGGACCCTATTACCAGGTTACCCAAATATGTTCCTCCACGCAAGGGCAAGGCCAAGGTGCCAAAGGACATAGATGAGAGCAAGAACTCCCTGCAAAATCTGTTGCTTCCAGATGACATTGTTTTTGAGGGGCCGCACTTAGGGCGAGTCCTTGCCTTAAAGTTTGAATATTGTGACCTCGCAGATCACGAGAAATTCTCGCATTTAGCGACTCAGCAGCTAATGCGCCAACAAATTGAATATGGCCACACTCCCTCGAGAGATGCTCTACCTCTTGCAAGATTGAGTCACCATGTAACTTAGGGCCTAGGAGAGTCGCGCTCTGCAAGTGATGAGCGAGCAGCACATCAGTATTGAGCAGTTGGGCCTGCAGATCAATGAGGTAGTAGAATAGAACAAGCAAAACATGCAGGTAGTGGAGGAACCCTATCAGATGGTCTCGGAGATGGACATTCAGGCATAAGAACCTGTTGAGGCACGCATCCGCAAGTTGGCCATAGGAGTGCATGACGCTTGGATAGAGATGGCCAGGTGTTACACTAAAAAATGTCACCATGACTATTTACAGTTAGTATGGCTCAATCAACAGTCATGCAACCCTCTTAGGCAAGTCTTATGCCTCTGCTATCCATCTCAAACTCAAAAAAGAGAGAAAGTCTTGTAAAAAATGTGTTTATCTCTGGGGACGCAGGTTCTCTCAAGCCTTACCTGCGGGGACGCTCACAATGTTCACAAAGGCTGCATCCTTGGACGCTCTGTATGTTAAGGGACAGGTGCGTCCTTCTGTAAAAGGCAAAATGCGCAAGTTTCATCTTAAAAAAGTTACTTGTGGTTACTTCTAGAACTTTCTAGAGGTCGGTTTGATGAAATGGATGCGCCTCCAGTTGGTTCATGTATCCCTATTAAGGAGGAACTTATCCCATCAATAAGGGAGCTATCCCACCCAAAGAGGGGGATTATCCCATTGATGGTGGACCTGAATAACCTCTTTACAACACTATAAATAAAGGCATTGAGCCAGAAGGAGAAGAGGTTGAAGCTATACATTTTCTTTGGGTAAATGCTGCAGGAATTAGGACTCCCATTTAGAACCTTGTGAGGAGAGATTGTCTTTGCTTGATTCTACTTGGAAGTGGGTGAGCTTTGTCAAAGTAGAGGAAAACCCTTGATGGACCCTGGGAGGAACTTGCACAGCACCAAGTCCAGGTTGTAAGAGTTTCTTTGTTTCGTTATTAATACAAACTGGTTTATTTTTCTCAATAGCTTGTGTTAATGAGTTATTTCATGTGTTCCTTGGTCTGCATGTTGAATATATGTTTTATTATATGAAATGCAAGTGCTTGGTAATTGTTTGATTGTTTGTGGTTGCAGGAATTGATGTGAAGGAGGAGCTCATCCGGATCGGCAAGGACGGACTACAACAACAGCGTTTTGGAATAAGGTAAGCCTAAACACTTGTAGTTTTCATGTTTTAAAAGGTATATTTAGAGAAAGATCACTCCATTTTGTCTTGTTTGTCGCTAGAGAGTTTAGACTCCTAGGGAGGTCAGTTGTGTCCGCACAAACGACTTTTTCTGCCACGACACCAGGATTCAGTTGGAGTTGAACCTACAGATTTCAGAATTGTAGTTGAGGGCTCAGCCTTTAACTCCACCAGAAGTCACAGAACAACGTACCACTGCTATTACAACAGTAATAACAGTAGTCAACAGTGCAGTAGTAGGCTGCATGTGAATTTTTGAACAATCATTCAAGATCCTGACCACCCTGCAGGAGGACCCGAATGTAGAGCACCTAGAGACAGAGGCGCGCAAGCTACAACAAAGATATGATGAGGTCAAAGGGACTGTGTAGACAGTCGCCCTTACATAGAGGCTTGCACGGAAGCAGGAGGCAAAGGCGCTTAAGGAACAAGTGGATGCACTCAGCACAAAGAAGCAGTCTT
The DNA here is from genome assembly GCA_031772625.1 of Pinus tabuliformis. Lineage (NCBI taxonomy): Eukaryota > Viridiplantae > Streptophyta > Pinopsida > Pinales > Pinaceae > Pinus > Pinus tabuliformis. Next base: position 989,244,987 of record CM062812.1, on the reverse strand, counting down.
AAAAGGGCGCCTACAGCCATGGATAGACGAGGCATATATGATCACAGCTTCCATTGAAGGAAAGATCGCGACACTACAGGTAGCTCAGAAGAAGAATCAAGGTAGTAGTTCAGTGGTAGTCACCGAGCAGAAAGTGGAAGAAGTCTAGCAGGTGGCCGCTCAGTGCGTTGCCAAGGTTGTGGTTATCCAAACGGAGCTGGGAGGTCTTTGCGTTAATATCTCTGCACCTACAGAGTTACTTGAGGGTGAGTCACGATGTTTGTGTTAGGGGCCTGTTGGGCGCGGGATCCCCCAAGGGCAGTTTTGGGGCTAAAAGCCCATATTTTGGTTAAATTTTGTAATCCAAGTGTAAAGACTCCGCATTTTGTGGTTGCAGAGCGCATATATGTTAAAGAGTCATAGGGTTGTCTGCCCTTTTTTTGAAAATGTAATGTTAAACATAAAAGATCTACCCATGGTCCACGGACCATGGGATTGTATAAATAGAGTTAAGCTCTAAGTAGTTAGAATAATCAATCAGAAGCAATGCAGATATGATGTATGAGATAGCTCTGAAGTATAATTCTAAGCTTGTGTTGTTGCATAGGTAGAGGCTCTGCAGCTGAGTGCACAAAGGCCTAGAAGTTCGTAGCTGAATGTGTTATGGCTTAAATCTACCTCAGGCTAAGAAAGGCAGGGTAACATCAAACCACGCTTAACCTGGTAGCTAGCCCTACCGAGTCAGGAGAGGGCTCTTTCCTTGTCAATCTCAGGAAAATATAGCAAGTGAGGCTTGAGATGACTGATGTAAAGACTAATTTTAGGATAGGTATATGCTCAGAGGAGTTTGATTGAATTTTATTTTGGTTTGCTGGATCAAATGTGAAAGGCAGATTTGGGTCCGAGGAATGAGCTCAGTTTTGCAGAGGTTTCTGTGGGGAGAGGTAGGCAAGTGCTTTAGTACCTTGAATTAGATGAAATGGAGAGTCTTAAGACTAGTGAGGATTTGGATAGGGCATGAATGTGTCATGAGGCCTCTTCAAACAGTATAAAACATGTAAAACTAAAGAAACCCTAAGGTAGAGCACCACAATATCAATGATTTCCACCTTTATACTTGATTCATTTAGTTAAGCAGAAAAGAGAGAGATAATGGCACACATAAACATATGATAACTTGAATCACAAAATGAAAAACAATACTAAGTCACCTTTCCACAAGAATCCCACAAAATGTTGCAAACCTTGGTCTATTTCCTTGCCAAACTGTAGAAATGATGTACAATAGTGCTCAAAGCATTCACCAGAAGTCAACCTTTACAAATGACTAAGAAAGTACAAGATATAGGCATCAAACCCCTTATGCTAGTCATCAGGGGTTGAATCCATGAGTTAAGGAGTTGTTTCAACAAGATCTAAACTAGGAACTGAAAAATAGGCAGTGTAATAGCTTGCCTCTAAAACTATGGAAACTGATTCATTCAATTGAAAACCACCTAAAACTGATGTATCTACCTCCTTAAATCAATTTTCATCATTTTTTCATCATAGTACATCATTTTACATCATATTACATCATGAATTTGACCATGAGAGAGAAAAAGTCAACTGGAAGAAAACCAGGCGAAATTCTGAGTAAACAGGCAAAATTGGCAATTTTTCATCCTGTCTGTAGCACTATTTTTTCTGTGTGTAGTGATTTTTACAAGTTGCTTTTGGAAGCCTTATCCTTCACCAACGTTTCTCCAAGTTGGCTTGTTGGAAAGGTCTATATGTCTACTTTCTAGGAAAGGTGGAATTTTTTAATTTGGTGTCCATTTTCCCTTCCAAAAATCAGTTCTCCCAACACTGCTTCCTGTGTGGCCAAAAAGTGGCAGAGAGGGTGTTTTTGAGGTGTTTTTGACCCTTTTGGAGGCCCAAAACTTGTCAAAATTTCCTAGTAATTTCTGGGCATGCATAAATTTTCATAAGAAATCCAAAAATGCAAATTTTTCCTCCAAAGGAGGTCCCTATCAAAAGCGAGTTCCAGGTGGTGCTACGCACCTGCCGAAAAAACCTGTTTTTTCCTTGGAAAATTTAAAATTGCAAAAAAGTTTGCCAAATTTCTTGAAATTTGGCATGATTGATCTGCATCAAGTACTATGCTAGGCCAAAGAAGCTTTAGCCAAGATCTTGAGCTTATATTTCTCTTTCTTGCTCCTCAAATTCTTTCGCAACTTGGCTTTTATGCACCTTATCCTAGTTTTGCAAATTTTGTTCCGTGCCAAATAGTGATAGGCCATGTGCCACAACATCTTTTTCTCCTTGTTGGATTTCTCAAGTAGCTTCTCCAAGTGCATATTCACCCTCTCTAGCCAAGATTCTCGGTCAGCATCAATCTCTTTCTCAAGCGGTGTCAATTTGACTTTCCTCCTTTTTGTTGCTTGCTTGTTTTCCCTTATGGTTTGCAACTCCATAAATGTTTGTTTATCCTCCAACTACTTGTTCTATTGCTCAAGGTAATTAATGATCCACTTACCTCTTTCAAGGTTAAGAGATAAGACATGGATGTTAGCTTCTTATTCTTTGATGATCTCCTTGAGTCTTGAGCTTTGGGAGCCCAAATCAGTATCCTCCTCCTGAATCAAAATAAAATCTCTCTCCTGACCTTCAGAAGGCCCTTCCTCATGCAATGGTTGCTTCCCTTTATCATGTACCTTCTCTATTGAAGAAAAAGGAAAAGCCCCTTTCACCCTGGGTGAAGATAGAATTTGCCTGTGGTCTGATAAAGGAAACAAGACCCCTTCCACCCCAAGTGGAGATAGTACTCATTTGGTAGCTGCAAATAATCTCCTTGTGCATTTTTCATAAGTACAAATACTGGCACACCTGTAGTTTGAGTCTCATGAACCTCTTGCTGATTTGAAGGTCCTCCTTCCTTCTGAAATACTGATGGGGTCACTTGAGGGCTTTTGAAAACCTCATGTGAAATGAAAGTATCCCATGAAACATTCAACAAACTCAGCTGATGCAAAACAACAATCTTGATCAATGAAAAGTGATAAATGCTATTGAACTGTTGATGAAGAGGTTTTCTTTGCACCAATGTAGCCATTTTCTCAATATTTCTACATATGAAATAGGGGAGGTTCATCATCCTCACTCTAGTGAAATGCATCAATAATCTAACATGATAAGTGTACAAGCAAGAAAATCTCCCTTCACAGGTGAAGTATTTGATAATGAGCTTCATGAGTGGAGCATAAGTGTCTTGTAGGTATCTGAAAGGAAAGATCCTACTGATTTGCTTTTGATAACTAGCCTTGATATAAGGTTCATAATGCTCTTTGCCCACAAGCTGTCCTTTGTTCCACTGTTCACCCACATTTGGAATACCTGTCGCTTCAGCTATAATTTCAGGTGTTAAAGTGAAGGAAACACATGCTAAGTTCACCTGGCCATTGTGAAGATGAAGGACAAATAGTTTAGCAAGTTCATGGTGGTATTTCACCCTCTCCACCATCTCGCAAAACTAGTAGCAATACTGATGTTTAAAGCATGTTACTGCAAGAGGGCAAGCTAGTAACTCTATGAGTGTGGTGGGATCCTCCCAGATGTGTTTTTCTCCCTTATGTGGTTTTCTTGGTGCATGAATCTCTTGGGAGGAATCACTCACAGTTTCCTCATCCCTTTCATAAGTTGAATCTGTTTCCATATTTGCCACTGTATGGTGTAAAATGATGAGCATGAAGAGATTTTATTTCAAGAATAGGTGACAATTGTTTTCCTCTTTGGGATTTGATGAGTGGAAGGTTTTGATGCTGGTTGTAGGGTTATTAGGGAGTGATAGGGTTTTCAGAATGAAGATTAGGGTTTTGGGAATAGTAGGAATTAGGTGTTAGGGTTTTAGGGTTTGGGGATAGAGGGTAGGATAAGTGTCAATGAGAGATGGAAAGGGGAAGAAAATTAAGGAAATGTAGTGAAGAGGGATGTGATTTGGGAAAATTATGAAAAGGAGTAAACAAACAACAAAAATGACAAAAACTGCAAAACCCTAGATAGTTTTGCAATACAATTGTGTAGCAATTTAGGGTTTGAATTTTCACATTTCAAAACACCATCAAGGATGACTAAATCTCTTTTTATGGCAAATGAATGGGTTTACTTACTTGGAGGAATGATATTTGAAAAATTTGGAGCTTTCGAAGGTTGATTGAAAGAATTTTTGGCTTGGCAGACTGGTGCGCTGCACTAAAACTCAGGTGCGCCGCGCACATTCAAAAATGTATATAAATCCTGCACTCGGTGTGCAGCGTCGGGCAGGTGCACTGCGCCTATGCCCAGGTGCACCGCGCCAAGAGAAATCTCAAAACTTTGCTACAATTTTCCTCTATTCACCTCAAAACGCGATTTTCTCCTTGTTCTCTCTCACTTTGAACAGAAATGAAGTCTTTAACACAAATGAGCACTTTATATACTTTTGACTTTAATTTTCATTTATAAAACCCACTTTCTAAAGTTTTCCTTTTCATTTTGTTCTTTAAAACCCTGTTTTGTTGTTTGGCTCTCTTTTTGTCATTTGATGGACTAATGCTTGGATTTTCTTGTCTCTTTTGCAGGAGCTTGAGTGCAGGAGTTTAGCAAGGTGACCCAGGGCTGCAGATGATGCTTTATTACATATGAAAACAATAAAATTACATAAAATTTGTACAAGAAATGTAAAAACCCTGTTTTCACTTCAAAACAGAGTTTTAAGGTAAAAACCCTTTATGGAGCGAATTATGAATAAAATTTGTGATTTTATGAACTTATTGAACATCCTAATGTGATTGCTGGCCTGTTATTGAGCTTTTGAAGATCATGGTGGTAAACCTTAGACCTAATGAGACTTGAAAACCCTAAAATGACTTCTGCAACTGAAATGAAATAAAAATGACCACAAATGATCTGTACATGTGCAAATAGGTTAGCAGATGAAAAGCATGAGGGAAATTGATGAAGAACCACTACCATCAGATGATCCATGACCTAATGGAATGCATCTAATCGGATGAGACACCTAAAATGCATGCAAAAAGATAATTTTGATCATTGATGGAGGGATGAAGATACCGACACTAACAGAGTGTGTGGACCCCTGCAGCTGAGTGCGCAGGGTGGGTAGAGTTTGTAATCGTCCGGAATTGTCAATAAAGATAAGTATTCTACAATTTTTGCATCTTTATTTCCTATTTATGCATCTTGTTATGTTGGGTATGAATTTCACTTATAATGCTTATATGATGCGCGAATGTATGTAAATGTGTTGGTTAAGTAACGAAAGTACGAACATCCATTTACATGAAGCTAACTGAGAACGGTTAATAATATAAGTAAGACACTTAGCCTAGTTCTGGAGATATCGCAGTTCGCTTCCCTAACAGAGCGAAAGTCCCTGAGCCGCAGGTTAGGGTTGCGCGAAAGCCAATTGTACCCTTTCGCGAAGGTATTGAAGGGTGGAACGAAGGGATAAGAAACCTGTATGAAGGCAGGTATAGACAAAATAAATTGACAACACAACCATCTCAAGGGTGTGGAAACTTGGTTCCAACATCCTCCCATATTGCTTCGAGTGAGACTTCAGTCCGCACTCCATGGGCTAATGCCGAAAGGGCCAGTAGTGTAGGGATTTGTTTGGCTAATTAACGTTGAACCTAGGCCACAACCCCTCAAGCCAACGATGGGTCTGCAAAACTCTTGAGAAAGAGGCCACCTTTGACCTTAATCATGCTAAGGAAACATTCATGGAAGAAAAGAAGAGCTTTTCTGAGGCCTCCACCTCGGGAAGCTAGGAAAAGACACCAGAAACCAGTGCGACACAAGAAGTTGATCCTTCCATACTCACTACTTTCTTAGAGACTTGCATGAAGTTATTTCACAACAAAAAGATTGTGGAAGGATTGCAAGACTTAATAGACAAGTTCTCCAATAAGGAAAAGACTCCTACAAAGCAGAACGTAGTTAGTGTTGGCTTATTGGGGCCCAACCCAAGTTCAGAGTTAATTTAGCCAAACAAATCCTGGTACTATTGGCCCTTTTGGAAACAATCCATGGAGTGTGGACTGAGGTCTCACTTGTAGTAGTATGGGAGGGTGCTAGAACTAGGTTTCCACATCCTGGAGATGTCTGATGAGTTCAAGTGGTCCGCAGTTCGACCCTGTGCGCACGTCTCAATGCGCACTTTCCCGTACTTTACAGCTTGATATATTGCCTTCGTGCAACCCTACTCTAGCACCGAACGCTGCGCTTCTGTGTTATTACATATAGGTTTTATCCCCGTACAGAAATTACCTACATATGAATTCTAAAACACATAAAATAAACAATGCGAGAGCATAACACATAAAACACATATACACAGAGATTTTCCCCTGGATCCCAAAACCGGGACTACGAGCTTGATTTTTCATTATGTTCCTTTCAATGTTACAATACATATTTATACATGCCGAAGCATCCAATACCATGGACCAAAAACCATCGTGTCCAAAACCATGGACTAAAAACCACAGCTTCCAAAACCATGTGCGAAAACATTCACAAAAGTATAGGTAGGTTCGCCCAACCTAATATAGGGTCCAAAAAAAAATTCCCGGGGAACTGCCTTGAAACCGGTAGAGCAAGGCTACCCACCCCCCTCAAACCCCCCTGTGACCCCCCCACTATACAATTCGTGCAACGAAGGGGGGACTCCACCCCCCCTCTAACCCCCCGATTCACTACATAGGCTAGTCGTGGAAAGAATAACACAACCCAACATTCTCCCACTTTTTGTTTTGTTTCCACAGGGGGCCACAAGAGAGATTATTCATTTATCCATCCTTGTAACACCCATTGTTTCTCTACACCAAGGTAACTTCTCAAAGCTCATAGATTTTGTCAATGCATCTGCAGTATTCTTCAAAGTGTCCACCTTTACCAGCAACATCTTTTTGTCTTCTATCATATCCCTCACAAAGTGATACTGAACATCGATGTGCTTTGTCTTTGAATGGTAAGTAGGGTTCTTTGCCAAGAAAATTGCACTTTGGCTATCACAGTCTATCCTTATAGCCCCCTGTACTAACCTTGTACTTGAACACAATCTCTACAACCAAACTGCTTCCTTGCTTGCATGAGTGGTTGCCATGTATTCTGCCTCTGTAGTTGACAATGCCACTACAGATCATTTCTTACTCATCCAACTGACTGCACCTCCAAATAGGTTAAATTCATACCCACTTGTAGATATTCTCTGATCCAGATCTGCAGCCTAGTCCACATCAAAAAAGCCACGAATATCCAACACTTTGTCCAACCCTGGTCTTCCTTGGTAGCACAAACCATAATCACTAGTGCCACGCAAATACCTAAAAACTCACTTCACTGTTGTCCAATGCTCCTTCACTATCTTTGACATGAACCTACTCAATACTCCCACTACATGTGCAACGTCTAGTCTAGTACAGACCATTGCATACTTTAGGCTATCGACTGCACTTGCATATGGAACACGGGACATGTCCTCTTCCTCTTCTTGTGTCTTGGGACACTGTTTAGCAAATAACTTCACACCTATAGGAATAGGAACCTTCACTGGTTTACTATCCTGCATATTAAACCTCTGCAGTATTATCTTGACATACTTCCTCTTGTTTAACCATAGCTTCCTCTTTTCCCGATCTCTTTTAATTTCCATGCCTAAAATATAGTTTGCAGCACCAAGATCTTTCATGTCGAATTTGGAGGACAATTGGGTCTTCAAATCCTGGATAATTTCTTTGTTGTTACCAACCAACAACATATCATCCACATACAAGACTAGATAAATAACACAGTCACCAATTAATTTAAAATACACACAGTGATCTGCTTTGCTTCTGGTGAAGACAAGTCCCCGTATAAATGTATCAAATTTCTGATACCACATCCTTGATGATTGTTTTAACCCATACATAGACTTCTTTAATTTGCATACCAGTTCTTTCTTACCCTTCACGGCAAAGCCTTCAAGTTGCTTCATATAGATTTCCTCTTCCAGATCCCCATGAAGAAATGTTGTCTTCACATCCATCTATTCTACCTCAAAATCAAAAGCAGCAGCAACAGATAAAAGTAATCTAATAGAAGTTACCTTAGAAATAGGAGAAAAAATATCACCAAAATCAATTCCCAGCATCTGGGAATAACCTTTTGCTACCAACCGAGCTTTGTATTTCTCCACCTTTCCTTCTGCATTTGTCTTCTTCTTGAACACCCATTTGCTTCCAATGGGTTTCCTTCTAGCCGACAACTCCACCAGATCCCAAGCCTCATTTTTGTGCAAAGATTCCATTTCATCAACCTTTCCAGAGTTTTCCATCCTCTGAATCTACTGCTTCCTTCACAATTTTGGGATCATCATCAGTAATAGATAAAGCAAAATTTAAATAGAAAGTAGATGGACTATACCTTTCTGGCTGCCTTGTTTCTCGAACTGATCTTCTCACACCCGGAGTTTGTGGATCTTCATCTTTTGATTCCTCCTCTGCCATAGAGTCTGATTCTTCCTCCTTTAGCTCAAACTCTATCTTCTCAGGTTCCTTTGGTTGGACTGCATGTTTAATAACATCTTTCACCTCTCTGAACACCACATCTTGGTTGTACACAACCTTCCTTGTTACTGGGTTCCAAAGCTTATAACCCTTTAAACCATCCTTATACCCAATAAAGATGCACCTTTTAGATTTACTATCCAACTTTGTTCATTTCTCCTTTGGAACATGTACATATGCATTACATCCAAATACCCTTAGATGTGAAAGAGATGGTTTCTTACAGTCCATACCTCTTGTGGAGTCTTATCCTCCAATGCTGATGAAGGTGATCTATTGACCAGGTAACATGCTTTCTCCACCACCTCTGCCCATAATTCCTGTCCTAACCTGTCACCACTGAACATGCTTCTTGCCCTTTCCATCAACGTCTTGTTCATTCTTTCTGCAACTCCATTTTGCTAAGGTGTATATGGAGTAGTCTTCTATCATGCTATACCACACTTCTTACAGAATTCTTCAAATTCCTTACTTCAAAACTCTCCACCGTTACCTGTCCTCAGCACCTTTATCTTCTTCTCTGTATGGTTTTCCACCAGAGCCTTAAATTCTTTAAACCTGTCAAAGACTTCAGATTTCTTCTTAAGGAAATATATCCATGTATTCCCGGAGAAGTCATCTATAAATGATACATAGTATGCAAACTTACCCAATGATGGAACCTTCACAGGTCCAAACACATCACTGTTCACAAGCTCTAATATTTGCTTTGCCCTCTTACTATCAGAGGGGAAACTCACCTGATTCTGCTTCCCATATACACAATTTTCACAAAAATCAAAATCCTGTGTGCTATTACTCATACCTTCTACCATACCTTTACCATGAAGTATTTGAAGGCCCTTATCTCTAATATGTCCAAGCCTTTGACGCCACAACATGGTTTTCTATCTAGAGACCACTATATTTTATGATCCACTTTCAGGAACCACAGAGTTGTTGCACCCATCAACAACAGTGCTACCTTGCAGCTTGTACAGGGTTCCAATCCGAATTCCCCACATCAATACCAGTGCTCCCCGGACCATCTTGCAGGTATCCTTCTCGAACACTGTTTTTACACCTGCATCATCTAGCTTGCTTACAGAAATTAGATTTCTGGCTAATGCCAGAATATGATGAACACCCGGAAGTGTTCTAACCCTTCCATCTTGCAAATTCAACTTTACTTTTCTGTGACCAATGATTCTAGCCTTCCTGTCATCCCCCAAGAAGACATCACCACCATCATCTTTCTCATACTTGCATAACCACTCTCTATGGGGAGTGAAGTGAAAGGATGCACCTGAGTCAATCAACCATGCCTCATGATCTACATGTGTACTTGAAGAAGCCAAGTACACATCCCCACCTTCATCTGAGGTGGTTTTTGCCTCTTCAGGAGGAGCACCATCAGATCCCTTTCCTTTATCAGGAGCTTTAGATTTACAGTCCCTTTTGGAGTGCCCTTCCTTTCTGCATTTCCAGCACACCAACTTTACAAGTTTTCCTGGATATTTAGACCTCCCACTCGACGAATTTTTTTTAAAATTTTTTTAATTTAATTTTTTATTTTTGGGACCGTCCTCGTACAGACAAGGAATCACCATTCTGTCTCTCCATATTTTTTTGTCTCATTTCCTCCATCAGCAAGGATGAGACTATTTCATCAAAATTCAAGGCAGTTGCATTGCTACCTACTACAATAACCAGACTATCCCACAAATCTAGTAGAGAACACAACAAACTGATGCACTTATCTTCATTTGAAATTTTAATTTCAACAGATAATAACTGACTTACCATAGTATTAAATGTGTTCAGATGCTCTGTCACTGAGTCTCCATCTTTCATCCTTAGGTTATACAGCTTTTTCCGCGGGAACAGTTTATTCACCAGAGACTTAAATTGGTACAAAGTCCCTAACTTGTCCCATAAAGCCTTCGTTTAGCTTCCCCTGATACATTTAGCAATACTGAATCTGAGACACACAATCGTATTGTGATCTTTGCCTTCCGATCCAACTTCTTCCATTCTTCATCGGGAACTCCCGTTGGTTTAGTACCCAGATCTACCGTGATCCACTGATCTTTATCCACCAACAGATCCTCCATCTTGAGTTTCCACAACTCAAAACTCTGACCATTAAATTTCTTGATCTCTATCTTTCCACTGCTCACCATCTTCTTTCACCACCAAAATTGATCTCGCAAATCTCCTATTGAACAGGGTCTACCACAGGCCCGAGCGAAACCCCTCAGCAACAAAGGCATCCCCTTGAAACCAAAACACCTCTCATACCAAATGTAGGTTTTAACCCCGTACAAAAATTCCCTGCATATGAATTCTAAAACACAGGAAATAAACAATGCGAGAGCATAACACATAAAACACATATACATAGAGATTTTCCCCTGGATCCAAAAACTGGGATTACCAGCTTGATTTTTCATAATGTTCCTTTCAATGTTACAACACATATTTATACATGTCGTAGCATCCAATACCATGGACTGAAAACCATCACGTCCAAAACCATGGACTGAAAACCATCACGTCTAAAACCATGTGCGGAAATCATTCACAAAACCATAGGTAGGTCCACCCAACCTTATATATGGGCTAGTCGTGGAAATAATAACACAACACAACATTACCCAAGTCCTTACTAGTATTTCAATGTTAGTTGGTTATTTTAACCTACTTGTGTGCTTTAAGTTATACTTAACAAGAGTGAAGGAATCTCTACTTGAATGGTTCATGGGGCACAATACTTGGTAAGGTTTTACAAATGGGATAGCAAGTTAAGTGGGCTTGATTGTGGGGAAAACTCCATAGTTAAGCACGCTTGAGATAGAGGCAATCTAGGATGGGTGACCTCCCGAGAAGTCCTAGTTACCGGGTGCAAGCCCCCGAAGTGATGATTGACACTATGTGATTCATTTCACTAGTTTCAATCCCACTTCTTCACCCCTGTGAGCATCACTTGATGTAATGAGTGCTAAGTGAAAAATTCAAAAATCATGAGAAATTAGTCAGTTATGACTACCTCTTGTGGAAATGTTCATACGTGAATGACTTACTTAACGTAGTTGAATCCCAAAAAATGATATCTAATATAACGCACTATGTAAACCCCCATACTTAAATTGAAAAAAGAGTGAAGGGATCTCTACTTGAATGGTTCATGAGGCACAATACTTGCTAAGGTTTTGCAAATTAGGTAGCAAGATAAGTGGGCTTGATTGTGGGGAAAACTCCATAATTAAGTGCGCTTGAACCAGAGGCGATCTGAGATGGGTGACCTCCTGGGAAGTGATGATTGACAGTATGTGATTCATTTCACTAGTTTCAATTCCACTTCTTCACCCCTGTTAGCATCACTCGATGCAATGAGTGCTAAGTGAACTATTCAAAAATCATGAGAAATTAGTTAGTTATGACTACCTCTCATGGAATTGGTCATACGTGAATGACTTACTTAACGCAGTTGAATCCCAAAAAATGATATCTAATATAATTCATTGCATAAACCCCCATACTCAAACATAAATCATTCATATAGGTACGCACAATAAATAAACAGTATATTTGCAATTTATATAAAACATGCATTAACACAAGAACAAATACGTAAGTGATAACAAAATTCTCTTTATTAATTCCTTCATCGGTTACAGACTCAACTCTGCCCTGCGCAGTCAGCTGCAAGGGTGCGTGCACTCAGTTGCGGACTACTAGGCCTCTGCGCACTCAGCTGCAGAGCCTTCTCCTACTCTACGACCCAAAGACACACTTTACACTTGTGACTCAATCCCTTAGACTTGTTTTGTTATTCTCTCCTATTTTGTCTCTTTACACTTAGAGCCTCACTCTATTTATACAATCCCATGGTCCGTGGACCATGGGTAGGTCTATCCAGCCGACATTACATTACAAAACTAGGGCGAACTACCCTGTGCCTCTATAATACGTTTCTCGCTCCGCGCCCTCAATTCGCGGAGCTTTACAACAAGATTGGGTCAAAACTTGGGCTTTGAGCCCTAAAACATGCCTTGGGGGGGATTCCTTTCCCAATAGGCCCCCAACACAAACATCGTGACTCACCCTCAAGTCACTCTGTCGGTGCAATGATCTTTGCACAGAGTCCCTCCAACTTTTCTTGAAACGTGCAGAGGTCAACAACGCACTGAGCTACTGCTTGCTGGATCTACTACATATGTTTTTCTGAGACCTATATATCTGAACTACTTCTCTACAACTGTACCAGTATCTGCTGCATATGTTTATAGTCCCACGCCTTTGTCTAGATCCTTGGAGCGTGAACACTGTGCTTCCACCGTCTAGTCAGATAGCTGGGTCACCCATGTAGGGTTTCAAGCTGCTTCCATTCACCTTTGCTGGGAAAGGCTCTCCATTTAGTTTGACTAGTTATACTGCACCTCTGTCTATGACTTCCTTGACCACGTATGGTCCCAGCCAATGCATTTTGAACTTTCCTGGAAATTTTTCAAACTTACTGTCATACAACAACACTAAGTCATTTACCTTGATGGTGCGTAAATTAATATGGAAATTGTGTCAGGCCTTTTCATGCTGCTTTTGTACCTGCTGATGAAAACCAACCAAGAACCATTCCTCCTCAAGTTCCTTCAATTGTGTGATCCTTACTTCGAGGGCTTCGTGGTCCGTCATACCTATAAGCACAACGATTCGTAGACTAGGTACAATATACTCCATCGACATGACAGCTTCCACACCATAAACTAACTGGAAGGGTGTTTGTCCCGTAAATTTCTTGCACGTTGTCCTATAAGCCCATAGTACTATGGGTACACACAGGTCCCAATCGCTTCACTATGCGTTGCACACTTTTGTTAGCATAGTTTCCACTATTTTGTTGAACACTTCTACTATCCCATTGGCTTGTGGGTGATACAGTGTGCTTTTCTCATGATACACCTGGAACTCTTCTGTTAGTGCACTGATGGTTTCATTCAGGAAATGTGTACCACGATCACTCATTAAGATTTTTGGACAGCCAAATTGAGTCAACACGTGTTCAAACAAATACTTCGTAGCCATAGTGGTTGTGCAGTCTTTGACCGACTGCGCTTCCACCCAGCGCGTCAAGTACTCCATCGCGGTGATGATGTATCGCGCGCCCGTTTTTCCCTAGTGTTTATAGGTCCCAAAAAGTAGATTGCCCATTTTTCGAAGGGTTGCAACATCATTTGAGGATGCAAAGGCATCTTATCCCTTCGTGATGGTTTACTGGTCCTTTGACATATATCGTAGGCCTTACAGTGTGCTTTTGAATCCTGATGAAGGGTTGGCCACCACAACCCTACGCGGAGAATCTTTTGTGCTGTTGCTCATCTTGCATAGTGTCCTCCTGTAGTGCCCCCATAAGCTTTCGCGAGGATCTGACTTCGTTCAAATTTAGGTACGTAGCTTCGCAATATCTCATAATTTCCCATTTTGTATAGGTGCCCCGTGATGATAGAAAAATCCTCCACACGCACCACCAATTCCTTCTTCTGTTGAATGGAGCATTCCTTCAACGCAATCCCTACTGTCATAAAGTGGATTATATCCTCTAAGTGTCTGTCCGCGACGCGCACAACAAAGAGTTGTGCGTCAGGTAATCCTTCGTCCAGATTAGTAGGTTCCTCACCTATCTCAATAAGCGACAAGTGATCTGGTCCTGCATTCAGGCATCCAGGCTTTACCACGACCTCAAAGTCATATTCTTAGAATAATAAGAGCCACCTATAGATGTGTCCCCCCAACAGAGGCTTATTGACCAAGTATTTTAGTGCGGAATGGTCTGTATACATCTTGAAATGTCCTCCCAGTAAATAGTGTCGATATTTTTGGAGCGCGTACACCATAGCCAACCCCTTGCATTTGGTTGTGGAATAGTTCTTTTCTGCTTTAGACAACACGCGACTCACGAATGCGATAAGGTGATCCAAGCCCTCTCCACCCTCCTATGTTTTATTTGCTAAGGAAAGAGCGGATCCTTCTATTCAATTAAAAAAAGAAGGAGAAATAGTGTACAAAAGGCGACCTCGGCAGTGAGGCCCACCAATATGATAGGCCTACCCCAATCCATGGTTGTAAGACAGCAAAGTGAACCCAGGGATTCAAGCCCACCAAATCAAACAAGAAGTCTAAAACTGATCGTTGGATCCTAAGCTAAAGATCCTGTGGATGAAAAACATATCAGGTGGCCAACAAGCTCACCTTTTAACAAACACATCAGACTCGATGAACCCTATAGACCATAATTTATAATTATATCGGGTCCATTTTTGACATAGCTTGCGTTCACTTTTACCACTCGAAATCCACCATTTGCCCGTGATTCCTGTGAGGTCATGCAAACAGCTCAAAACATAACTGCTGTTTTGGACCCACCAACATGCATGCTCATTCCTAGCCATGGATTGTCCTAGCTTTATCCAACGGTTAGGGATCATATCGCTCAGACTAAAAACACCGATAGCGTCTGCGCGATGAGGGTGGTAATTCCTCCCCACCCTCAACCACGTGTCACATGGTGAGTAGAATCACTACCGATTGTGAAAAACCGCTTCCAGCCTAATGGGCATGCGATAAACCATAAACCACCCCTAAGTCAGTAAAGCTATCACAAGAATACAAGCGAGGGTTTTGCGCCTGCCGAGAAAATATGGATTCTTGCGCATGGGCCAAAGGAAGATGAAGATCCCACCTTCCGGCCGTCCCTCTAAGACTGCTAGTTTGCTATTAGCTGCGTTAAGGAGGTCGACATAGACCTGCATCCTAAAAAGGATCTCACTTATGTCCTAACATTTCATAATGAATCCAGATCAACAAGACCCCATCTCTGTGGCTCTGTTTCGGAAAATTTTGTCTCTTGATTATTCCTGATACTGCTATTGGTCACTGATGGCCCTGGATGAGCATCCCTCCTTCAACCTGTCATCTGTTATCTCCTCCCACTAGCAACACCAATTGATATGCTTGTTTCGTACCCCCTCATTTACAATCCAATCCACAACTTTGTTGGCTTCCCTACGAACATGCACCAACCTAAGAGTTCTCAGCATTCTTAGGTGCACTTGGATTCTTTGGTAGACTTGCAGAAGCCACCAGTGTTCTGAGATTTTCTCAGGAGTAGTGTCAGCATTTATCCTCTTCATTGAGTTAATGACTAATTCTGAGTCAGCCTCAATGATGACATTGTGAATGTTGTACTTGAGCAGTATTTCCAAGCATAATTCCATCGCCATGAGCTCAACCATATTGTTGGTTGTTTTTCCTAGATAACTGTGGAAGATGACTTGTATGTTTCCTTCCTCATCCCTCAAGAGCCCTCCATAACCAGCTTCGCCCGGATTCCCTTTTGAAGCCCTGTCTATGTTAAATTTTAAAAAGCCATGAGAAGGGGGTTTCCAAGAAGACTTATCTGCTAAGGTATTCTTGTTAATTTGCATAGAACCCTAAGGGGGATGAACCTTGAGCTCTAACTTCTCCAATATTCTGGCCTCTCTTTGTCTGATGGGTTTGCCAATAGCTGCACCTCCCAAGATATGAATAGTCTCTTTGAGTTGTTTAAGGATTAGCTTAAGGATGCTGCTCACCAGACTCACTTTCTCCTTTAAAATCCTATTGTTGAGCTCCTTCCAAACATTCCAGATTATGAATCCTGGGGTCAACATCCAGGCGGAGTTAATGATCTCATTATCCGAAAAAAAATTCCGCCAATTCTTCAACATAGTAGTGATGTCATTAACATTTTTTTCTGTCTGCTCGAAGACTTATCCAACCTAATTCCAAAGTATTATAGTGAAAGTGCATCTATTCAGTAGATGATTTGCAGTTTCTTCTTGTTGTCTACATAAGTGACATCTTGAGGGGCCAACAAAGCCTCTTTTTCTTAGGTTATCCCATGTCATAATCTTACCCTGTTGAACCAGCCACTTGAATAGTTTGACTTTCACCCAATGAGGATTTTCCCAGATTTGTTTCCACGTCTTATCAATGTTTGGAAGGTTAAGCCCTACATCTATTCTTTTGGCTTTCTTAAGGTTGAAGAGACCTGTCTTGTTCTTTCTGCATCTTAGTTGATTGTTCAAGTTTGAGTTCAAGATTTGTCTCTTGTCTAAAAGACCTTGAAGGGCTAAAGCTTGAGTATGCAGCATGCCCATTCCACTGTAATCTGGAAGTTTCCATGTTCTCCATTTCCCATTGTTCCTTGATTGGTCCCAATAGTCACTTACCCACCTTAGTCCTTTGTTGATGGTATCGGTGTGAATGTATGCTAATTCTTAACTTCGAAGATTGTCCATCTACTGCCAATTATCCTCCCAGAACCAAGCCAGGTTTCCATTTCTGATCTCCTAGAAACTGTGGTTTTGGCTAGGGCCTTGTTCTCCCATGCCCTGTTCCAAATTGTAGAACCTTTTGCTTTTCCTGTCATTCTGATTAGATTTTTCTCCTGCCATTCGCTAGTATATTTGTGCTTCCAAAGTTTCTCCCAAGGAGCTTTCATTTCTTTCAGCCATCTCCACTAGATTTTGGCACCAAGAACTCTATTAAGAATTCCTGGGTCATGAAGACCCAAGCCACCATGGGACTTAGGTTTTCAAACTCTTTCCATGACACAAGGGCCCATTTCTTCTTTTCTTCACCTTTCCCTCAGATAAAGTCTCTCTGAATGTTTCTTATATTACTAATTACAATGGCTGGTGCTGGAATGGCAGATAGCAGATAGATAGGGATACTTTGGAGGACAACCTTAGTGAGAATCAGTCTCCCTACTAGATTTAGTGCTCTCTTTGTCCATTTACTGATCTTATCTTTTAGCTTATTAATAACAGGCTCCCAGATGTCCTTGTGAAGTGGTTTGTCAGTGAGAGGAACTCCCAGATACTTCACAAGAAGTGACTCCCTTTGAAAGCCCAAATTCTAGAAATATTTCTTTGAATTGAAATATTTGTATTGAAAAGGAAAATATTTGATTTAGTGAGACTTACTTCTATGCCTGCTGCCCTAGCAAACTCACTCAGAATCTATTTGAATGCTTTGGCTTCCTTGACAGTGGGTGTGCCTTGAAGCATAGTATCATCCACAAATTGCTGATGTGTCACCATGTCCCCATATTGAGTTAGTCTCAAACCCTGAATTCTCCCTTCCTCCTTGGCATCTCTGATAGCTCTTCCTAACCCTTCGATCATTAGAATGAAAAGGAAAGGATAAAGAGGATCTCCTTGCCTGAGACCTTTAGAAGGCTTGAAGGTTCTAGAAGGAGAGCCATTGAGAATAATTGAACAACTGGCGGTGGTAACTAGCGCCATAACCCATTTAATCTAATTGTAATCAAATCCATAGGCTTTTAATATTGCTCTAATGTACGACCAGCTAAGTTTGTCATGGGCCTTTGCTATGTCCAGCTGCATTATCATTCCTTCCTGTTTGTTGGTAATGAGTGAATGAACCATTTCATGTGCTTGAATTATATTATCTACAATTTGTCTTCCTTCCACATAGCCCATTTGCTCCTCTGACACTAGGGTTTGGAGGAGAGGTTTGAGACGGTTGGCAATGACTTTGGATATAATTTTGTATATCACATTGCATAATGCTATAGGTCAAAATCTGTCTAGAGAGGTGGCCTTATCTTGTTTTGGGATTAAGGCTATGAAAGATTCATTGAGCGCCTTTAAGACTTTCTTAAATCTTCAAGAGTCTTCCACTACCTCCAAGATGTCTTGTTTCACTATCCTCCAACAAGCTTTGAAAAATTCCACATTAAAGCCATCTGGGCTTGGTGCTTTCCCATTTTGCATCTCTTTCACGACTTCCTCAATTTCTTCCTTTGTTACTGGTCTATTGAGATTGAAATTATCTTCTCTAGTAACCAATTTAGGGATGTACTAAGTAAATTTTTTGTAAACTGGTATCTGTCTTTTGAGGTTTCCTCAACAATTTTCTAAAAATTCTGGAGTAGAACCTTATCCATATCTTCATGAGTGTTTCTCTCTATTCCATGTTGATCTGTAAGTTTCACAATTCTATTGTTGTTTTTGTGAGCTATGGTGGATTTGTGAACAAATTTGGTGTTTATCTCCCCTTCTTTAATCCATTGTACTTTGGATTTCTGTCTCCAGAATATTTCCTCTTGAAGACATCTGTTGTCCCACTCCTGCTGGAGTGACTCTGCCATCTCTTTCCTTTCCTCTGTATAACATTCTGTGATAAGAATCTGGTTTATTTCCTTTAGTTTCTTTTGCACCTCTCCTTTAGCTTTGAATATGTTACCAAATTCCTTTTTATTCCACTCTTTGAGTCTACCTTTAATGTGTTTGAGCCTGCAATGAATAAGGAACATCTTTGTACCTTGAAGGTGAAGCTCTTCCTTCCACCATTTTTCAATGTTTGTGAGGGAATCTGAATGTGTGAGCCAAGAGTTCTCAAACCTGAAGGGGGTGTTCCTTGGTTTGCCAAAAAGGGAAGCTTCCAATTGGATAGGCCAGTGATTTGAACCCCCAAAAGGTAGTATGAGTGTAGTAATGTTGCTTCCCTTGAGAAGAAGTTCTTCTGAAACCATAAATCTATCCAATTTTGAGGCCACTTGGGTAGCGCCCCCTATTTTGTTATTCCAAGTGAAGATTCCATTGCTTGTTTCCATATCGACTAGTTTCATATTAGTGATGAAGTTCTGGAAAGCAACTGAGTCTCTACCAAGTATTCTAGTTCCTCCTTTCTTCTCCATGAGTGATTTTGTTATGTTAAAATCACCACCAATAATCCAGGGTAGAACTAGGTATCTCTTCTTCATATCCTCCAATGTTGTGAGGAGTTGAAGCGTGTCCTCCATTGGCTGCAGACCATAGACATTGGTGATAATGTAACATTGTTTGTCACCCACCAATTGGAAAATCAGAGAAAGGTGATGTCTGGATGCCTCCGCATCAATCACACCAAATTTCTGTGGATCCCATAGAGTGAGAATGCCACCAACAAATTTATTTGCCTTAAACTCAAGGTATTCATATCTATTTACCCATTTGCTATGTTTTTCGCGGAGCCTCTCCACTGAGAATTTTGTTTCCTGTATGAATACTATGTCAGGCTTTTCCTATTTGATCCTTTTACCTAGATTCCTCTGTTTTATTCTGCTCCCTATTCCTCTAATGTTCCAGGTTGTGATTTTCATTGAGGTGGGGTTTTAAAGGAGTAACAAGAAAGGTCTTTCATCCTTCCTGAATCAATCATGATTTTGCCACACTCCAGTAGTAGTTCTTTTTGTATTTTTCTTCCCCTCCTCTTGCCTGGATTCTTTGTTAGTTTTCCTGTTATTAATCCTATTGAGGAAGTCCCTTTGTTTTCCTAGTTGTCATGTCCTTTTTTGACTCCTGCAGCTATTTGATGTGATTTGTTAAGGAATATCTATTGGACCTTGTCCACATCCTCCTGAGGGATGGAATTTATTCCCAGGTTACCTCCCTATTCTAGAAACTTTTCCAGCTCTAGGTTCTCCCTTTCTAGGATCTCTTGTAAATCTTGATCCTCTGTACCACTTTCACTTTGAGTCATTTCCTGGTCTTTTTCTATTTCCATGGTACTCAAAGGGTCTTTCGTGTGTTCATTCTGTTCCTGAGTGAACTCCATGCTGGTCTCTTTTTCTTCCCCCTTTCTGTCTGATTCTCTGTACTCTCTTTATCCCCTCCATCAGATTATTTTTCTCCTAAGATTTCAAAACTGTTGTAACTTTTTGTTTTATCATTCACAATAGGGTTCTTTTGTGTCTTCCTTCCTCCTCTGTACTTTGGTGAAACCTGTCTGGTCTTTTCCTTTATTGGTATTTAGGTTTTCCTCCCTTCTATTAAGAGGACAGTCTCTGGATAGATGCCCATGCTCATGACATTTATGACATCTGAATGGGATATGTTCATAGTCAACTGTTTGAACCCATTCCTCGTCATAGACTTCTAGAATGACCTCATCTGGAAGGGCTCCTGATAGGTCCATCTCCACACATATATGGGCATAGGATGTATATTTTCCCCTTAGAGTTGCCTCTGAAATTTTTAAGAAATGACCTAATTTATTGCCTATAGCTTTTAAAGACTCTGGCATCTAGTAATCTAAATGTAAGGAGTATAGTCGAATCCATACCAGTACCGAAGTGAAGGTTTCTCGTTCTAGCACAAAGTTCATTGTCCATGGCTACATATAGAGACCAGTAGCTGCAAAGAATTATGGCCCTCCTTCAAAAATTCTATCTCTGTCTTCCATGTTCGTAAGCACCACAATAAAAAAACCTTTGGATCCAAGATGTATATTTAACTCCCCCTTTGGTTTCCAGTTGCATTTTATCTAGGTGTACTACACTTTCTCTGATGGCCAGATTCCCATAAATTTTGATATGATGGCATAGTTAGCCATGTGATCCCTGTGCGCTTGCAGAGCTGGATCATTCAGAATAACCTGAGGTTTAGTTATGGTATTGGGTTTACAAGGCCCCATCTTAGTTGTGTTCTCTGATCCCTGACCTCTGTCTTCCTCTTTCTCCTCCCGAAAGTCTTCTTCGTGGGACCCTTGATCTGCATGGGTTTTGCTACCTTCCGCCTTCTAAGTTTCAGTGCTTTTTGCCTTGACCTCCAAGGGCTATGGAGGTTTGTTCTTTTTCCCTCCTCTTCCTCTATTTGCTACCATAATACTGTAGGAGGGAATGGAGCTCCCTCCTCCCTGTGTCTCCATGGGTGCTTGTTTCCCTTTGTCACTCACTTAGTTAAACCCTAGAACCAGAGTCGCCACCCATGACCTCCTTATCTCACCACCGTCCTATGTTAGTACCACTCCCAACGCTATACACGACGCGTCAACATGGACATGAAACTCCACATCCCATTTTGGGAAGACCAGGATTGGCACGGAGGCCAATTTCTCTTTTAGTACGTGAAATTCCAGGCTTTTCATGCAATCATCATTCCAGCTTAACGTGACATCCTTTTTCAACAGTTTCTCCATTGGCGCAGTGATCTGGGCATAGCTTTTAATGAACTTCTTGTAGTACCCCGTATGTCCCAGGGTTGTGCACAACTGTTTAACACTTCACGGTGCTTCCAAATTTAGAATCATTGCAATCTTCGCGGGGTCTACCATTAGTCCTTGTTTGTAGACCACATGTCCCAACAGGTTCACAAAGGGAACGAGGAACATACACTTCTTAAGGTTCAGCACAATCTAGTGTCGTCAGCAAGTATCCAACATCAAGCGTAAGCTTGCTATGTGGTGCTTAACCAATCCAAATATAGTCTAATCATCTAGATAGACCTCGAGGAACCTGTGGATATATTCTTTGAAGGCGGCAACAACTATGCGCAAAAAGATGGCTAGCACGTATTTTAATCCAAACGGCATGATGGTGTATTGAAAGCAACCCCATTCAGTAGTGAAGGTGGTCTTTCTCCCATATTCCAGAGCGATTTTGATCTGGTGGTACCCTGAGAACCCATTGGTGACAGAATATTCTCCTTGCCCGCCAACATTTTCCAATACTTCATCTGTGAACGGGATCAGGAATGGGTCGTGTATGCAGGCGTCATTCAACTTCCTCAGGTTCACGCATATTCTTATGTTGCACTTCTGCTTTTTCTCTTGTACTACCATAGGGCTTACCCAGTTGAATTCTTCCACTGGGTCAATAATTCTGGCCGTGAGCATTTTTTCTAGTTCTACGTAGACCTTTTCCTTATACTTCGGGTTCAAGCGGTAAGGCTGTTATAGACAATTTTGTGCCTTACAGCAACAAGCATGAATTGTCAATAATCCAAGGGATCCAAAGTTCCCTAAACATGATGTTCCTACCCCTAGAGGAACAAGGTCAGCAAACCAACAGCTCTCAGATCAGTTCTCCACCTGAAAACACTCAAAAACAAGCAATCCTGAAATCAAAGCAGGTGCTCCACTAGGTTTCTGCGCTGAAACTCAGTTGCTCCATGGTGTACCTGCGTTGCAAAGCAAGTGGGACAAAGGCCACCTGCGCTGAGCGAGATGGGACAAGTGGCACAATGAGTCATTGCTTTGGAATCTTCCAAAAATGACACTTGGATCAAGGATTTCGCCTTGTGATGAGTCAGAGGCTCTGTTTCTCCAAGTGGAAGCAAAGTTCACCAAGTGGACTCAAGAACTGAAGATCAACTAAAGATTAACTGAAGAGAGAGAGGACACAAGGCAGCTACACATCAGTTGCAAGCTGACTCATCCTTTCTCAATTCATCTATATATTGAGCTCTCTCCTATGAGCTCAGGAGGCTGGAATTTGGTGCAAAGTAATGATATGCTGTTGGTTTCACTATAGAGCTATTGGGTGATTGTTTGATAGAGGTGAAGAGGAGAAATTCTTTCTGCTGGGAGGTGTTGCTGGATTGGAGCCTTCAATGGTTGTAATACTCTCAGAACCTTTACTTCTTCATTAATAAAAGCTACTGAGGTTCTCCTATGTGCTCTTGTTTCAATAATATATTGTGATAATTGCATGTTTGGTTTACACTAATCCTTGAACCAGTTATGATTGCATGCTTCTTGTAGTTTCCTTCTTTGTTATTTTGCAGGATGTCATTGTAGCTGGGCCAGCAAAAGAGCAAGGAGCTGGGAGCAAGCAGCCAAAGAGAAGAGTTTGGATTCGACATTAAGCGCAAGGCAACGGTTAGTGCATTTCTCCATCCTCTTTTGCTTTCATAAAGAAGTAAACCTTAAGTAGTTTATTTTACAGTTGTTGCTAAGGTACTATCACCCTTAGAGTGGGATAGGGTCATCCGAGTCGGATACTTTTCCCTACAACAAACTGGCGACTCCACTGGGGATCGTATCCATTTGATTGTGTTTGTAGTATTTTGCTATTCATTTCCTGAACAAAAGAGTACCAAATCGAAAAGCTTTTGACTATATCAAAAGCGAAGTAGAGGGCAGCTACTCTAGCTCATTTCTGAGCAAGTTCATGATTTGAAGAGCTGATCTACAAGGATCCTTGTAAGCTCTTAGTGATAGCTTTTCACCTTCGTAATCATCCCTTTGAGTGTGCTTGACTGATTGTTTCTGATTTGAGCAAAAACTGTGCATTTTTGAGAAAATTATGACCCGGAAACTGTGAAAACGCAATTCTCGTTTTCCAAAGCAGGTAGTACACAGGCTACCTGCTTTGCAACGCAGGTCCCGAAGGGGCTACCTGTGCTGAGAGCCAGATTGGCTGTGCAGCACCTGCGTTGGCCCAAATTTGCCTAGTGCATCTGGGGTTTCCTCACTTTCTCTTGCCTGTTTTCACTTAGATTTTGCTGCTAGGTGTCAGTCTTGTACCTGTTCTGAAACCAATATTACTTGCCATCATTCTGCCTCTGTTATATAATGAAATTGTACTTGTTCTTTGTATTTCTTACTCATTTACAATTTCCCATAACGAAGAGTAAACTAGTCTTGCTTTTGGCCTCTTAGATCTGAACCTGTGTTAGGCATTTTGCTGGTCTAAAGAGTTAGCTTGTTTGCTGTCCATAGCTGATTAGTCATTTTACTTTTGTCATTATGGTTTGATTTCATGCATTTCTAGTGATTAAGCAAGTAAATCTTAAGGTGTCTTTTGATTTTGGACAAGCTTGTTTATTTTCGCTTTAAATCGAAATCAAAGTTATATAACAACTTTCTTTTTGTAACCCATCCACATTAAGAAAGGGAAAAGAAAATACATGCATTGTGCTTTTTGCATTTGACTGTTTGCTTGACGATTTAGGAAAATTTGCATTTAGTGTGTGCTCTATGATCTGTGTGAAAAGATTTGCCTTTCTTTTCCCTCAGTAGTTAAGGTTTTCAAAGTTGAAAGATTGAAAAGTTTGCTTCTCATCTTAGACTGCATTCAGGAATTTGTTATATACATCTCGTGGTGATCCTTAAAGGCAAACTGCTAAGCAAGATCAACATTAAAATAAATCCAATTTACATAACAACGCTTTGTAACATAACACAAACACATAGAGGTCTAGGTAGAGACGTGTTTCGGCGTCGTTAAGCATAGTGACTGTCGATCTCTACGAAGGTGGGTGATTCCTCCTGAGAGTCGGTGGCACTAATACGGACTTGTGCTCCCACGTACCGTCGAGTATATATTGGGAGACCCCTATAGGCAATTATCCTTTATCCATAGGAAGCCGTGTCGGCCACCCTACTGATCGCGATGCAGTGAACACAGCATTCACGAAGATCGACCACCCGTACCGTAAAACGTATTCTGTGGTTTCGCGAAAAGTTTGGCACACCCTCTGCCTAGAACTCCAGAGAAGTTTCTTTTGGCTTTTTTCAAACTCTATAACTGAAAAAGTCCATCCGAGCATTTGTCACTTCGGGCTCGTTAAAACATCGAAGGCGACTAGAGTCATCTTTAGCTTTTTCTCGACTCTTAAAACATGAAAAAGCAAGTTTGTGTCTAAAAGCGTCGTTAATAAAATTTATTTTAAACGGAACATAATCACCTGTTATTCCCACGTTGATCTTTCAATTGAAAAGTATGGAGCCCACCAACCAAGGAGGTAACCTTGGCGGAAGTCCAAACCCCTTCTCCTCTTGGGGAGATGTTGGTGCGCCTCATATGGCCACACTGTCACTTCCAGGATTGACAATTGGCCTACCTGTATGGCTCTTTTCAACTAATGTAGTTCAGATCGCCACTAATCCTGAGCAGTCGAATCAACAATCAGACCAGTCTAAAACTACCCACCAGCCTTCCACTTCTTACAATTTTTCCTCTAATCCTTCATCTGCACAAGGTAGAGCCAGCAAAAGTCAGCCTCCCATGGAGAAGAAGGAAAAGAAGAAAAGAGAAAAGAAGCAGAAGGGGCCTATGGCGAAGGCGACTGGGGGCAAGCAAAAGACAGCTGACAAAAACCCACACACTGCACCGACCGGGCCTAAATCGCCATGTGTCATTTGCAAAGGGACCCACTTCCATCGTGATTGTCCTTGTATTCCCCGGATACTAAGGGACTGGTCCCCAAGGTTGCACAATCCGGTCGCATCAACCTTTGGTAGTCATGTTGATTGCAGTCTGTCAACTAGCGAGAGTGAAGGACGAAGAGGGAGACCAAGATCACCCTGTATGTTGTGTGAAGGCGATCATGCCATCCACCGATGTCCATTCTTAGATGAGGCAAAGAGAGTTTTGGAAGATCGTCCGGTTTCACCGTTACGACTTCCTCCTGGATACCAAAAACTTGTGCCTAATCCCTCGATAGTTGAAAATCTAGCTGACCCGCTCAAGTGGTCGGCTAAAGTGTCAGTCATTGAGAATGAACCTACTGAATCCAGACCAGACGAAAGTCTAAAGGTCGAAACGGCAGTTGACCCGGTTCTTCCTTCAGAGGTTTCATCCTCCAATGACTCCGTCATTGAAGACCCATCTTCAAATGACACCCTCACTGAAGAGGATAAGGATGACACCGTCGATATTCTTTTCATCAACACAGACTCTGATGAGCATCAGGGCAGTGCGCCCATTCCTTTATCGCAGGAAGGAACATCGTCAGGATCGTATCCGGTCGTGTATTCGGTCCCACCACCAAGCAACCTAGTCGTATCCTTTGATTGGAATCAACTAGGCAGACCCCGGTTACCAGCCAGTATCCCATTCAGAATCATAGTCCAAATCTACAGAATGGTGATGGCTGGAACTATCATTGATGAAGGGGCATCTGTGAGTATCCTTTCCTCTATTGCTTGGAAAGCACTGGGTTGCCCAGCGCTTTTACCTGAGATGAGAAATCTATCAGGTTTTGATAAAGGAACCAGTCACCCGTTAGGGATTCTCCCCAATGTTCCAGTTACATTGAGAGGGAAGACAGTTCATATGAACATCATGGTCGTCCAGGGACCCTTGGTTTATAACTTACTCCTTGGACGAGACTATATATATTGCATGGAGGCGATAGTGTCCTCCCTCTTCAGAGTCATGTGTTTTCCGCACGAAGGAAGAATGGTCAAGCTCGTAGACCAACTTTCATTTCCAGGATCACGCATCGCAAATAGTCAAATACCATCCCTTAACGGTTTATTCACTCAAGGAATGCCACCACCCCCGGTTCTACTTCCCGATGAATGCGAGTAATTCGGAAAGAAAGAACTGGGACCCAGGGGGCATGCACCCTGGCCTGCCTTGGGCAGAGGAAACCTTGGGTATAAAGTTAATTTCCGCAGAAGAATGGACTAGTCCGTACCCCGTCCGAAAAAGGAAGAGAGGGTTGTTCTAGAATAAAATTCTTTTGTCAAAGTTATGTGAAGCGGAAGGATCGCTCCCTTTGTCTAAAAAAGTAGGCTCTCCTAAGGAGGAGATCTATTTGTGGTAGCAAGTAGGCACCATCTTTGAATGTCAAGCCTCACCCATTAAAACAATATGTTTTGAAAGAGAGTAGGGGCAGTCTTCAAAGAAAGAGGGGAAATTGCTGCAACAAGTAGTCACCATCCTTAGCAACCTAATGATAGACATCGCCGAAAAGAGAGTTTAGTTTGCGGCAGCGAACAAAACCATTTTTCGGATAATAAGTCAGAGGACAGAATCTCGAAATTATACTTTATACCTGGGGGCATGCAAACCTTTTGGAGTGCAAGCACGGGACGACTTTTTATTTTTTTAAATTTTTAGGTCCTCCCTTTAAACCTGTAGGTCTAACCTGTTAAACTCGTAGGATTAGCCGTTTCCAGCTTGCATAAAAAAGGGATGAAAGGCAAAAGTTAAAACCTGCCAAATTGGAGTAATTAGTGAGGTATCGCTCCTTAAATAAGATTACCTCACCTAAGGCATTCCTTGTATTAAGACTGGTATAAATTGAGCAGTTTTAGCAATGTTCATGCTCGTTAAAAAATAAACGCAAGAATCGAGCAGTTTTTGTGTAGAGTTCATGCTCGTTAAAAAATAAACATAAATTGTGAGCAATCTTTCCCTAGCAGTTCAAGCTCACTCAGAAAAAATGAACCGGTAAATAACCATTGAGAAAAGTAACCTTTGAAAGCCATATTAAAAGCCCTTGGTCGTGTTTATATGCCATCACCTCCATCCGTTCATTTTGGCCAATCGTTCATCTCCATATGTGTGTTTACCCATTTTGAAGAACAGCTGCGAAGAGTGATTTCACTTAGCCATCCTTGTGACACTGCCGTGATTGGAAAATTCCAACCTGTACCTGGAATCTGCTGCTATCCCTGTTTATCACTCGTTCCTCAAAAGACGAGTCTTCTTTGAGCTCTTTTCACTGACTCGTAAAATATGAAAAGATTGCCGAGTTTTGGCCTTCCAGCTCGTTAAAAGGACCGGAAGAGCTATCCCTCCTCTAGATTTTAATCTTTTTGGACCTGAGGGATTATTGCACAAAAAGATCGAGCGCTTGTTTTGTTCGGCTCGTTAAAGAAATCGAAAATTCATCCCTTCTGTATGGTTTTATACTTTTTCGGACTTAAGGGATTAGAAGACGAAAAAGGAATTTTGGAGTTAACTTTTCGTACCTTTTCAGACTCTCTAAAAATGAAAAGGACCGAGTTTTCCTTGTCGTTAGACTCGTTAAAATGATTAAATAGCGACAAACTTGTCTTTAGACGAGAACGAGTTTCCCTATCGCTAGGCTCGTTAAAACATAGCGATGGGCTTGCCGGAAGGGCAGGTTATAGAACAAGCATATGTTATCCTCCTCAAGCTTGACAAAAATAAAGAGGTATTGGTCAGCAATGACTGGGGAAAAATTGGGAGAACCTCATAGCATCAATGGTAGCAAGTCGCTCTTGAACATGACACTTTGTCCTCCGTATCACATCGGGTTGGGTTGTTTCATTCACCGGTCTCATAACCATGGTCCTCGCCACACCATCCACAATTGGGGTAATGCTACCAATCCATCACATCAGTGTCGTTATATGTTCAAGAGATGTGGTTCTGCAAAGAGTCAACCGTGTCCCATCCACTGCCATACATTATCCTTCATCCACTTCATGACCGCCACCCTGAATCATACATCACAGTTTGTTTTCACCTCATCACAGTCACTAGCTCCGTTCCGTGTCACTGATGTGGGATTCATTAAGGCCCTCCTTTGACGGATCGCTCCTTGTCGACATCAGCTCATTATCCAAGGAGTTGATCTAGGAACACACCCTTCAGTACTTTGAAGCTTGCATGCCTCAATGGCAAGTTTCTCACTTCCGGCGACAGGTATACATCAATGACCTTCGACCAGAAGATTTTGCATGGTGGTCAACGCCAAGTCCTTTATTCCCACCATGTGGATTGTACTGTCGTACCTTGAGGGTCATCATCCTTATCGGTGATTCCTCTCGCGCTTGTTAACGGTTTACATCATTGACCGGTAATCAAGCGATGTCTTTCCATGTTCGACTTCAAGAAATTCTCACATGGATCGACTTGTACATCGAGTGAAGATCGGAAGAGATTGAAGACCCCGGATCTAGTTTCATCCATCCGGGCTGCGATATATATTCAGGACATAAAGACATTTGATATGTACATCATTACAGCAGATGATCATCCTTCTCAAAGGATGATAATTTCAACAGAGAATTATCAGTCTACAATTAGACGATCGTCTGTTCTATGTACCAAAATGTATTTATAAAGCTGAGCATGGGAATGCCCGCCTAAGCTAGATCATGAAAATGTATGAAAAATAATGTATTGTATTGTATCTTATTACAGGACACTTCTCAGCAGATTGAATGAACTTCGGATCCTCTCAATAAAGCATTTCACCCGATAAACGACCTCATACTTTAGGGGGCATCTGATATAGACAATTTTGTGCCTTACAGCAACAAGCATGAATTGTCAATAATCCAAGGGATCCAAAGTTCCCTAAACATGATGTTCCTACCCCTAGAGGAACAAGGTCAGCAAACCAACAGCTCTCAGATCAGTTCTCCACCTGAAAACACTCAAAAACAAGCAATCCTGAAATCAAAGCAGGTGCTCCACTAGGTTTCTGCGCTGAAACTCAGTTGCTCCATGGTGTACCTGCGTTGCAAAGCAAGTGGGACAAAGGCCACCTGCACTGAGCGAGATGGGACAAGTGGCACAATGAGTCATTGCTTTGGAATCTTCCAAAAATGACACTTGGATCAGGGATTTCGCCTTGTGATGAGTCAGAGGCTCTGTTTCTCCAAGTGGAAGCAAAGTTCACCAAGTGGACTTAAGAACTGAAGATCAACTAAATATTAACTGAAGAGAGAGAGGAAACAAGGCAGCTACACATCAGTTGCAAGCTGACTCATCCTTTCTCAATTCATCTATATATTGAGCTCTCTCCTATGAGCTCAGGAGGCTGGAATTTGGTGCAAAGTAATGATATGCTGTTGGTTTCACTATAGAGCTATTGGGTGATTGTTTGAGAGAGGTGAAGAGGAGAAATTCTTTCTGCTGGGAGGTGTTGCTGGATTGGAGCCTTCAATGGTTGTAATACTCTCAGAACCTTTACTTCTTCATTAATAAAAGCTACTGAGGTTCTCCTATGTGCTCTTGTTTCAATAATATATTGTGATAATTGCATGTTTGGTTTACACTAATCCTTGAACCAGTTATGATTGCATGCTTCTTGTAGTTTCCTTCTTTGTTATTTTGCAGGATCTCATTGTAGCTGGGCCAGCAAAAGAGCAAGGAGCTGGGAGCAAGCAGCCAAAGAGAAGAGTTTGGATTCGACATTAAGCGCAAGGAAACGGTTAGTGCATTTCTCCATCCTCTTTTGCTTTCATAAAGAAGTAAACCTTAAGTAGTTTATTTTACAGTTGTTGCTAAGGTACTATCACCCTTAGAGTGGGATAGGGTCATCCGAGTCGGATACTTTTCCCTACAACAAAGGCGTCTGCTTAACCAGCTTCGCGCCAGGTTTTAGGGTGATATTCTATTGGAATTATGATACAAGTGTGACTCAAGTGTTGTCCTTGATGACAACGCACTCAGATGATAGATAACAGTTCAGACTCACAAAATGAAGAAAGAAAGGTATACGCAGGTTCACTATATACCAAGTTGCATATATATGCAGGTTCACTATATACCATTTCGCGTATATACGCAGGTTCACTATATAGCAAGTAGTGTATACATGCAAGTTCACTATATACAAAGGTGCGTATAACGTACACACATACTTTCATAGAAGGAAAGGCGTGTTCATGTCGGAAAACTAAGTTTTGGTCTGTGGTATTTGGTCCATGGTATTTGGTCCAAGGTATTGACCCCAAGTATTGGATTGGATCCAAGGTATTGGTCCTACGTGGTTTTGGACCATGGTATTGAGAGAGGTGTTATCACAAAATCACACACTGAAGGCTGCCTATCAGTAAGATAATGTGTAACTATTTCAAACCTAGCTTTGGACTAAGGCTTAGCCTCCTTAGTCTGAGAGGGCTCTCTCACAGATTATGAATGTTGATCACTAACAAGGAAAGATGGCTAACTCTTTAACAAACACATGAAAATAAGCTGGCTGGACAGATATCAGATTGATTCCCATTGGGCTTATGGAGTCTCACACATCTCAGCAAACCAAAATACTATTTTTCATGGAAGTCAGGGCTCTTTACATCTATGCTCAAACATAACTAACATAAAACACAGTCTGCCATAACATACAGGAAGTCAGAGCATGTGGGCATGAGTTCTGAGTGATTATGCAATAACATAACTGTAAAAGAACACTAAAATAACAAGCCACCATACATTTGAACAATGAGATCTATTGAGAATCCTGAGGCAAAAACAACAGTCATTTGTATTCCTGAAACATGCTTTACATAAACCAAAATAGACTTGTTCTCTATCAAAGTATCCAACCCCTATTACATCCAAGTTTGATCCATATATAGGAATACATGCTTAACCACCTCGAGCTTCCTCCTCCAGCATGAGGGGAGAATCGGAGGTTGCTATTAACTATCCTTATCTACTGTATAACTAATTCATTAATTACATGATTGCTGAACTGTAATTACAAATGGTCTTAATTTACTCAAAATCAAAATCTGTCCTCCTCGTAGCATGATGCTTTTCTGACTCTTGACACATGTCCTCTATCTGTTTTGGTTGAGGTATCTTGGAGGAGAATACACTGAACGAGCTGGCTTTGGATTCTAGTTGCGCAGATGGCTCATTAATTAACCAAGAGAAGTGCTCTGTTTTTACGGTCCCTGTCTCCCATCATTCTTCATCACTTAAAGAACATGTCCCCTGCTCTCTAATTCTTCATAAACAACGCATATCACCATACTCTCCAATGAGCTGGAAGCCTTGTGAGCTGAACAAGTGTACAAACAAAAATCTCCGATAACCTTAACAGGAACCCTAACAATTCGGTCATAAAGTACCTTTAACGAGACTTGAGCTAGAAACAAAATATTTCACCTTTTCCAAAATGCACATCTGTCATTCTCTGAATAGCTAGGAGAGTCTTTTAAGGTTTCCCTTATGTCCTTGAGGCTTTTCCTTCAAAAATTTGCTGACCTCATCATTAAACTCCTTGTTTTTCTTATAAAACAGCACCTACAGCAGTTTCGTAGCGCGCTACGAAACTGCTGTTTTTGCTAAAACAGAATGCATTTGCACTAAAGCTTCCTTTGCTTGAACTTTTGAATTTTCAAACTTCCTCTACAGGTGTCAAAGACTTAGATGACTTCAAAATAGTGGAACTCAAACAAAATTGACCAAAACTGAAAATATCACCTTTTCCTCAAATCAATGAGCTAGCTGACCTAGTCGTATCTTCAAATTTGAAATCTCCTTCTTTAAAGCTTTGTTTTTAGCTCTCAGGGTCAGGTTCATTTTTTCTGAGGAGTTTAGCTTGCTTGAGGGCTGGGACCGTCCAGGTATATACATCAGCCACGGAATCTGTCTGACCCACTAGGTTTTTGCTGCCCTTTAACACAGCTCTTTTATAGTTGGCATACCTAACTGCACGCTCCTTAATCACATTTTTGGCTTTGACAATTTCTTCTTTGGTTGCTCCCACCTGATCTTTTATGTCTGTTTCCACTTGACTCTTTATGGCAATCACATTTCCTCCTTTAATGTCAAGTCCAATCCTTCGGGCTCTGCCCTTTGACACCTTCCGGACCGATGCTCCTTCTTCTCCATTACACCTTGAAAACTTTTGCACAGAGAAACACCGGCAGCTTCAACTTGAAAAGCAAATTCAAACTTTAGAACACAGGCTCGCTTGCAATGCAGCTCTCTTGAAGAAGAAACTCGGGCTCGTTTCAATTCAAATATCTTAACATATAAGCTGGCCACTTCATGTAATAATAACAGAACATCATGACACAACCATGTATGACAAAAACATTTGAATGAACTTAATGTGCATGACTATGAACCTATTGGTGGAATGATATCTCGTAAGTGCTTGGAAGGTACACTAACTGACAACAACCGACCGGACACAATGACTCATCCCCGGACATGACATTTTGAAGATCTGCGCTGCAAAATCCCCGAATCCGCGATTTCGTAGCACAGACAGTTATAACTTAGCGACATGTGCTGCGAAATGGCTGGCGCTACGAAAAGGTTAAAACATTATTGTGCTTCAAAATCAGCCAATCAAACTGCGCTACGAAACTGCGAAAAGGACAAATGACATATACGAGATAAGACACATCTTAATCAATCATAATGGAGGATGATTAACGGTTTTGAAAATGATTCTCATTGACATCATTGAAAAACATGACCCCCTAAGTAGTTAATATAGGATAACAACCATTTGACATCCATTTTTAACAATGAAATTTTGGACTCAACTTATATACATGTGACTGCAGTTCTCAGTGATAACAAGAGGCCTAAACTTATATAAGGAGAAGAAGATCATTAGGCCAATGTGCAAGGGTGCAAGATTTGAATATATGATGAAGTGTGAGATCTAGTATGATGGTTATGGCTTTGTGATGCTTTGCTTCATCTGAACCAAGGATGCACCTATGCGGTTGATGATGGATGATGGATCGGGATCATAAGGCTTGGAATGTATTATCATTATGTGGTTTGATCATGGATAGACTAGATCTGAATTATTAACGCATGTTTTATTATATAAATGTTATGATCTGGGTATGACTGATGTCTGGTATAGCTGCAAAGTTCTGAGTTAATATTTGCAGATGTGTATACGGGTTCGCTTTGGTAAAAGCATGTATACATGCAGGTTCGGCTGATCAGAGTCGCGTATACTATTTGAAGTATGATATTTGAAGTTGCAAATTGGATCTGGTTGTTGTTGTAGAGTTCTGGGTTCTGCTCTATGTTCTAGTGACTATGTTTTGATGACAGCGTTTCAGTGATTCAGTGTTGGGTGATTGGTTGATGCAATAGTTGTATTGCAATGGTGATTGATTTTGAGCTTCAATGTTGTTGATGGGTCCAGTATGAAAATTTGATGAAACGTGGCCTTCATATTATGGCGTTGTGATGAAACAAGAAGGCTGTAGCCTTTAGTAGGCCGACACCTACGTACTAGTCAATGGATCGACTAGTACAAGAGCCAGGGGGTTGTAGCTCACTTCCAGTAGAAGTTGGAGAATAAGAGAAGGTTGTAGCCTTCTTTAGGTGGGTGGTTGTGTATTGGTATGAGTCCGTGCCAGTACAAGATTGTAAATAGGTTTTTCTTATCGTAAAGAAAACAACAACAGGTGGTTTTTGTCCTGCATTGGGTTTCCACCTTATATCATGGTGTTCATATGTGCTTCTTATGTGTGATGATCTATTTTGTTTTACTACACCTATTTACTGTTAATATGGTTAATGAAGTTCTGATGCACTGATTAAAGATCAACATATAATGGATTAACTAAATCATAAGTTTACTAGATATATGCTAGTTGCATTAAACACAGTTGCATGTACATGCGTGTTCCCTTAACTGAAGTAGCGTATATGAATCTAAGTACGGAAATGAAAAAGTTAGTGATTTGCTAATATTAATTCACCACCCCCCAGTATTATTTCCAACAATTGGTATCAGATCAGGTCCTTTGGTAGAAGCTTGATCGCTTGGAGGAGATCCGTAGAACAATGAGAAAGAAGCTAAAGAAGAAAGCGCCTCAGAAGAAGAAGACATCTCAGAGGAACTATGACAGTGGGAGAATCAATTGGGGAATATGTGGAAGCAACACTTCAGATTTAGAATCACCTCAGAATGAAGAAGCAAAAGAACTATCAGGTATGAATTTGTTATCCTCTAGTGATATATTTCTCCATCCATTTGAAGATGATGAAAGTGATATTGAGACAACTGAATTTGCTCTTATGGGTGAGGAAGAAAGATATCAAATAGAGGTAGAATTTAAAAGGCTTACGGACAAAATTAGAGATCAACAAGATATATTGGACAAAAGGGAATGTACCTCCAAAGAAGAAGCTACCAAACTAAAATCTCAACTAGAGGAAGGAAACAAGGTAAGGAAGCTATTCAAGGAAAAGGAAGATCATTGTCAAAAGCTACAGGATGAAGTGACATCATTAAGAAATGCAGTAAATGAAAGGAGCACAACAATCAAGAAACTCAAAGATAGATCCAGTTATTATGAAAGTCTTGAAACTAAGATCCTCTCGCTAAAAGAAGATCTTGAAGAATCAAATAAGCAGAATAAAGAACTACTCCAAGATCTTGAAAAACAAGAAAACGAAGTTCTTGAATTAAGACATCAGTTGGAAGAAGGAAGAAAAGCTTAAGGAATCATGAAGAAGCAATATCTTGAAAAGGAAGAGCAACATCAGGTTGAGGTAAATATTCTAAAAGATATATTAGAAGAAAAGGATAAGCTATTACTATTTCAAGATAGTGCTAAGATCTTGGATGATATTCTTAGTAGTCAAAGGTCTCCTACTATCAAAATTGGTCTTGGTTTTCATGAATTTGTTGAAGGCGAATATAGTTCACAAAGTAAGACAAGGAACTCTAATGCAAAATCTGAAATGCTCAACAAGGAGATGAGAGGTCAATCCCATCAACAAATAAGGAAAGAAAATCTTCAAAGAAAAACTTTTACTCCTAACTATGGAAGTGATAGTCGGTTATTTCCTTCGATGAATAATGTTGAATATTATGTATGTCATAATTTTGGACATGTTGTAGCCAGATGCAGAAGTAGAATGGTTCAAGACCATCACACAGCAAGATCATAACGTTCCAGGTACTTTAAGGGATATTTTTTTTCTTGCAATATGTTTGGTCACAAGGCTATTGATTGCTACAGAAGGAATATGAAACATGTAAGATGTTGGGTCCCTATAATACTAGTGATTACCCCATTACTATTGAAGTTATACCCCCTATTTATATTGTTGTGCCCCTATTACCCCCATATTGTTATTTCTGTGCCCCATAGAATCCCTCTATTGTTATTTTTGTGGCTTTATATTATTATTGTTAGGTCGGCTGG
This sequence comes from Pinus tabuliformis, assembly GCA_031772625.1. NCBI lineage: Eukaryota > Viridiplantae > Streptophyta > Pinopsida > Pinales > Pinaceae > Pinus > Pinus tabuliformis. Next base: position 989,208,967 of record CM062812.1, on the reverse strand, counting down.
ATTATATTGTGACTCCTTAGACTCCTATATATAGAAAGGAGGTTTTGTCATTTGTATCATCCAAGAATTGTTCATTTATGTAATGTAAAGGAGGTTTCCCCCTCGAAGAGGCTGAATTCTAAGGCGTGGATTTATCTTTTCTATCTTTTCTTGAGCTGGTTTCATAACATTTGGTATCAGAGCTTTGGATTCTAGGGTTTCGCTGCTCCAAACAGGCCATCGTGGAATGTTCGCTATAACTTTTTTTCTGTGATGTTTCAGAAGTCGCAAAAAAAACCCATTTGAGAAGAATTGGCGCTGAACCTTGGGTCCAAATTTCAGAGATTTTCGCACGATATTTTCGGAGATATGATCTGAGGAAGTTGGCCTTTTTGCAGACTCCTGAATTACATTCAAAATAGGTGACCTTGGGAAAATCGTCATAACTCTCTCTCTGAGGATTGGATTGAAATTTCGTAAAAAGGTACAGAAAGAGGACGGACTGTAGTTTCTTGTATGTGTGTTTCAGATTCAAAGGTTGAAACAGTAACTCGTGGCACGTCATACAAGTTCGCTCTACCGAACCAGTCTAAAAGCAAGTCACTGTGGGAGATTTCACATAACTCTTCCTTGGAGAATCCAATTTGGCTCAGACTTGTGGCATTCGAAAGAGGACGCAGAAGGATACTGCAGGTAGAAATTTCAGAATTGGATGATCCGAAATTACAGAGATACATCAGATTCAATATCAGGCTTCTATAAAGTGAAAAAAGGTGTGTAGTTTTTTTTTAATTTTTGTGTAAGCTTGGTTTAACGGAATTCAAAGGGCATAGTAAAACATTATTATCGGTAACTGATGCCCTGAGGAAAGAAAATGCAAACACCTAGTAAGGAACCTGAAAGCTCTAGCATGACTCATGAAGAAGAGGAAGAAATGCTACATGATATATCAAAATTACAAGAACAAGTGCAACAAATGTCACGCTCACAAAAGCTAACAGAAGCTAAGATAAGTGGCGTGGAATCTAAGGTAAATGGCGTGGAATATAAGATAAAGGGCATGGAAGCTAAGATGGATGGCATGGAAGCTAAGGTGAATGGCATGGACGCTAAAATTGATGGCATGGATGATAAGATGGATGAATTGAAGAAGTTGCTACAAGAAAGGGTCACTAATGGTGAAAAGATAGTAAAGGAAACTCATGATGAGAATAAAAGAAATGTTAATCATGATTCGATAGACTCTAATGTTGGATCAAAGACTCACCATGTTCCAAAAATTGATATGAGGAAGTTTGATGGCAAGGATCCCGCCACATGGATATAACAGATGGAGCAATTCTTCGATCTCAATAATGTGCAAAACACACAAAAGGTACGTATGGCAACTTTATATTTGGAACCAAATCAGTTTGTATGGTATCAATGGCTTTGTTCTCGTAAAAACTTTATCACTTGGGCAATTTTTACGGAAGAATTGATAGCACATTATGAGGATACAAAAAGCAACACATTTTTTAGCCAATTGATAAGTCTCAAACAAAAGGGTTCAATAATGGAGCACATTGAGGAGTTCCAAAAATTGAACATAAGGGTAAAAGATATTCCAGAGGAGCATAGGATTGATGTGTTCATAGGGTCTTTAAAGGATAATATCCAACATGATGTGCGCCTTTGGGAACCTGATTCATTAGAGAAGGCATTCAGGTTAGCAAGAAAAATGGAAAGCAAAATTATGGCAACTAGGAAGCATACTGTTCACAACTATAAAGACGGAAGTGTTTTTGCCCATAGTCTTCCACAACCTACAAGGTTGACACCACAACAATTGGAAGAAAAAAGAGCAAAAGGGCTTTGTTACAATTGTGATAGCAAATACACAAAAGGTCATAAGTGTGCTGAGAAGAAATTATTCTACATAGATTGTGAAGAGGAAGAAGAAAAGGAGCAAGAAAGGTCAAAAGAAGAGGATATATTCCAGGAACAAAGCCTAGATGAAGAAAAAATAAATCCGACCATATCTTGTAATGCATTGGTTGGAATTACCACTCCTCTAACCATCAAGATAGAAGGACAAATCAAGAAAAAAAAGGTAATAGTGTTGATTGATTCAGGAAGCACCCACAATTTTATTCATTGTAGGGTAGCAAAAGAATTGAATTGCTTCCTATATCCAGCACCAGAGTGTCAAGTGATGATTGCAAATGGAGGAACAATAAATTGTTCTGGAAAGTGCCATAATATCAAGCTATCCATGGGAGAATATGTATTGACTAGCCCAATGCTTTCCATTCCAATGGGAGGTGCTGATGTTGTACTAGGAGTCCAATGGCTACAATCCTTGGGTACAATAGCTTTTAATTTTCAAGAACTTTTCATGAAATTTTCTGTGGAAGGAAAGGAAGTTGAATTAAGGGGTATTGCAGGGAAACCAGGAAAGATAATCAGCTCTAATGGCATGACAAAGCTTCTAAAAAAGGAGCAAAGAGGTGTAATTGCACAATTATGTTCGCTAGATGTTTCCACATTGGAATCATCTATTTCTCCAGATCTCCAAAAAGTCCTGGACAATCATTCCAAGGTATTTGAGACTCCCAAAGGTCTCCCACCTATGCGTGATCATGATCATGCTATTCATCTGATTCCAGGAAGTGTTCCTCCAAACATCAGGCCGTACAGATATCCATATGTCCAAAAAAGTGAAATTGAACGTATGGTTGCAGAAATGCTAGAGGCTGGTATAATTCAACCGAGTCAAAGTTCTTTCTCAGCTCCAGTAGTATTGGTGCACAAGAAGGATGGATCATGGCGCATGTGTCCAGATTATAGGGAGCTCAACAAGCTCACTATTAAAGATAAGTTCCCCATTCCTGTTATTGATGAATTACTGGATGAATTGCATGGATCAATTTACTTCACCAAGTTGGATCTTCGTTCGGGATATCATCAAATCAGAATGAAGATTGAAGACATTCCGAAAATAGCATTTAGAACTCATGAGGGTCATTATGAATTTTTGGTCATGCCTTTTGGCCTTACCAATGCACCTTCAACATTTCAAGGTTTGATGAATTCAATTTTCAAACCATTCCTTAGAAAATTTGTGTTAGTATTTTTTGATGATATACTAATCTACAACAAGTCTTGGAAGGATCATGTTGAACATGTTGACAAGGTGTTACAACTATTGGAGGAGAAACAATTATATGCAAAAAGATCCAAATGTTTCTTTGGAGTCCAGGAGGTGGAATATTTGGGTCATATTGTATCTCATGAAGGAGTTAAGGTAGACCCTAGCAAAATTAAAGCCATTAAGGAATGGAAAATCCCCACATCCATAAAGCATCTGCGAGGATTTCTTGGGTTGACAGGGTATTATCGCAAGTTTGTTAAGAATTATGGGAGAATAGCAGCACCTCTAACAACATTATTGAAGAAAGATTCATTTTCATGGACTTCGGAAGCAACAAAGGCCTTTGAACATCTTAAAGAGGCAATGTGCCAAGCACCAGTCTTAGCTACACAGACTTCACAAAAACCTTTATTGTGGAATGTGATGCTTCAGGAAATGGAATTGGTGCTGTTCTAATGCAAGATGAAAGACCCATTGCTTTTGAAAGTCGTCCAATCAAGGGAAAGTTTTTAAGCAAAGCTATTTATGAGAAGGAAATGTTGGCAATACTCCATGCACTTAAGAAATGGCGACCCTACCTAATGGGAAGACACTTCAAGGTAAAAACGGATCATGATAGCCTTAAATACTTTTTAGAACAAAGATTATCCTCTGAAGAGCAACAAAAGTGGGTCACAAAGATGTTGGGTTATGACTTTGAAATCATCTACAAAAAAGGGAAGCAAAATGTGGTGGCAGATGCACTCTCAAGAAAGGATGAGGATGTGGAAGCATTGTTGTGTGCCATTTCTATTATCCAACCAGATTGGATAAACGAAGCAAGGGAGGAATGGAAGAATGACGAAGAAGTGTGGGCACTTATTCGAAAGCTACAACAAGATTCCAGTACTTCTGATACATTTAGCTGGCAAAATGATTCGTTATGGTACAAAGATCGCTTATACCTCTGTAAGAATTCCCAGCTAAAACAAAAGATTCTTATGGAATTGCACACTTCTCCCTTAGGAGGGCACTCAGGATTTTTAAAAACTTACCACAGGGTTAAGAAGGAATTTTTTTGGGATGGCCTTAAATCAGATATTCAAAAGTTTGTGGCGGAATGTTTGGTTTTCCAGCAAAATAAAGTTGAAACAATTAAGACACCAGGTCTATTACAACCTTTATCCATTCCAAGCCAACGTTGGGAGGAGGTTTCAATGGATTTTATCACAGGTTTACCCAAGTCTGAGGGAAAGAGTGTCATCATGGTGGTAGTTGACAGACTTACCAAGTATGCACACTTTTGTGCATTATCACATCCATTTAAAGCCAGTACAGTTTCTACTGCATTTATGGAAACAGTTCAAAAGCTACATGGAAACCCAAAGATTATTGTAAGTGACAGAGATCCCATTTTCACTGGAAATTTTTGGACAGAATTATTTTCTTGTCTTGGTACTCAGTTAGCTCATAGCTCATCTTATCATCCTCAATCTGATGGGCAAACTGAGATAGTAAACAAATGTTTGGAAGGATATCTTCGTTGCTTTGTATCTGATAAACAGACACAATGGGTCAAATGGTTGCCTCTGGCTGAATGGTGGTATAACACTTCCTTCCATACAGCAACAAAAATGACCCCATTTATGGCACTTTATGGGTATCAACCACCATCCATCACATCATATTTAAGAGAAAATTCTAAGGTTCAGGCAGTGGAACATCACATCGAACATCAACAACAAGTCCTCCAACTCTTAAAGGATAACCTCGTGTTGGCACAAAATAGAATGAAACAACAGGCAGATCAACATCGCAGTGAAAGAAGTTTTGATGTAGGTGATTGGGTATTCCTACGGCTACAACCATATAAGCAAATGTCCCTAAAGCAAGCTAAGAAGGATAATAAATTATCACCAAAGTATTATGGTCCGTACAAGGTGTTGGAAAAGATTGGTACTATGGCATACAAATTGGAGCTTCCTGCAGCTTCTCGATTGCACCCAGTTTTCCATGTTTCATGTTTAAAGAAGGTTATAGGTGACAAGCTCCCAATTCAAACAATATTGCCAGAACTTGACGAGGAAGGAAAAATTATATTGGAACCGGAAGCAATCACAGAAACAAGAACTCGACAGCTACGAAATCGATCAATTTCAGAGTATCTTATCAAGTGGAAGAACTTATCCGCTGAAGATTCCACATGGGAGGATGAGAATTTTATGCAGAAGTATCCAGAACTGCTCAAGCGTTGAGGACAACACTTTTTTGAAGGAGAGGGGCATGTTGGGTCCCTATAATACTAGTGATTACCCCATTACTATTGTAGTTATACCCCCTATTTATATTGTTGTGCCCCTATTACCCCCATATTGTTATTTCTGTGCCCCATAGAATCCCTCTATTGTTATTTTTGTGGCTTTATATTATTATTGTTAGGTCGGCTGGATTATATTGTGACTCCTTAGACTCCTATATATAGAAAGGAGGTTTTGTCATTTGTATCATCCAAGAATTGTTCATTTATGTAATGTAAAGGAGGTTGCCCCCTCGAAGAGGCTGAATTCTAAGGCGTGGATCTTATCTTTTCTATCTTTTCTTGAGCTGGTTTCATAACATATGTTATGCATGTAACAAGATTGGACATATAGCAAAGGAATGTAGGAACAAAGTACGGGCACCATACCAAAAGGAGAAAACATCATCACAGTTGAAGATATGGAAGAAAACGGAAGTACAGTTAGAAAGATGTGGCATATCAGAGTATACAAACATGACAGACTTAGAGGGAGCTAAAAGTGTGGAACCTCAATGTTCTAAATCTCATACGCAAGTTTCATGAAGACAAGTTGCATGTATACGTGAGTTCAAAGCTGCACAGTCACGTATATGTTGAAAAGCAGTGGGACAGACTCAAGAAAAAGGGTCTGATATGGTTCAGTCAATTATTTTCTCTATTTGATGATGGTTACAATCTGCTGATGATGTGTGGAAATGTGTTGGTACTCATAAGATGTTGTTTAGAAGTGCTTTTCATCCTAACTTGATGATGATGATGCCTTGATACTTCTTGCTGATATATGCATGATCAGATCTGACAGTGAACAGATGGCACAGGTTCAGGGGGAGCATATGCTTCGAATAATGCATTGTTGGCATTATGGTTAGAAGTCTTTGGTGATAATGCTTATGTGGCTAAATGATACATCTTGCTATTTGGTCAAGAGAATGGTATTGCAGGTTACAAGTTTTTGATATTGATGAGATATTCTTATGGTGCAGATCATATGATGTATGATAGTTGATGATGACTATCATGGTCTTGTTTAGGTCGTTGGTCTTTGTTAAAAATTTCATGCATTTCTTTTAAAGACCCATGAGTCATATGATGTAATTTGTACCCCCACTATTCATGGGAAGGATGATGTAATAATGTCTATCTTAGTCATGTATAAACATTTAGTATATCCCCACTTGGTTGGGTGGATGAGTCAAAATGGTGTATCCCCACTTGGTTGGGAGATTGATGTATGTATGAGTGATTGGTGATAGGAAGGTCATACTTACTTAGTTGAATTGTAGAGTCATGTTATTCTTTAATATCTTTGTAGACTCTACATGTGCTCAAGGGGAGCATGAATGGATTGATACATCTTGGCATGTAAAAAAAGGGGGAGTTCGATCAAAGAATTCAAAATGTGCTCAGGGGGATCATGGATGGACTGGTACATCTTGGCATCTACAAAGGGGGAGCTCAATCAGAGATTTCAGCATGTACTCAGGGGGAGTATGGACAACAGAACGTATATCAAGGGAGAAAATATCTTGGTCCGCCCTTTGCCCTTGATGTCAAAGGGGGAGAGTGACTTGGTGTGGTTGTCGCCATCAATTCCAAAGGGGGAGATTGTTGGCATTATGATACAGGTATGACTCAAGTGTTTTCCTTGATGGCAACTCACTCAGATGACAGATCACAGTTCAGAATCACAAAATGAAGAAAGGAAGGTATACGCAGGTTCACTATATACCAAGTCACGTATATATGCAGGTTCAAAATATACCAAGTAGTGTATACATGTAGGTTCACTATATACAAAGGCACGTATAACGTACACATGAACTTTCACAGAAGGAAAGGTGCATACATGTTGTAAAACTAAGTTTCGGTCCGTGGTATTTGGTCCATGGTATTTGGTCTGAGGTATTGAACCCAGGTATTGGGTCCAAGGTATTGGTCCTACGTGGTTTTGGACCATGGTATTGAGAGAGGCCTAAACTTATATAAGGAGAAGAAGATCATTAGGCCAATGTGCAAGGGTGCAAGATTTGAATATCTGATGAAGTGTGAGATCTAGTATGTTGGTTATGGGTTTGTGATGCTTTGCTTGATCTGAACCAAGGATGCACCTATGCGGTTGATGATGGATGATGGATCGGGATCATAAGGCTTGGAATGCATTATCATTATGTGGTTTGATCATGGACAAACTAGATTTGAATTGTTGATGCATGTTTTATTGTATAAATGTTATGATCTAGGTATGACTGATGTCTGGTATAGCTACAAAGTTCTGAGTTAATATTTGCAGATGTGTACGCGGGTTCGCTTTGGTAAAAGTGCGTATACACACAGGTTTGGCTCATCAGAGTCACCGTTTGAAGTATGATATTTGAAGTTGTAGATTGGATCTAGTTGTTGTTGCAGAGTTCTGGGTTCTGCTCTATGTTTTGGTGACTGTGTTTTGATGACAGGGTTTCAGTGATTCAATGTTGGGTGATTGGTTGATGCAATAGTTGTATTGCAGTGGTGATTGATTTTGAGCTTCAATGTTGTTGATGGGTCCAGTATGAAAATTGGATGAAACGTGGCCTTCATATTATGGTGTTGTGATGAAACAAGAAGGTCGTAGCCTTCAGTAGGCCGACACCTACATACTAGTAAACAGATCGACTAGTACAAGAGCCAGGGGGTTGTAGCTCCCTTCCAGTAGAAGCTAGAGAACAAGAGAAGGTTGTAGCCTTCTGCAGGTGGGTGCCTGCATACTGGTATGAGTCTGCGCCAGTACAAGATTGTAAACAGGTTTTTCTTATCTTAAAGAAAACAACAACAGGTGGTTTTTGTCCCACATTAGGTTTCCACCTTATATCATGGTGTTCATGTGTGCTTCTTATGTGTGATGATATATTCTATTTTACTGCACCTATTTACTGTTAATATGGTTAATGAAGTTCTAATACACTGATTAAAGATCAACATATAATGGATTAACTGAATCATAAGTTTATTGGATATACGCTAGTTGCATTAAACACAGTTGCGTGTACACGCGAGTTCCCCTAACTGAAGTAGTGTATATGAATAAGTATGAAAATGAAAAAATTAGTGATTTGCTAATACTGATTCACCCCAACCACCCCCCAGTATTATTTCCAACATCTTCATCATCCCTAAATCACCAACGATCCCTTTTAAGTATGTAATCTTTGGTCGCGAATAAGTCTTGGTACTCACAGAGTAACTCAACGAACTTATCCACCGTGGCATCATCCCAGTAGTCACTGAGAGTTGCATACTTCGGTTCAGTCTCCGTCCCAATTTTTACTTTCTTTGTTTTTACTGGCGCGGTGATCTCAGGATCTTCAATCAATGGTCCTTGAACCTTGTGATATCCTGTAATTTTTGGAATGTTAATTTTTCATGGATCTTCATCATCCTCCTGAATGTTTACATTGTAACATTCCAACGCATAGCTCAGCTGGGTCGCCCATTTCGGCTGCGACACTTCCATTGGCTCCCGAGGTATTTTGAAGATAACCGCTTTTACTGCTTGCAATGCATCATCAACAGTATCACACCAACGATCCTCAAACGTGAAGGTTAACAGGAATCCTTCACATAAGAGATCCCATTTGCTCGTTCCATGGCGGAGCTCCATCTCAGTATACCAATTCATGGGTATGATATCCAAGGTATGACAGAACAGGTGCACCCACCCAGGTTATGGCTCTTCTCCATAGACCTAGGTCCATTTAGCGAGGTGTGCATGTGGATCATCCCGTTCGTCATATTTGTCTGTTAGCCTCATTTGAGGCTTTCCAAACCACATGCGCATCATCCTTCTGCATTTGTGCCAGTCCTCAAAACTTCTTTGATGCGTATCCCACAATCTTGCGAGCGTAGCGCGCAGTGCCCATTTCAGAGCATCGAAACGTTGTTGTTCCAGTACTTCTCTTTCAAATTGGTTTAGGAAATCATCCACCTCAATCAGTCCATCACACATAGGAAGATCTCTTATCTTTGTTTCCACGCAGCGCAACGACCTTGTCATCATGTTGAATTTGAGCGTGGTCACCTCATGTAACCGGTTTTGCCATCGTTCTATCTCTTCATCCAAATCTAAGGCGCAAGAGCTTTCACACTCCCACAAAATCCTGCCATCCATTATTGGATTCACCTAGTCCTACTCCTGCACGGTTATATTGTAGATACAATCTATATCGTCATCGCTATCATAGTTGCGCACTGGATCTGTGTAGCATGATCCTTCTACAGGGTCTAAAGGTACCACTACACGTAGTGACTTTTTCTCGAAAATCATCTTGGGCTTCTTTAGTTTTATCAATCCATTCAAGTTAGTGGCCCAATATATTCCTAGTAGCACGTGATAGGGATTGCTGTCATCAAAAATCTCTATCACTTCGAAATCTGTAATCGTGCTCACACCTTCTATATCCACCGTTATTCGCTGCAATCTTCCCATGGGTAGGATCTTTTGTTGGTTCTCCATTCGTAATTGAATAGGAGACCATTGCAATGTAGGCCTGCCTATGTGCTCCCATGTCTACTTCGGCAAGACGTTCGCATCTGATCCTAGATCCAAAATCACTTGATCCATTTTGTATTCCCTGATCTGCGAGGTCAATCTCATCTCCCTTCCTGTTCGTGTTGTGTGCTTCCCGAGCTTCTGGACTACATGCAGTTCTCCTGGCGCGGTCCCAGCACATCTAGTGATGAGTTCTTGCAGTCCCTTCACCACTTTGCTGTCATGCAGTAGCTTCATCCATGTCTTGAAAAAGGTAGTGAGCATTGATGGATCCATTTCCAGTTCCAGTTTGTCTTTACTACCTGAAGTGGAGGTCTCCGCGAAACACTTCTTAGCTTCCATGAATGTCTCCTTAGCGCGCTCCAAATCAAATTTTGGTTCCTTTGTTGGAGCCTTGCGAACCCAGGAACTCTCTTCAGGCTTCTTTCCTTTGTCATCTCCTATTGTAATACCACTTTAGAGCACGATATTTACATTCGGGTCTTCCTCACGTGGCTCAGACCTTATCATTTGCAGGTTCTAAGTCGGGGGAGGTTGGAGCGCTCCTTTATCACGCAACCTCGCTATCAACGTGGGACAGTCCTCCATCTCATAATCAAATTCTTTACAACATAAGCATGATGGTCTTGTCGCATTTGTATAATCACAGGCATAATGCCCCAGCCCTCCGCAATTGTAACAGATCAATTGTCCGCGACCTCTTACTGGTCCCATTCCAGCCCGACCTCATTCATGCCCCTGAATCTAGTGCGCGCCATCATTTTGATCGAGGGCTTGTGTTTCAGTCTGAACTCTGTAGGTAGGAGTTTGATCCATCAACAGTTCATAGCTTCTACAGGTGCACTCATCATGGCCTACTAACCTATAGAAATTACAGAACAACTGCTGGGAGATCTGCGTGTACTTTTGTAATAGATGGCAATTATCTGTAGCATGCTTCCCTCCTATCTAACAAATCGCGCACCATAATGCAAGTGCTACGCTTGGTCGTACTTGGGCCTTTGGTCTCAATGGCATTGGTCCTCCTGCTGCCAAGTGGTTCGCAAATACTGGACTATTTTCCTTGTCATGTCCCTGGCCTTTGCACTTTACACACTATACCTCCTCGTACACTTCTGGGCGAGTCGTCCTTTCTTGTTTCAAACTCTGCATTTCAAGGCACAAGTTTTTCAACCGCATGTGGATCTGTTGGAATCCCAGGTTAGGATATTATATTGGGGTCTCATGCAGTCTCATTGCGATTTCCAAGGCCTCGGCTTGAGTGGATAGCTTCTGATGTGACAACATGTTCCTTAGATGCGGCGTTAGCGATGCTACAAACCATGCCAAGTGTTGCCCATCCATCATGGTCATGTTGTCTTCATGAATCATACACTTCAGTCTTTGATCCAGCTCCTAGGGGGTCTTGCCTGGAAGCATCGTGATTTCCTTAAATCCAATAATCGATTGTGTCTCTGATTTTGGCCTACTAAATTCCCTGTTTAGCACAAATTGGATATCTGCGATCCCTGCGTTTGGATTGTCATTGGAATTCTTACTGTACCACGTTAGTGTGTGATCCTGTAAAGCGTTGACCAACATTGCTTTCTTTATATTGTCATCTGTGACTCCCTGCGCTTCCCATACAGCCTTTATCACGAACCAAAATTGGTCTGGATATTCATTCCCTACTCCTTTGAACATCGAAAACTTTATCGCACTTGCCATATTGAACTATGGTGGTGGCGGAGGTGGTGTGGCCAAAGATGGGGGTGAAGATAGTGAAACTGGTGGTGCTGTAGGTGGGGGTGGTAGGCGCAGAATTTGCTGCCTTATCAGATTGATCGCACTTCTTGGTGAAACTTTCGCAAGCTCCTCCTCAGTTTCCCGTAAAGGTGAAATCAAGGGGCTATATTATAATTTTGCGCTACCTTCGTTTCTGTAGATCCTCCCACTTCGCATAGCCCCAAACAACAATTTATTCGCATAACCCACTTTTCACATAATATCATTTTAATCTAAGTGTTCAAAGATTTAATGTATTTACCTCGCGATCCTTTGAGGAAGCATCGTTCCGCCTCACTATAGCTGATTGAAGTATCTACCGTGAACTCGGTGATAAACCCTCATATAATTCGATCGAGCCAATGGTCCACAAAATGCATGATCTTATCTTCTGATGCTTCCAGTCTACACACCAACTTTGGAATCCACACAATAGGTTTGTCAAGCCTACACCTTCCTTGACTGTCTGCTAGCTTCGTGATCCACTCGTATAGCTCAAAGGGGAAGGATGCAAAGAAAATTTTGTGGATTTCCATATATAAGTAGAAATCTAACCACTCTTTGATAACCGCAGATTCATGTTTTCCTGCGCCGTGAACTCATGAATATTTTTGTCCAACCACTCTTTAATTTATTTCTATGTTGGATTCCAATGACACGACATCATACATCTCTTATGCAGATCCCAGTCTTGGCAACGGAACAATTTGTTGGCTTATTGGGGCTTGACCCAGGTTCAGAGTTAAGTTAGCCAAACAAATCCTAGTACTACTGTCCCTTTCGGCAACAGTCCGCGGAGCGCAGACTAAGGTCTCACCCAAAGTAGTATGGGAGGGTGCTAGAACCAGGTCTCTGCACCCTGGATATGTTTGATGAGTTCAAGTGGTCCATGTTTCAACCCTGGGCACACGTCGCCATGCGCACTTTCACGTACTTCGCAGCCTGATATACTACCTTCAGACAACCCCACTTGGGGGCTGAAAGCTACGCTTTTGTGTTATTACCCAAGTCCTTACTAGTATTCCAATGATAGTTGGTTATTTTAACCTACTTGTGTGCTTTAATTTAAACTTAACAACATAAATCATTCATATAGGTGTGCGCAGTAAATAAATAGTATATTTGAAATTTATATCAAACATGCATTAACCCAAGAACAAATATGCAAATTGATAACAAAATTCTCTTTATTAATTCCTTCCTCGGTTACAGACTCGACTCCGCCCTACGCACTGAGCTGCAAACTACTAGGCCTCTATGCACTCAACTAGAGAGCCTTCTCCTACTCTATGACCTAAAGACACACTTTACACTTGCGACTCAATCCCTTAGAATTGTTCTATTATTCTCTCCTATTCTATCTCTTTACACTTAGAGCCTTACTCTATTTATACAATCCCATGGTCCGTGGACCATGGGTAGGTCTATCCAGCCGAAATTACATTACAAAACTAGGGCGGACTACCCTGTGACTCTATCATACATTTCTCGCTCCCCACCCGCAATTTGTGGAGCTTTACAACAATATTGGGTCAAAAATTGGGCTTTGAGCCCCAAAACATGCCTTGGGGGGGATTCCTTGCCCAGCAGTTAGAAATATTGGTAAGCATAAGGAATGAATAGGGCACGAGATGCGCTAACAGCGCAGATATGTGATTATGAAATGGACCAGGTCATTTTGGATTTGGGGTCCAATGTGAATGTTCTATCGAAAGAAAACATGGGAAAGGATGGGGAGACCTACACTGCAGTGGTCTCCGATTCAGCTCAGAATGGTGAACCGGTAGAAAATCATCCCCATGGAATGATTATATGGAGTAACATTTGATATTGAAGGTGCGAGTGCACTAGCAGACTTTGAACTTATAGAAATTTTCAATGACAGTAATCCCTACCCAGCGCTCCTAGCAATCGACTGGGCTATTGACATGAATGGGGCCATTAATTTGAAGAAGAGGACAATGTCATTTGAAAGAAAGTCGCTAAGGATTATAGTGCCACTGGATCTTGTGGAAGGGGCGTGCTATACTGAACCAGCCTGCGATTATGCAGAAAGTGACGATGAGCTAGATCAAATCTACAAGACAACAACACGAGATCAAGATTGGATCAATCCAATGACGGATGGACAAATTGCATGGGACCAGGAGATTTCTTGCACTTCTAAATCATATGAGGAATTAGAGCATTGGCAAAACCGCTTACATGAAGTATCTACATTGCGATGCAATATGATGACAAAGTCGTTGCGTTGTGTTTCGTCAGAGGTAAGAAAGCTACCTTATTATTATGGTTTGACTGACGTAGATATGTTTTTAGATGAATTTGGGCATGAAGTCCTTGAAGACCCCTGTTTTCAAGCACTGGAGTTGGCATTGCATGGTACGCCGACATGATGGTGGGGTACGCATAAGGATAGTTTTGTTGGATGGCGAGATTACAGGTGAATGATGAAGTTACGATTTGGGCATGCTAATATAAGAATGACTGAGAAGTATAATGGGAGGGATGATCTACGCGATCACCTGGCGAAGTGGACTAAGACGCGGGGGACAAAACCATAGCCAGAATGGGTACATATATTTTTTCATACTTTGAATACAATCCCCATGAATGGGTACCTCGAAACAGAGCTCCGCCACGGCACTACGGAATGGGATGTATTGAAGGGTTCTTATTGAATTTCAGCTTCGAGGACGCGTTTGCAAGTTTTGATGAAGCACTTCAAGAAATTAAAGTGGTTATCTTTAGGACACTGAAGGAACCAATGGAATGGACCCAATGGGATTGGAGCACCCAACTGCGCCACGAATTGGAATGCTATAATGTGACCGTTGAAGAGGAAGAAGACCCAAGGAATATCAATATTCCAGAGTCAGAAGAGCATCCCTAAGTAGAAGGGATGCAAGTACAAAACCGAAACATTTCCGCAACTTTGAAAACAAGACAAGTAAACATTGGCACTGAAGAAGAACCGAAGTTCATGAAGATTGGAGACTATTGAGACGACACTACAATATACAAAGTTGTTGAATTACTTCGCGAATACCAGGATCTCTTCCCCACTAAGTTTTCAAATTTAAAGGGCATACTTGGTGATTTGGGCGTTATGAGGATCACATTGAAGCTGGACATGAAACCGGTCAAGCAGAGGCCTTATCACCTTAATCCTAAGTACAAGGAGAAGGTTCGCCAAGAGCTAGATAAAGTGCTAGATGTTTGCATTATAAAACCTATTGAAGAATTTGATTGGGTGAGCCTGATGGTAATACAAGAAAAGAAACAAAAGGGTGAAATAAGGATCTGCGTAGATATGCACAAATTGAATGATGCATGTGTTCATGATCCATTTCCAATGTTGTTTACAGATGAAGTGTTAGACAATGTCGGAGGGCAGGAGACATACTCCTTTACTGACAGGTTTTTTGGTTATCATCAAATTAAGATTGCACCAGATCATAGAAGAAAAACCACCTTCGCAAAAGAATGGGGGTGCTTTCAGTACACTGTTATGCCTTTTGGATTAAATAATTGGCCTGCAATATTTTCCCGCATATTCATAGCAACATTCAAAGAATTCATTCATAAGTTTCTGGAAGTATACTTCGATGACTAGACCGTGTTTGGATTAGTAAAACGCCATGTAGCAAGTTTGTGCCTTATGTTGGATACATGTCACAGATACCAGATAGTGCTGAATTTTAAAAAATGTACATTTTGTCTTCCTTTTGGGATCTTGTTGGGTCATGTCATGTTTAAGCAAGGATTGATGGTGGACCCTGCAAAGATCATGGTGATTGTGAACTTGGAGGCCCCTAGGAACATCAAGCAGTTGCGCACGACGCTGGGACACACGGGATACTATCGAAAATTCATTAATTCTTATGCTCAAATCACCGCACCCATGGAGAAACTGCCAAAGAAGGATGTGACATTCTATTGGGATGAGGAATTTTAGCGCAACTTAGATGTGTTAAAGGAAAAAATGGTCAATGCGACAATATTGGTATTTCTCGATTGGAAAAAGGAGTTTCATGTACATGTGGATGCTTCTTTCATTGTGTTGGGTGCAATATTAACACAGGCAGGCGAAGGAGAGTTGAACCATCCTATAGCCTTCGCAAGTAAGAATTTATCAAAGGCTAAGAAAAATTATTCAATGACTGAGCGCGAGGGGTTAGCCATGGTCTACACACTGCAAAATTTAGGAATTATCTATTAGGGGGACATTTCAAGATGTATTCAGATAATTCTACCTTAAAGTACCTAGTCAACAAGCCTGTGTTGGGGGGAAAGATTTGCAGGTGGTTGTTATTATTTCAGGAGTATGATTTTGAAGTGACTATGAAGCCATGGAAGTTAAATGTTTTCCCTGACCATCTGTCATGAATTGAAACAGGCAAAGAACCCAGTAATTAGGAGGATGGCTTGCCAAATGCGCAACTCTTTGCGGTACGTGTATCTGATGACCATTTTGCTGACATTATTCACTTCTTAACTACAGGGATGGTGCATGAAGGATATATAAATCAATAGAAGAAAGAACTTGTAGTTCGCACCACTGATTTTCGGTCATTGTAGGACATTTGTACAAAATGGGGGTAGATGGAATATTGTGGTGATATGTGTCGAATTTTGAGCATGATAGTATCTTCGTTGAATCTCATGGGGGAGCTGCGGGAGGCCATTATGTAGGGAAAGCAACCGCGCAAAAGACTTTTCACGCAGGATTATGGTGGCCAACATTGCACAAGGATTCCAAAGCATACTGTAAGGCATGTGATGCATGTCAAAGGACTAGCAGACCATCGCGAAGGGATGAACTACCACTACATCCTCAGGTATCTTTATAGGCATTTGAGAAGTGGGTGATTGATTTTATTGGGCCAATTCAGCCAGCTAGAAAGAAAACGAGCGCGCATTACATTATCACTGCAACATAACATTTAACCAGATGGGTGGAAGCACAACTAGTAAAGGACTATACAGGGGCTACGGTAGCAAAATTATTGTTTGAACATGTCTTAACACAGTTTGTATGTCTGAAAGTATTAATGAGTGATAGGGGAATGCACTTTCTGAATGAAACAATTAGCACACTGACAAATGAATTCCAAGTCTACCATCAGAAGAGTACACCATATCACCCGCAGGAAAATGGGATTGTCGAAGCTTTTAACAAAATTTTGGAGTACCCATTGACAAAGGTATGTAACAGGAAATGGAATGACTGGGATGTGCACGTACCTGAAGTACTATGGGCCTATAGGACAACCTGTAAAAGGATGATAGGGAAAATGTTGTTTATATTGGTCTATGGCATTGAATTGGTGATGCTTATGGAGTAAATTGTACCTAGTCTTCGCATAGCAACTTTGAAAGATATGGCGGATCATGAGGCTTTGGAGGAACGAATCACGTAGATAATGGAGTTAGAGGAAGACCGTTTCCTAGCAGGTGTTGGGACAGGGTCCCCTAGGGTCTTTTTTGGGGTTAAAAGGCCAAGTTTTGGGGCAGAAAGCCCAAGTTTTTGTATATAAAGTGTATAGTCTCCACATTTTGTGGTCACAAAGCGTGAAGATGTAAAGTGTCACAAAGGGCTTCTACCCTTCGTTTATGTAAGTCATGTTAGCTTTAGGAGATCTACCCATGGTCTGTGGACTATGGGATTGTATAAAAAGGGAAGTCTTAGAAGAGTCTAAGGAAAATTTTAGCTCAGTTTAGTTCTCGGATGTTGATGTTGGAAATACTGAGAGGGGGGCGAATCAATATTTCTTTTTATGTTGTTCTTTTTATCACCAAAAATATGTATATATATGGAACACAGAAATAGATAGCTGAAATAAATTCTTTTATTAACACAAACAGTGCAATGAAATAAATACAATATATAGCTGGTTGCAATTAGTTGCCAAGCACCAACTTGGACTTTTGTGAGGCTCCAACCTCCAGAGCACCAACTCCCAAGTATTCCAGTCCTTTCAGTTCTGAGGCTCCAACCCAAACCTAGTATAAATTGTTTTTCTATAGTTCTCTGCTCCAAAACCTGCTGAGCTTCTGCTTCACTCATGTTCTCCTACTTCTCTTGCCTCTCCTGCCTCTACAGCCTCTGCCTGAATTTCGGCTTCCTCTCACACTGATTATTCGCACACACTTCCTTGTTTTTCTTTGTTTTTGTATTCGTATTGCCTCTGATTGTTCGTTTCCACTTCCCACTGACTCTTCAGCTTCTTCAACGCTCACTTCAGCTTCCTCTCTACTGGCTTGTCCTTTGGCTTCCCTCTTCTCCATTTATTTGGCTTTTCGGTTTCCTCTGCGCTAGCTTTCCATTCAGCCTCCTGGATTTTCGGTCACTGTGTGTTAAAAACTGTAATAGAGCCCCGTTTTTCAATGATAACAGGCATACACAGAGACATCATTGTTTAACTGACATGCCACGTACCAATCCCAATCGTAATCGACTTTATTTCAGCCTCTTGAACTATCGGGATCATTCCTTAATATATTTTTTCCTCCAAACCCCGTGCAAGGCAAATATTCAAATACATAGGAAATATGAGAAAAATAGGTGAAAACATTAAAGGGCAGACTTCAAGAATTATTACACCCACATCTATACTGTATCAGGTCCGCAGTGTAATCGCAATCAGCGCTTGTAGGAGGACAACCCTTTGTGTATCATTGCGATGGGTGGATGCGATACATTATTAACCCATAGCACAATGTTGCAGCGGGTCCGCGTATATATGTATCACAATCGGGGGTTTGGGGTGATGGCACATAGCCGAACCATCAATTTCACTGTTGTCGATATATATATATATATATATATATATATATATATATATATATATATATATATATACATATATATATATATATAGATATAGATATAGATATAGATATATATATCTATATCTATATCTATATATATATATATATATATATATATATATATATATATATATATATATATATATATATGTATATGCTTGCTCCGATAGTGTATTCCAATGCAACTGTGATTTCCGCCTCCGATAGTGTAAATGGCATATATATGTGAGTTTCACCTTCGATAGTGTATTCTGTGCACACATATATAAACTCTGCCTTTCCACTCCGATAGTGTATTTGCATATATGTATAGGTTTTTGCTGCCAATGGTGTTAAATGCATATATGCTCTCCGATAGCTCTGTCTGCTTCCTCTGATCACTCCGATAGCTTTGATTGCTTCCTCCAATGGCTCTGTCTGTTCTTTGCTCTGTTTGCTCATCTAGTGGCTTTGTCTACTCCTCTTGGCTCCTCAAATAGCTCTGCTTGCTCCTCTGATGGCTCTGTTTGCTCCTCTTAGCTCCTCGAATATTGCCATATTGACATCAATGACAATTTATGTCAACAATCTCCCCCTTTTTTATTGATTGCAATATTCTTCTTCTATCCCCCTTTGACATCAATGGCAAAGGAATGCATACAGACTCCTCCTGTCCTGCAACATCTTTATGAATGAATTTAAGTGATGCTAAAGAAATAACCCCCATATTTTGACGAAGATGTTCAAATGCTTCTCGAGGAATAGGTTTTGTGAAAATATCAGCTATCTGCTCCTTAGTATTGATATGTTCCACGATGATGTTTTTTCAGCTACTTGTTCACGAAGGAAATGATACTTGATTGGTATATGTTTGGTCTTTGAGTGCATCACTGGATTTTTGTTGAGACTGATAACACTTGTATTATCACAATAGATGGTAATTGGTTGATCTGTACCTATGTTGACATCTTGTAGAGCTTCCTTCATCCATAGTATTTGAGTACAACAGTGTGTTTCAGCTATATACTCGGCTTCAGCTGTGGATAATGATATGGATGTCTATTTTTTGCTGAGCCAAGATACTAAATAGTCTCCTAGGAAGAATGCATTTCCACTAGTACTTTTCTGATCATCTACACTTCCGGCCCAATCAACATTGGTGTATGCAGTTACAGTCAGTGTTGAGCTCTTAGGGTACCAAAGATTGAAATCAGGAGTTCCTTTCAGACATCTGAGAATTCTTTTTACAGCTAACAAATGGGATTGTTTAGGAGCAGATTGAAATCTTCCCACCATTCCTACTGCCTGCATTATGTCGGGTCTTGTAGTAGTTAAGTACAAAAGGGCTTTAATTATTGACCTGTAATGAGTTGCATCTATTGGAGGGGAGCCATCATATTTTCTTAATTTGCAATTTGTGGTCATAGGTGTGATCATGGGTGCACTGTCTTCCATTCCATATCTTTTAAGCATGTCTTTAAGATATTTGGCTTGAGATATAAACAATCCTACTCTGGTTTGAGATACTTGTAGTCCAAGGAAGTGAGATAACTCTCCTATCATTGACATCTCAAATTCTCTTGACATGTTTTGAGAAAATTCATGGCTCATTTCATCATTATTGCTAGAACAAATCAGATCATCAACATAAACAAGTGTGACTAGTAGCTTACCTTCATCCGTCTTTATGTAGAGATTACTTCCTGCCACTCCCTTCTTGAAGCCTTTTTGTTGTAGATAGTGATCCAATCTTGCATACCAAGCTATGGGAGCTTGTTTCAACCCATATAATGCCTTTTTCAACTTACATACTAAGTCTTTTCCTTCCGTTAGATCAAACACTTCTACTTGCTCCATGTAGACTTCTTCCTTGAGTTCCCCATTCAGAAATGTTGATTTTACATCCATTTGATAGATTTTGAATCCTTTTGAGCAAGCAAATGCCAACGACATCCTGATAGCTTCCATACAAGCTACTGGTGTAAATGTCTCTTCAAAGTCAATTCCTTGAATTTGTGAATAGCCTTTGCAGACAAGCCTTGCCTTGTTTCTAATAACTTGTCCTTCTTCATTCATTTTATTTTTGAATACCCACTTGGTTCCTATTATGTTTTCTTCCTCTAAACAAGGTACCAGCTCCCATGTCTCGTTCTTCTCCATTTGGGACATTTCTTCTTCCATGGATTTTACCCAATGAGGATCCTTACTTGCTTGTGCAAATGTTTTTGGTTCTATCATGGATAAAAGAGCAATAATGTTTCCCTTTGGTGTAATTATCATCCTTCTTTGGGTTTGCATCCCTTCATCTCTATTGCCAATAATATGCTCTTCTCGATGATATGTCTAGAGAAGCTTCATCTTTGAAGGGGTATGAGGTGGTTCTTTTTCCTTTTCTTCTTCTTCCTGATCTATTTCTTCTTCTTTAGGTTCTTCTTCTTCAATGAGAAGATCATCTTCATGTTCTTCAATTTATTTTTCTGGAAGTTCTTCATCAATTTTTTACATCAATGATTTCCACTATTTTCTTTAGTCGAAAATTGTAGCACTTGTAGGCTTTGCTCTGCGTAGAGTATCCAAGGAATATCCCTTCATCAACCCAAGAATCAAACTTTCCTGGTGAGCCATCATTGATTTTTATGAAGCACTTTATTCCAAAGATCTTGAAGTACTTTACTGAAGCAGGTCTTCCTTTCCATAATTCATAAGGATTTTTTTCACAATTTGGTCTTAATTGAGTTCGATTCAAGGTACAGACAGTTATTCTGACTGCTTCTCTCTAGAATTTTGGCTGTAATTCTACTGCTAATAACATTGTTCTTTCCATTTCTTGAATTGTCCAGTTTCATCTTTCAACTACCCCATTTTGCTGGAGTGCTCTGGGAGCAAAGAATTCTCTTTTAATTCCATGTATGTTACAGAACTCATTAAATTCTTTTGACATGAATTCTCCCCCTCTATCTGTCCTGAGGCACTTAATTTTTGAGTCCTTTTCATTTTCTACAAGTTCTTTTAGATTCTTAAAACACTCAAATGTTTCAAATTTATATTTTATAAAATATATCCACATCATTCTAGTATAGTCATCACAAATAAAACAAAGTACCTTTCTCCTTGGAGTGTCTGATTTCTAGTTGGTCCACATAAATCAGCATGGATGATCTCCAAGGGATTTGATGTAGAGAGCTCCTTAATCTTGTGGCTGGTTTTGGTTTGCTTTCCATGTTGATAGGGACCACATACTCCTTGATTTGGTTTGAATAGCCTTGGGATGTCTCGTACAACTTTAATCTTGCTGATATTGATTATATTTTCGAAGCTTGTATGTCCAAGTCGCTTGTGCCACAACCAACTTTCATTTGTCTAACTCAGGTAGCATTTATTCTCTTGAATCTTATTCAGAATGTAAATGTTGTCTGGTGTTCTAACCCCTTTCGCCACAAGTTCCCCTGAGGAAGAGTTCCTTATTTCACAGTCTTTGGTTCTAAAGACAACATTATGTCCTTGATCACAGATTTGGCTGACACTCAGAAGGTTGTGTTTGAGCTTCTCTACTAGCAGATCATCTTGAGATTTTCCTTTTCCATTGATGAGGGTAATAGTTCCTTTTCCTGCAATTCTACCAGATCCACTTCCAAAGGACACATTTCCTTCCTTTTTACTCAATGAGACAAACTTCCTTTTGTTAGAAAATTATATATTACGGAGCAATGGAACACATAAAATATTGCAAAAATATAAACACAGAAAACGCACAAAACAAAAGAGACACAGATATACGTGGTTCACCCAGTTTGGGCTACATCCACCCCGAACAGCCAGTCCTTACTTTCTATTATCCAGCAAAATGAAGAGACACAACCTACAGCAAATCCGCTGTAATATCCTCTGTTTTCTCTCACAGTCTCACCTCTCTGTTTCTCGCTCACAGTCTCACCTCTCTGTTTCTCGCTCACAGAATACACATCTATCTCTCAGCCTCCAATACAATGCCCTCATACAAAGAGAGGGGTTTCCTTCTAGGGAAAAAAACCCTAAACTAAACATAAGTTCTACCGTCAGATCATATGCCTAATGAACGGCCCAGTTTGACTAGAAATTACTATACTTTTACAAGGCAATTTTACATTTGTTTTTCGCTTCGGGGGCGTTGCCCCCAAGCCCCCGTCGGGGGACCGCTGGCCCCCAGACCCCCCAGCCGGGGGGGGAGCGACCCCCCCGGACCCCCGCAGGGGGGGACAAGTCCCCCCCGCACCCCCCCGCGTGGAGGGGTGTACAAACTTCCTGGGGTATACATTCGGCTGAAACAAAGACCTCTGAACAATCATGCTCCACACACAACAATCTCCCACTTGGAGAATGATTGTAGAAACTCCACCGCTGCTTCATTTGCTGGACAATGACTCCTCTTTGGACTTGGCTGTTTCTCATCTTCATTGTCATCCTTGAAGACCAATTGAAACGAGCATATTCTCAGTTTCTCCCTGGTTACATCTTTTGTTAGCATATCTACAGGATTCTGGCTAGTGTGTATCTTTTCCATCTTCCAACACTGATCGTATGAAATGGTACTTGAGCTGTATGTGTTTAGTCCTAGAATGAAATGCTGAGTTCTTTGCAAGATGAATGGCACTTTGGCTATCCCTGTATAACGTGCCCATATCATGCTCCTTACCTAATTCACCCATAAACCTTTGTAACCAAATCATTTCTTTACTAGCCTCTGTAGCAGCAACATACTCTGCTTCTGTTGTTGAAAGTGCAACAACACTTTGGATTTTTGAAACCCAACTGACAGCTGTTCCTCCAACAGTAAATACATATCCTGTAGTGCTCCTCCTGTTATCTCTGTCACCTGCCATATCTGCATCAACATATCCCTGTAGAGAAATGTTTGCACCACCAAAGCATAATGCTTGATTTGTGGTACCTTTCAAATATCTGAGAATCCATTTCACTGCCATCCAATGTTCCTTTCCTGGATTGTTCATGTACCTGCTTACAACTCCCACTGCATGTGCAATATCAGGCCATATGCAGACCATTGCATACATTAAGCTTCCAACTGCTAATGCATATGGAACTTTAGACATATAATCCATGTCTTCTTGGGTCTTTGGGCACATTTCCTTGCTAAGTTTGAAATGGCTAGCAAAAGGTGTACTAACTGGTTTTGCATTTTGCATATTAAATCTTTTCAACACCTTTTGTATGTACTCATTCTGAGACAATGTTAATTTGCGATTTTTCCTGTCTCCAGTTATTCTCATACCAAGGATTTGTTTTGCAGCTCCCAAATCCTTCATTGCAAATGAATTTGCCAATTTTCTTTTGAGTACATTTATTTCCTGCATGTTAGATCCTGCAACAAGCATGTCATCCACATACAATAACAATATAATATAACTGCCATCATTTTGCTTTTTCAGATGAACACAATGATCAGAGTGAGATTTAGTATAACCTTGTTCAGACATAAACTTGTCAAATTTTAGATACCACTGCCTTGGAGCCTGTTTTATGCCATACAAGCTCTTCTTCAACCTGCACACTAGTTTCTCCTTCCCTTTCACCTCATATCCTTGTGGTTGCTGCATATATATCTCTTCCTCCAAATCCCCATGGAGAAAGGCTGTCTTTACATCTAACTGCTCAAGATGCAAATCTTCAGCTGCTACAAGACTTAAAATGGTTCTGATTGAAGTCATTTTAACAACAGGAGAAAATATTTCATCAAAATCAATACCTTTCTTTTGTGCAAACCCCTTCACCACAAGTCTAGCTTTATACAACTGTTTTCCTCCATCTTCTTCCTTCAACCTGTAAACCCATTTATTCTTCAATTTAGTTTTTCCTACAGGCAACCTGACTAAATCCCAAGTCTGGTTATGCATTAAGGAGTCCATCTCTTCTTCCATGGCTACCTCCCATTCTTCCTACTTTCAACCTGCATTGCTTCTTCAAAACATTCGGGTTCACCATAATCAGTCAACAATAAATAATATAATGAAGGAGAGTATCGTTCAGGGGTACTACTTATCCTGGTAGATCTTCTAACACCACTTTCAGGTGTTTGGGGTGCCTGTTGCTATTGTGGTGGTTGCTGTTGTTGATTATTATTATTTTCAGGCACCTTTACCTTTTCAGTGATTTCATCAAGAACTGCGTATTCCTTGTTTTCTTTTTCCTGTTTCTTTTCCTACAACTGATTCTTATACAAGACCTTTTCATTGAATATTACATCTCGGCTCCTAATGATTTTGTGATTTTCGTAATCATATAAGCGATAACCAAAATCATTAACACCATATCCAATAAAGGTATATTTCTTTGACTTTGCCTCAAGCTTTGTTCTATTTTCTTTATCAATATGGACAAAGGCCTCACAACCAAAAGGCTTTAAAAAAGAGTAGTTTACCTTTTTACCTGTCCATGCTTCCTCCGGAACACCACCATCCAAGGAACTTGAAGGCCCTCTGTTTATTAGATAAACATCAGTATCTACAACATCTGCCCAAAACTGTAAAGGCAATCCTACATGCAATCTCATGCACCTTGCACGCTCCATGATTGTTCTGTTCATCCTTTCTGACACACCATTTTCTTCTGGTGTTCTTGGAACTGTCTTCTCTCTGCGAATTCCATGTTCTGAACAGTACCTATCAAACTCTTTGCTGCAATATTCACCTCCATTGTCTGATCTAAGACACTTCAATTTCTTTCCTGTCTTAATCTCAACCAAAGCTTTCCATTTCTTGAAAGTATCAAATACATCAAATTTATTCTTAATACAATAAATCCAAGTTTTTCTAGTTGCATCATCAATAAAAGTAACATAATAACGAGAGCCGCCGAGAGATGATACCTGAGCAGGTCCCCATACATCTGTATGCACAAGCTCTAATTTTTCGCTCTTCTTTTCTTTCCCAACTCTGAGAAATCTGACTCTCTTTTGTTTTCCATAAATGCAATTCTCACAGAAATCAAAATCAACATTCTTCAAACCCGGCAACAAATTCCTTGAGTGAAGAATCTTCATCCCATTTTCACTCATGTGTCCAAGCCTATGATGCCATAATGCTGCATCTGCTCCTTTGGGAGTTAAAGCATTAACAAAGTTAGAAATACCATTGCATAAATACAATGTACCAACCTTTTCGCCTTTTGCTATTACTAGGGCTCCTTTGGTTACCTTCCAAGCTTTATCTGTGAAAGTTGTCACACAACCTTCACCGCCTAACTGCCCTGTTGAAATCAGATTTTTCATTAGATCTGGAACATGCCTTACCTCCTTTAGTAGCTGTTGGTAAGGTAAATCTCGTCTGCGGACAGAGGCGATCCCACTAGCCTATCACAGAACTAGCCACAAACAAACCACGCTGCTATGCAAGTTCCTAGTTATGCATCAAAGGTGAATCAAGAAGACTAACCTGGAGTCCAACGCTATGATTGAAGCAGAGTTGATATCCTCGATCCCTTGCTCCAACAGATCATAACGAATACCTGCACATGCAAAGGAAGAGACCGATACCAACATAAAAACTACCAAGGCACAACTATATTTCAGTCAGAAAGGAAATAAATCAACATATCACCATGACAGATAATGAGATTGGAACTATAATAGCAGTCGCTCATCAATTAATAAACAGGAAAAGTTACAACCATTGTTCTGACGTCGACCCTTCTCCTGGCTGGGTGAGTAACTATATGTGTCTTGACATGCATCTCCTCTCCGGCAGCATAACCTCTCTAGCACTCATTAGCATTCTCTCCATGACCAATAATCATCACTACTATAACTCAATTACCAAATCACTAGCATAACACTAACACCAACACTCTCGCACTAGCACTAGCTTGTCCAATGCATAATGACAAGCTTATATAGATGGAGAAGGGAGGAGGATGCGATGAACCGGGACACCTTTTGTGGAATTAGGAAAAGCCATAAAGATGGATAAAGCTCGACAAAAAACTGATTTTCTATCCTCAGAAAAGCTCCATGTAATGAAGGAAACAACAGTCGGACGTGCATTACGGCAAAAAGCACGACTAAATTTGGTTGGCGCGACTGTTGCTCTAAGATAGAGCGCCAATGGTCGCGCCCCCTTTTGAGGATCTCCATCATTGGTGTGGGTAAGATACTGTGGACTTGCGCCAATGGAAAAAGAGCACTTTTTAGGGATGATCTGCAGAAGGTGTCTTCAGGGAACATGGAGTACATACTCAGGGGAACATAATGCAAGTGTTTTTAGACTTTGTCATTTCTTATAACTCCCGGGATGGGTCCTCCAAGGTACGACAAGAGGAGTAACAGGGATGGTGACAAATTACTGTGTAACAGATGCCCCCTAAAGCATGAAGTCCGAGAGGTGGAGAGGGGTGAAATGCTTTACAAGAACACACACAGAAGAGCACACAAGAGCACATATAGTTACTACCGCCGAGGAGCTGTATTAAGAGACATGACCGATAGTTTAATTACAAGATGTACGTGGTATGGTCGCAGCCATCCATAAGAGAGTACATAAATAATCTGGATCCATAGTATGGACGCAGCCATCTGGTTAGGATCAACGAACTGACTCAGGTATGGTCGCAGCCATCCAGTGAATGAGTCAAGTACCAAGAATCACGCCTGGATTACGACAGACACAATCCAGGGTCTTGCGCTCCATCTCGACCCGAACAAGAGTACAAGTCCAAGCATGTGAATATATGAGCTGAAGTCGAACATGCATGAACATCGCTTGATTACCAGTCAATAATGGAAACTGTTAACAGACGCGAGAGGTACCACCAATAATGACAATGGCCCTCAAGGTACTATAGGTACAATCTACGGCGTGTGAATTAATGAGCTGAATTCGAACACCCGTAGAATCATTCGATCGGAGGCCAATGATGAAAACCTCACGTCGAACACGAAGAACCTGCCATTGAGGCATGCAGGCTCCAAGGCACCGGAAGGGAGTCTCTAGGTCAACTTCCTGGATAATGAGCTGAAGTCGACAGGGAGTGACCTTGATCGAAGGCGGGCCATAATGTTTCCCACATCATCGACACGAGACAGAGAGATAATGTCGTGAATCAAGATTGTGCGAACTATCAGAGGGAGGTTGTTTATTTACAGAGGTCAACTTCTCTTGAACATATCGGCGGCACATTAACGGAATTGGCAATATTTGACATCAATGTATCAAAGGTCATTATGACGAGGCAATGAGTGAATGAGAGGTCAAATAGGGTACCCAAATCCATGGAAGCAAGTGAAAGATATGAGATGAAATATCCCCACCCTGGACACGAAAGCAAAAAGTGCCATGTTCAAGAGCGACATACTGCCGTTACGGTAATAATTATGGTTCAAAGAATTTTATTTTCCCCCACCATTTCTGGCGAGTACCCCAGTTATTTTTAACAAGCTTGATGGGGATAGCATATGCTTGTGTTGTGACAAAATCCGATGTCATTAAGCTTTAACGAGTCTGACAAAGGAAAAACTCAGCGTCTTTTCTTGTTTAGGGAGTTTGAAAAGACAGCAGAAAAGGAAACTCCAGGGATGTCCTTTTTCGTACAGTTGTGTTTCTCGAGCCCGAAAAAGTATAAAATAATACCCAAAAGAACCGCCCGATCATTACGATCGAGGAGTACTTTTCATGATTAGTGACTTTGACCTGAAAAAGTAAAAAAGCGGTCAAAACCACGTCGTTTCGTAACCACTAACGAGTTTGAAACGAAAAAAACCCGGTAATCTTTTTATGTTTTAACGGTCGACAAAAAGAACTTAACACGACCGCCCCTTATCACCATTTAACGAGTCAAGAGGAGCGACTCGGCAATCTTTCCCTCTTTAAATGGTCAGAAAAGAGCTGAAAGCAGACCTCCATTTTTATTTTCTTTAACGAGTCAAAAAGGGAAAAATACTCGGCAATCTTTTCATATTTTACGAGTCAGAAAAGAGCGTAAAGGCGACTCGTCCTGAAGGAACGAGTGGTATAAGGGATAGCAACTGGTTCCGGTAATGGTGGAACTTTACTTGAAACACGTAAAGGTTAAGAGGCTGGCTAACAAGACCACTCATCGCTGCGGTTCCTCAGGAAAGGAGAAACAACCAAGTGAAAGCATATGATCGGCCAAAAAAGATGGTAGCGATGGAATGAAACAACCAGGGCTCATCTAGCAGAATTTTAGCGGATAAAAGGCAATCACGGGATGTAAATGGGTTCATTTTTACACAAGCTTGAACCATGGAGAACTTTGCTTGTTAAAAAAAAAATTTGTTGCATGCCCCCAGCATGATTATACCAATCGAGGTACATGCCCCCCAAGCTTCATGGCATTCACGGAGTGGATGGAATGAAGGTTTACTTGGAAAGACTCGATTGGAGGATGCCCCCGGGCTTCAGTCACGCGCCCGGGTGAGCTGCCGTCATCAGAATGACGGGGTGGGTGCTGGGGCATTTCCTGTGGAAATAAGACCATTTAGGAATGGCAAATGGCTGTATGTGAAGTGTGAACCGGGGAATGAAAGTTGGTCTACGACTTTGATCGTTCTTCCTTCATGCGGAAAACACATCACTCTGAAGAGTGAGGACACAATAGCACGTATGCGATAAATATAGTCTCGTCCAAGGAGTAAATTGTAATCTAACGGACCTTGGACTACCATGAGACCCATTTGGATAGTCTTCCCTTCTAACGTGATAGGTACATTGGGAAGAATTCCTAAAGGTCGAGTGATTTCTCGATGGAAACCTACAAGGCTTCTCATCTCAGGCAGAAGCAGTGGGGAACCAAGTGCTTCCCAAGGTGTTGAAGAAAGGATACTAACAGGAGATCCTTCATCAATAATTGTACCAGCCATAACCATGCGATAGACTTGAACTATAATTCGAAATGGTATGGAGGCTGGTAACCGAGGATTGACTAGGTAATCCCAATTAAAGGAAATAACTAGGTTGCTCGGAGGTGGGACTGGATAGACAGCCGGGTATGCCTCTAATGGACTTTCTTCCCGTTGTGAAGAAATGAGAGGGATGCTCACTTGATCATTAACGTCTATGTCAATGAATAGAATTTGGACGGTGGGTTCGTCATTCTTGGCAGTGATAACATCATCTGAGGAGGTAACTTCTGAAGGCGAAACCGGGTCACTTGTAATCCGGACCGTTTGACTGTTGTCTGGTTTGGATTCAGATGTAGGATCATCTAGGGGTGGAAGTTCTGAAAGCAAAACCGGGTCACTTGTAATCCGGACCGTTTGACTGTTGTCTGGTTTGGATTTAGATGTAAGAGCAGCTAAAGATGGAACTTCTGTAGGCAAAACCGGGTCACTTGTAAGCTGGACCTTTTGAAAGACCGGGTTACTTGTAAGCTGGAAATGTGGACTTTCGGTTGGTTTGGACTCAGGTGGTTCATATTTGATGATCAAGTAGTGCGTAGATGATGAATATAAATCACTTGCTCCGACCAGGGACTCGTCTGGAGCAGGCGGAGCACAGGTAGGTTCAGGAAGAGAAAGCTGGACCAAAGAGGAATCATGTTTGATCACTTGGTTAGTGGAGAGACGCTCTGCGGATGTAACAAGACGCTGATATCCAGCGGGTAGTTGGGGTAAGGAATCCGACAGACTTGCCAAAAGACGGGAAGCTTCATCCATCAGTGGACAAAGGCGAAGGAGATGATTACCTTCACAAAGTCGACAAGGGAAACGAACCTTCCCTTTTCTGTTACCAACTAGTAAGGTATCGTCAATTTGCGACAGCAAGGGGCGAGTCGGGTCACGGGACCATATATCTAGGACCCTGGGAATGCCAGGACAATCAGAAAGAAAATGGTCCCCTTTGCATAATCGACAAGGAGATCGGAGCTTCCGCGGAGGAGCAGAAGGTGGTTCCACTTCTGATAGCTTCGTGGTAGATACGACCTTTCCCTTAGGAGACTTCTTCTTTTTGGTCTTCTTCTTCTTCTTCTTAGCCACCTGGTTAGTGAAATCCAAGGTTTCACCAGGCGAAGTAGAAGATGAGGACGTAGCAATAGGCGAAGAAGGGAAGGGGTCCACCTTAGAATCAACATGGTGTTGTTCGGGTGGAGGAGGTGGTGGTGGGACAGGATTCATCACACTTGAGACCACCAAGTTTGAAAACAACCATACAGGTAAACCAATGGTCAACCCAGGCAAAGACAATGTTGCGATATACTGAACACCAACATTTCCAACAGAAGGAAATGGGCGAGGGTACCCATCAGGAGGAACACCTTGGCCGGTGGGCACCGAAAAGGCTGCCATTGAACGAGAATTAACCCTACTCAAGCTAACGCACGCAAAATCTAATTGGGTAATGTTATCGTGGCCAATAAAATTTTTTAAGACATTGAACTTAACCTTTTCATTTTTTAAGAGTCGAGAAAAGGGTAAAAGATGACTCTAGTCTCCTTCGAATATTTAATGAGCACGAAGTGACAAGACGCTCATAGGCACCTTTTCGTTTAGGGAGTCCGAAAAGGATCAAAAGTGGCTGCTCTGGAATTCTAGGTAGAGGGTGTGCCAAACTTTTCACAAAACCACAGAATACTTTTTAGGGTACGGGTGGTCGATCTTCGAGAATGCTGTGTTCACTGCATTGCGAATCGTAGGGCGGCTGACATGGCTTCCTATGGATAAAGGCTTTATTCCTATAGGGGTCTCCCAATATATACTCGACGGTACGTGGGAGCACAGTCC
This sequence comes from Pinus tabuliformis, assembly GCA_031772625.1. Taxonomy (NCBI): domain Eukaryota; kingdom Viridiplantae; phylum Streptophyta; class Pinopsida; order Pinales; family Pinaceae; genus Pinus; species Pinus tabuliformis. Next base: position 989,177,748 of record CM062812.1, on the reverse strand, counting down.
GTATTGGCAGCTACCGTTTCACCGTGGAGGAATCACCCAACCACTCGACGATAAACTACCAGGTTTAACGACGCCGGAACGCGTCTCTAACCTAGACCTCTAGAGTGTTTGCGTTATGTTCCAATGTGTTGTTATGTTCATTGAGTTCATTTTAAAGTTTATCTTTGATTATGTTTCAGTTTTTTGGTCTTACCGTATGTGATATCTCGAAAACTTCTTACATGCAAACTATATGCCGGAATTAAATCATTTGATTCGATGAATTCTATCTACAGGAGGGTTGAGATCTTTTTCACAAACGAAATGATCACTTCAACAAAGAACAAAGATCCTAATGCAGCTAATAACAAGAAACGAAATTTTGTCTTTTTCTTTTTAATAGCAACAAATAACAATAAATGCTAACTACTATAATGCAAGAGATTTTTTGTTTTTCTTTCCTTTAAGATGGCATGATGCATGTAAACAAACTCTAAGAGATATGCACAATCCAAGTTCAGTCAATGAAATAGAACCAATTCTAAAACACAAAATGAACCATGCAAGCAAGGAAAAACACAAAAACTAGTGAACTTCAAAGAGGCTAGAAGTGAAGTATTCAGAGTATAGAAGATCAAGCTTTAACAAAGCACTGGATAAGTGTAGAACAATCAACAAGCTGACTGGATGATCAAGAGATCGAAACTTCCCACAGAAGGCTAGACATGCAAAGTCACTGGAAATAAGCAAACAGCTGAGGGATACAGGCTAAGACTAGTCAAGCAAAGGTTCAATACAGTTCCAGAGGCTGAAAGAGATATATAAAGAGACTGAATGAGCTTTCCACCCACACACAGGCAAAATTTACAGAGCTAGTGCGACTGTCAGCCTGCAACTTGCGCTACCACAGAATTGGCGTGAGTTGCTTTTGAGCAACGTGCACCAACTGGCGCGACTGTCAGAGAAATAACCGCGCCAATTAAGCTTGCCAACTAAAAAGATAAATGATACGACCTCAGGTCGGGTTGATAGTGCTCAGATGGGTCAAACAGTAAAGAATCAACTCAAAACTGACTCAGGAAGCTCATGCACTCAAGCAAGCAGAAGAAAATTAACATGCAAGACAGAAATCAAAGAGTTACTCCCCAGCGGAGTCGCCAATTTGTTGGTAAGGTAAATCCCCTCTGCGGACAGAGGCGATCCCACTAGCCTATCACAGAACTAGCCACAAACAAACCACGCTGCTACGCAAGTTCCTAGTTATGCATCAAAGGTGAATCAAGAAGACTAACCTGGAGTCCAACGCTATGATTGAAGCAGAGTTGATATCCTCGATCCCTTGCTCCAACAGATCATAACGAATACCTGCACATGCAAAGGAAGAGACGGATACCAACATAAAATCTACCAAGGCACAACTATATTTCAGTCAGAAAGGAAATAAATCAACATATCACCATGACAGATAATGAGATTGGAACTATAATAGCAGTCGCTCATCAATTAATAAACAGGAAAAGTTATAACCATTGTTCTGACGTCGACCCTTCTCCTGGCTGGGTGAGTAACTATATGTGTCTTGACATGCATCTCCTCTCCGGCAGCATAACCTCTCTAGCACTCATTAGCATTCTCTCCATGACCAATAATAATCACTACTATAACTCAATTACCAAATCACTAGCATAACACTAACACCAACACTCTCGCACTAGCACTAGCTTGTCCAATGCATAATGACAAGCTTATATAGATGGAGAAGGGAGGAGGATGCGATGAACCGGGAAACCTTTTGTGGAATTAGCAAAAGCCATAAAGATGGATAAAGCTCGACAAAAAACTGATTTTCTATCCTCAGAAAAGCTCCATGTAATGAAGGAAACAACAGTCGGACGTGCATTAAGGCAAAAAGCACGACTAAATTTGGTTGGCGCGACTGTTGCTCTAAGATAAAGCGCCAATGGTCGCGCCCCCTTTTGAGGATCTCCATCATTGGCGCGGGTAAGATACTGTGGACTTGCGCCAATGGAAAAAGAGCACTTTTTAGGGATGATCTGCAGAAGGTGTCTTCAGGGAACATGGAGTACATACTCAGGGGAACATAATGCAAGTGTTTTTAGACTTTGTCACTTCTTATAACTCCCGGGATGGGTCTTCCAAGGTACGACAAGAGGAGTAACAGGGATGGTGACAAATTACTGTGTAACAGTAGCCATTGGTTTCCATTCTGTTGTTTTACAAGAACCTTACCCATTCCAACAATTTTACAGGGTTTATCATCACCCAAACGAACTTGTCCAAAATCTCCTTGAAAATAGTCATGAAAGTATTTCTTATCAGGTGTGGCATGGAATGAGGCCCCTGAATCTACCACCCAGGAATCAGTAATATTTTCGAAAGAAAGAACCAAAGCATCTTGTAACACCTCACCTGTCACATTTGCTTCATGATTGTTTTGTTGTTGTGCATCTCCTTATTTTCCCTTCCGAGATCTACAGTATTTCTTTAGGTGTCCTTTCTTTCCACATTTCCAGCACACTATCCCCGATCTGGACTTGGATCTGCCTTTCCTTGATTTACTGCGATATCCTGAGCTCTTTCCTCTTTCCATTTTTCTTCCTCTAGACTCTGCACTCAAAGCATTTCCCGATGTCTCACCGGAGCTTTTCCGTCGCATTTCCTCACTAAGGATAGCACCGACAACATCATCAAACTTTAAAGTACTAGATCCAGAAACGGAGTTACTAATGGCCATTACCAAACCATTCCAACTTTCTGGTAATGAGCACAAGAATAACAGAGCTCTAACTTCATCATCAAAGTTTACCCCTACAGAACTTAACTAACTTGTAAATGTATTAAAATCATTTAAATGGTTTGCAACAGATCCACCTTCTGACATATTCATATTAAATAACCGTTTCATAAGAAATTCCTTGTTTGAGGCCGAGGGTTTTTCATATAGTTTCGACAACGTCTGCATCAAACCCTTTGTCGTGGTTTCCTTCGAAATGTTGAAGGTGACTGACGCAGCAAGGCACAACCGTATTGTTCTGAGTGCCTTTCTATCGAGAAGGTTCCATTCTTCGTCTTTCATACCCGTCGGCATCTTTGTTTTTCCGCCCAATGGTAGGTATAGATCTTTCTGATACAGATAATCTTCCATCTGCATCTTCCACAGCGAGAAGTTTTGGCCGTTAAATTTCTCGACCCTTAACTTACCATCTTCTGCCATTGCTCCCACTCGAACCAGGAACACTTATTTCCTGCAAGTTTATCAGCCAAATAGACCTTCGGCTCCGATAACAGTTGTTAGAGAATTATATATTATGGAGCAATGGAACACATAAAATATTGCAGAAATATAAACATAGAAAATGCACAAAACAAGAGAGACATAGATATACGTGGTTCACCCAGTTTGGGCTACGTCCACCCCGAACAGCCAGTCCTTCCTTTCTATTATCCAGCAAAATGAAGAGACACAACCTATAGCAAATCTGTTGTAATATCCTCTGTTTTCTCTCACAATCTCACCTCTCTGTTTCTCGCTCATAGCCTCACCTCTCTGTTTCTCGCTCACAGAATACACATCTATCTCTCAGCCTCCAATACAATGCCCTCATACAAAGAGAGGGGTTGCCTTCTAGGGCAAAAAACCCTAAACTAAACATAAGTTCTACCGTTAGATCATCTGCCTAATGAACGACCCAGATTGACTAGAAATTACTATACTTTTACAAGGCAATTTTACATTTGTTTTTAGCTTCGGGGGCGCTGCCCCCGAGCCCCCGCCGAGGGACCACTGGCCCTCGGACCCCCCAGCCGGGGGGGATCGGCCCCCCCGGACCCCCGCAGGGGGGACAAGTCCCCCCGTGTGGAGGGGTGTACAAACTTCCTGGGGTATACATCCGGCTGAAACAAAGACCTCTGAACAATCATGCTCCACACACAACACCTTTTATCCCCTGTCATGTGTTTGGAGCACCCACTATCCACAAACCAATGATTTTCATTATTTTGAGCATATAGAGCCAGGCCACATTTATCCATGTTGGGATTATCACTACTTGCTTTTCTCCTTTTGAGTGGGCAGTTTTGTTCATAGTGGCCATTATTGTAGCATAATGAGCACATCAGATCAAATTTGGTCAATGGATCAAACGAATTGAAGGTTCTGATTTGTCCCTGCCTTTTGGGGCCATATGGTTTGATTATTTGATCCTTTAGCTTTGGTGTTTGACTCTTGCGAGCCATGCAATGTTTGGCTTGATGACCAAAGTTTTTACAATGAAAAAAATGTCCAAGAAAGATAGTTTTGTACCTGTTGTAGTGTTATAGAAATTTTTGGGCCCTACAACCCCAAGCATGAATTGTCCATAAACCAAGGGCTCCTAAGTCCCTAAAAGTGTTGTGCTAACCCCTAAAGGAACAAGGTCAACAGATTACAGCTTCTCCCAGAAGTTCTCCATGAAAAACTGCTCAAAATTGGTCAAAACAGGATCATTTTAGCTACTCCACTGGTTAAGTGCGTTGCATCTCACCTAAATACACTGTGTGGGCGCGTTGCATTTCAAAAATCCCTTCTATGGGGTGCGATGGGCGAGAAATGACAAATGGCAGTGTCATTCTACAAGGTGGAGAGGCAATGGAAGCTTCCAGAATCTTCTCCTGTGACACTTGCCTCACTGAATTCGACCAAGGATGAGTAAGAGATCATCAATCTCCAAGTGGAAGCAAGAACTATCAGAGGGAAGACACTAATCAAATCATGAGCTGACTCATCTCCATTACAGATATCTATATATGGATCCCTCATCCCAGAGATCCAGAGGCTGGAATTTTGCATATTGTAAGGAATTGTTGTTGATTTCTTGAGACAAACATCAGATTGTTGGGTGATCTAAGCTTTGTTTGAGGTGAAGAGGGGCTTCTTTGCTGGGAGGTTGATGCTGGGTCAGAACAACTAGTTGTAACTCCTCTTGGCTCTTTTCTTGTTTATCAATAAAAGCTATTCAAGTTTTCCTCCATGCTTTTGTGTCATTGATGCTTGCTACATTTGTATGGTCAATTTACATCTGATCCTAGATTGTTTATGGTTATAGATCCATGTCTTTGTATAGTGCTATGCTTATGTGATCTTACAGGTACTTTGTGAAGCTGGGCGTGCAAGGGAGTAGGTAGCTGAAGACTATCAAAGAAGAGAGGGACTAAATCAGGAGATTAGCGCAAGACAGAGGTTGGTCTTTCTGTTCCTCTCTATCTATAATTCATAAAGAAAAAACAAAGTAGCTTTTCTTTGTTTGTTTCTAAGGCAACTGTCACACCTTAGTGGGATAGAGCAGTTCTATATAGACACTTTTCCCTGTAACAAAATGGCGACTCCGCTGGGGAGCTAATTAGTTTGTTTGTTTATCATTCTTTGTTGTTTGTTTCATAAACTTACAAGTAGCATTCGAACTGCATTTGCCATAACAAATGCAAAGTAGATAACTGCTACTTCAATCCATCTACTGGATCTATTTATGATTTAAACAACTAATTAACAAACTATCTGATTGCCCTTGTGATAGCTCTTAGATCCTCCTTAGATCTACCCCTGATTGTTACATTACTGATTGCTTTTTGCTCGGCCAAAACCCAAGAACTGAACTGCAAACTGTGACCTGGAACCCGAACAGAGTCTCGTTTCTGGCCTAGCGCAGGTATTGTTCAGAGATTCTGAATTTCAACGCACTTCCCGAGTGGACAAGCTACGCTGCATTTCAGATTCTCTGTGTTACAGGTGTGCTGATCAGACTAGCTCTGTGCAGTTGTGGTTTCTGTGATTCATTCTTTCTAGTTCTATTCCTGAATTTTGCTGCCTGTGATCAGTATACATCTATTTGAAACCCCTTTTCCTTGCTGTTATTTCGCCTCCTTTGTACAAAAGAACTGTAGATGTTTTTGTGTGTTTGTTGAGTCATTTACAGTTCTCCTTTGCAAAAGTAGCGTAATTGTACTGTCGTACTTTGATTTGAAACTGTCGCAAGTGTCGATTTCAATCGTAGGAAAGAGTTTGATTACTATTGATGGTCAATTATCTTGTTACTGTTGCTTTTGGTCCGAATTTGTAATTTTCTAGTGTCAAGAACGAGTATTCAGTTCAAAATCGTAAAGTGTTGTGATCGTCTCCATTTTTTGATTTCGAAAAGAAACTTGTTAATATTTGTCGCTTGAAAAGAAATTCAGATGTGTGAATCAACTTTCTTTTTAGCATTCATATATTAAGAAAGTCGAAAACAAATACATGCATGTGCATTTGCATATAGACAGTCTGATTGGCTTGATTTAGGAAAGTGCATTTAGATTGTGCTCTTTGCTCTTTGTGAAAATATTCTATCTTTCGTTTCCCTAGTAGCTAGGATTTTCATTGCACAAAGGAGATAAAAAGTTTGTTTATCATCTTAGATTGCATTTTAGGAATTACATCTACATCTCGTGGTGAGCCTTAAAGGAAAACTTCATAAACAAGATCAACTTAAAATAAATTCAATGAATCTAACAACGCTTTGGAAATTAACGCACAACATTTAGAAGTCTACGCTAGAGACGTATTCCGGCGTTGTAAAGCCTAGTAACTGTTGTTCTCACTGATGGTTGGGTGATTCCTCCACTTTGAGACGATTAGTTCCAGTACGGACTTGTGCTCCCTGTTATAGACATTTTTGTGCCCTACAACCCCAAGCATGAAATGTCCATAAACCAAGGGCTCCTAAGTCCCTAAAAGTGTTGTTCTAACCCCTAAAGGAACAAGGTCAACAGATTACAGCTTCTCCCAGAAGTTCTCCACCAGAAACTGCTCAGAATTGGTCAAAATAGGATCATTGCAGCTGCTCCACTGGCTAAGTGCGTTGCATCTCACCTAGATACACTGTGAGGGTGCGTTGCATTTCAAAAGTCCCTTCTGTGCGGTGCGATGGGCGAGAAATGACAAATGGCAGTGTCATTCCGCGAGGTGGAGAGGCAATGGAAGCTTCCAGAATCTTCTCCTGTGACACTTGCCTCACTGAATTCGACCAAGGATGAGTAAGAGGCCCTCAGTCTCCAAGTGGAAGCAAGAACTGACAGAGAGAAGACACTAATCAAATCACAAGCTGACTCATCCCCCTTACAGATATCTATATATGGATCCCTCATCCCAGAGATCCAGAGGCTGGAATTTTGCATATTGTAAGGAATTGCTGTTGGTTTTTGAGACAAACATCAGATTGTTGGGTGATCTATGCTTTGTTTGAGGTGAAGAGGGGCTTCTTTGCTGGGAGGTTGATGCTGGGTCAGAACAACCGGTTGTAACTCCTCCTGGATCTTTTCTTGTTTTATCAATAAAAGCTATTTGAGTTTTCCTCCATGCTTTTGTATCATTGATGCTTGTTACATTTGTATGGTCAATTTACATCTGATCCTAGATTGTTTATGAATATAGATCCATGTCTTTGTATAGTGCTATGCTTCTGTGATCTTACAGGTACTTTGTGAAGCTGGGCGTGCAAGGGAGCAGGTAGCTGGGGACTATCAAAGGAGAGAGGGATCGAATCAAAGGATTAGCGCAAGACAGAGGTTGGTCCTTCTATTCCTCTCTATCTATAATTCATAAAGGAAAAACATAAGTAGCTTTTCTCTGTTTGTTTCTAAGGTAGCTGTCACACCTTAGTGGGATAGAGCAGTTCTATATAGACACTTTTCCCTGTAACACTCCCACGTACCGTCGAGTATATTTTGGGAGACCCCAATAGGCTTAATCCTTTATCCATAGGAAGCCGTGTTTGCCTCCCTATCGATCGCAATGCACTGAACACAGCATTCGGGAAGATTGACTGCTGTACCGTAAAAAGTATTCTGCAGTTATGCGATTGGTTTGGTAACCCCCCTACCTAGATTTCCAGAGCAGTCCCTTTCGTTCCTTTTCAGACTCCTTAACAGAAAAGTTTCATCTGAGCACTTGTCACTTCAGGCTCATTAAAAATCGAAGGAGACTAGAGTCATCTTTTGTTTTTTCTCGACTCTTAAAAATTGAAAAAACAAGTTGTGTTAAAGCGTCTAAAATTTATTTTAAACAGAATATTCATTACCCTTTCCTACGTTGATCTTGGGTTGAAAAAATGGAATCCACCAACCAAGGAATTCCCCTTGGAGGAAATCCTAGTCCCTTCTCCTCTTGGGGAGATGTTGGTGCACCCCATATGGCCACATTGTCGCTTCCAGGACTGACAATTGGCTTGCCTGTATGGCTCTTCTCAACCTCTGTCATTCAGAACACCACAATTCCTGAACAATCGAATCAGCAACTAGACGATTCCAGAGTTACCCACCAACCTTCTACTTCCTCTAATTCTTCCTCTCCTCCTTCCTCTTCACTTGATGGGGCTGGTAAAGCCAAAAGTCAAGTACCTAAAGAGAAGAAGGAAAACAAGAAGAAAGAGAAGAAGAAGAAGGAGCCAAAAGCGAATAGGGGCAAACGAGTGTCATCTAGCGAAAATCCACACACTGCACCGACCAGGCCTAAATCTCCATGTGTCATTTGCAAAGGAGACCACTATCATAGAGATTGTCCTTGTATCCCTCGAATCTTAAGGGATTGGTCTCCTCGTTTGCACAACCCGGTGTCTTCAACCTCTGATGGTCATGTTGAAAACACACCGTCAACTAGTGAAAGTGAAGCCCCAGGACAAAAAGGAAAATATAGATTTCCTTGTAAACTGTGTGAAGGCGATCATGCCATCCACCGTTGTCCCTTCTTAGACGAAGCTAAAAGAGTTCTGGATGATCGTCCGGTTTCACCGTTACGATTTCCTCCTGGATATAAAAAAATCTTGCCAAGTCAGTCACTAGTTGAAAATCCGGCTGGCCCGCTCAGGTGGTCAGCCGAATCATCTACCATTGAAGATAAACCATCTGAACCCATACCAGACGAAAGTCAAAAGGTCGAGGCGGCAGTTGACCCGGTCTTGCCTTCAGAGGTTCCATCTTCAGATGATACAGTCACTGAAGAGAACAAGGATGACACCGTCCAAATTCTTTTCATAAGCACAGACTCCAACGAACATGGGGGCAATTTACCCGTTCCTTTGCCGCAGGAAGGAAGTTCGTCAGAGTCGTACCCGGCCATCTATTCGGTCCCACCTCCAAGCAACCTTGTTGTCTCCTTCGACTGGAATCAACTAGGCAGACCCCCTTTACCAACTAGTATACCATTCCGAATCATTGTTCAAATATATAGAATGGTTATGGCTGGTACCATCATAGATGAGGGGGCTTCTGTGAGTATCCTTTCCTCAACTGCTTGGAAAGCGCTTGGTTTGCCATCGCTTTTTCCTGAGATGAGAAATCTAATAGGTTTTGATAAAGGAAGCAGTCGACCGTTAGGGATCCTTCCCAATGTGCCCATAACATTGAGAGGGAAAACCGTTCACATGAACGTAATGGTAGTTCAAGGACCTCTGGATTACAATCTACTCCTTGGACGAGACTATATTTGTTGCATGAGAGCCATTGTCTCATCACTCTTTAGAGTGATGTGTTTTCCACACAAAGGAAGAGTGGTCAAGCTCGTAGACCAGCTTTCATTTCCCGGATCACGCATAGAAAATAGTCATATACCATCCCTAAATGGTCTTTTCGTGCAAGAAATGTCTCAATCTCCAGTCCGTCCACCCGATGAGTGCGAGTGATTCGGGGGGACATGACTGGAACCCAAGGGGCATGCACCTTGGTCTGCTTCTGCAGGAAAACCTCGGGTATAGGGTAGGTTTCCACGAGAGTATATGACCTCCGTACTCCCGTCCGTGATTGGAAGAGGGAGTTGGACTGGAATAAGATCCTCTTGTCAAATTTATATGAGTTGGCAGGCATTGCCGCTCACCTTTGTTTATCTCAGTAGACATCGCCGAAGAGGTGTTTTCTTTACGCCGTAAATAGAACAATCTTTGGTAACCTGTAAGAGGTAGGCCTCTCGGTAAAACAAATGTTTTAACGGACTAAAGAAGGGGTAACCTTGAAACTCTATCTTATACCTGGGGGCATGCAAGCCTTTTGGCATGCAAGTGAAGAGCGACTATTTATTTTTTAAATTTGTAGGTCCTCTAACCCTTTAAACTCGTAGGATTAGTCGTTTCCCAACTTGCATAAAGAAAGGATGTGGGGAAAAACTCTAAAAGTTGCCGTTTTTATATGAGACATTCTTATCACACGACTGGATTAATCGAGCAGTGTTACCGCAAGGTTCAAGCTCGTTAAAAAATAAACCCGCATCGAGCAGTTTTAGCACATAGTTCAAGCTCGTTAAAAATAAACATAAGCCATGAGCAAATGTTTCCCCCCGTGTTTAAGCTCGCTAAAAAATGAACTATTCCCTGGTAAATAACCATCGTGAATGTAGTACTTCAGCCATTAAAGCCTTGGTCGTGTTTGCACTGTCCCCTCCACTTTTTCATTGGCCGATCATTCACCCCCATTTGATTGTTTACCCATTTTGAGGAACAGCTGCGAAGAGTGATCTCACTAGCCATCCTGGTGACATTGCCGTGATTGGAAAATTCCAAACCTTACCTGGAATTAGCCGCTACCCATTTTTATCACTCGTTACTCAAAAGACGAGTCTCCTTTAAGCTCTTTTCAACTGACTCGTAAAATATGAAAAGATTGTCGAGCCATTGGCCTCTCCAGCTTGTTAAAGGGATAGGAAGTGCTATCTCTCCTCTAGATTTTAATATTTTTGGACCTGAGGGATTATTACACAAAAATATCGAGCGCTTGTTTTGCTCAGCTCGTTAAAAGTATCGAAAATTCATCCCTTTTGTATTGTTTTATACTTTTTCGGACTTAAGGGATTAGATGACGAAAAAGGAATTTTGGAGTGACCTTTACGTTCCTTTTCAGACTCTCTAAAATTGAAAAGGACCGAGTTATCTTTGTCGTTAAACTCGTTAAAAGTGTAATAGCGACAAACTTGTCTATAGACGAGAACGAGTTTCACTATCGCTAGGCTCGTTAAAACATAGCGATGGGTTTGCCCGAAGGGAAAATTATAGAACAAGCATATGTTATCCTCCTCAAGCTTGACAAAAATAAAGAGGTACTGGTCAGCAATGACTGGGGAAAACTGGGAAGAAAACTTGAAGAAACTTTGTTGGTAGCAAGTCACTCTTGAACATGACACTTCCACTCCATATCCGAGTCGGGTTGGGTTGTTTCATTCACCGGTCACATCACCATGGTCCCATCATACCATCCACATTTGGGGTTAATGCTACCAATCCATCACAACAGTGTCGCCGATATGTTCAAGAGAAGTCATTCAGAGAATTCACCTGTGTCTCACCCACTACCATACATTATACTCCATTCTTTCATGACCGCCACCCTGAACCTTATATCACCAGATCGTTTTCACCTCCATTAAAATCATTTGCTCCGTTCCGTGTCATTGATGTGGGATTCATTAAGGCCCTCCTGTGACGGATCACTTCTTGTCGACATCAACTCATTATCCAAGAAGTTGATCTAGGGACACCCCATTCAGTACTTTGAAGCTTGCATGCCTCAATGGCAAGTTTCTCACTTCCGGCGACAGGTTTACATCAATGGCCTTCGACCAAAAGATTTTGCGTGGTGTTCGACGCCAAGTCCTTTATTCACACCACGTAAATTGTACTGCAGTACCTTGAGGGTCATTATCATTATCGGTGATTCCTCTTGCGCTTGTTAACAGTTTACATCATTAGCTGGTAATCAAGCGATGTCTTTCCATGTTCGACTTCAGAACATTTCTCACATGGATCGACTTGTACTCCGAGTGAAGATCGAACGAGATTGAAGACCCCAGATCTAGTCTCATCCATCCGGGCTGCGATATATATTCAGGGAAAATAAAGACATCAAATGTACATCATTGCTGCACAGATAATCATCCAATCAAAAGGATGATGGCTCTATCAGAATCATCAGTCTACACTCAGACGATTTTCTGTCCTATGTACATGAAAATGAATTTATAAAGCTGAGCATGGGAATGCCCGCCTCAGCTAGATCATGAAAATATTATGAAGATAATGTATTGTATTGTATCTTATTACAGGTCTCCTCCCAGCATTGAAAGAACTTCGGACCCTCATAATAAAGCATTTCACCCGACATCAGAAGATTAACGACCTCATGCTTTAGGGGGCAACTGTTATAGAATTTTTTGGGCCCTACAACCCCAAGCATGAAATTTCCATAAACCAAGGGCTCTTAAGTCCCTAAAATTGTTGTTCTAACCCCTAAAGAAACAAGGTCAACAGATTACAGCTTCTCCTAGAAGTTCTCCATGAAATACTACTCAGAATTGGTCAAAACAGGATCATTTCAGCTGCTCCATTGGCTAAGTGCGTTCCATCTCACTTAAATACACTGTGTGGGTGCGTTGCATTTCAAAAATCCCTTCTGTGGGGTGTGATGGGCGAGAAATGACAAATGGCAGTGTCATTCCGCGAGGTGGAGAGGCAATGGAAGCTTCCAGAATCTTCTCCTGTGACACTTGCCTCACTGAATTCGACCAAGGATGAGTAAGAGATCATCAATCTCCAAGTGGAAGCAAGAACTATCAGAGGGAAGACACTAATCAAATCATGAGCTGACTCATCTCCATTACAGATATCTATATATGGATCCCTCATCCCAGATATCCAGAGGCTGTAATTTTGCATATTGTAAGGAATTGTTGTTGGTTTCTTGAGACAAACATCAGATTGTTGGGTGATCTAAGCTTTGTTTGAGGTGAAGAGGGGCTTCTTTGCTGGGAGGTTGATGTTGGGTCAGAAAAACTGGTTGTAACTCCTCTTGGCTCTTTTCTTGTTTATCAATAAAAGCTATTCAAGTTTTCCTCCATGCTTTTGTGTCATTGATGCTTGCTACATTTGTATGGTCAATTTACATATGATCCTAGATTGTTTATGGTTATAGATCCATGTCTTTGTATAGTGCTATGCTTCTGTGATCTTACAGGTACTTTGTGAAGCTGGGTGTGCAAGGGAGCAGGTAGTTGAAGACTATCAAAGAAGAGAGGGACTAAATCAGGAGATTAGCGCAAGACAGAGGTTGGTCTTTCTGTTCCTCTCTATCTATAATTCATAAAGGAAAAACGAAAGTAGCTTTTCTCTGTTTGTTTCTAAGGCAGTTGTCACACCTTAGTGGGATAGAGGAGTTCTATATAGACACTTTTCCTTGTAACATGTAGTAGCCATGGTTTGAGTCAATTTCCTTCTTTGGAATTACTCCCACTTCATTCTTTGTATTTGAGATGGGCCTTTGATGGAATACTAGTTTGTATTTGTTGTAGTATCCATGATTCGTATCCACATTCTTCTTTAGTGTTATTCTCTCTTCATTCTTTGGATATGGGATGTGCCTTTGATGACATACTTTTTCTTCTTTTGGGTTGCTGGAAAGTGCATTGGCATAGCTTTTCACACTGTTCTTAGTGCTTGATGATTCTCCTTTAAAGCCTATTCCAGACTTGTCATGTTGAGCTTTTTGACTTTTTAGGATAGTCTCAAGTATTTGAGAGCTTTTCCAACCCTTTTTTACTTTCTCCAATTCCTTCCTCATAGATACTATTTCGGCTTCACGTTCTTCGCAAGTCTCTTCTTTTTCTTTTAGCTTTGTTTCCAAGAGATCTTCTCTTCTTCTTTTTTCCTCATTTTCTACCTTGAGAGAAATGATTTTATTCTATAATTTCTCATTTTCTTCAATGGCACTTATTAACAGTTCATCTACATTTCCTTCTAGCCCTAAGTCATCTTCATTTGTGAATGCCATGAATAATGTTTCTTGGCTTTCATCATGGTCACTTATCTAATTTCCTTTTGATGACTACAAATTCATCCTCATCAGACTCATCTTGCTTAGAGAAGAAGTTCTTCTTGTTGGTCCATTTCTTTTTGTATACCCTTCTTTTAGAATTTCCTTCATCATCACTATCATGTTTATGAGGACATTTTGCAGCATAATGACCTATTTTTCCACATTTGAAATAGATAAGAGGGTACTTACCTTTTAGCTTAGATCCTCTCTTCAACTTTTTTACAAATTGAGCCAATTCGGTTTCCACATCCAAGTCATCACTACAGTCATTCCTTTCTTTCCCCTTCTTTGATTTTGAAGCCTTGAATGCTGCATCTTTGGAGCTTGGGCCACCTTTCCTCATCTCATAGGAAGTGAGGATTCCATGGAGTTCATCCATATTGAGAGTATCTAGATCCTTTGCTTCTTCTATGGTGCTTATTTTGGAGTCAAAACTGTCTGGAAGAGATCTTAATACCTTTTGAACAATGGTACTTTCTTCAATCTTTTCGTTCAATCATTTAAGGGAGTGGACCACTTCAGCTACTTAGAGGAAGTATGATGAAATATATTCTTCATATTCCATCTTCAGACTTTCAAATTGCCTTCTATGGGTTTGAGGCTTTGCCTTCTTGACTTTTGAGTCTCTGTCATATAAGCCAACTAGCTTATCCCACATTTCTTTGGCAGAGTTATAATTCATGACTTTTGTGAATTCGGAATCAATGATTCCACTAGTGATGGAGTTCAAGGATTTTGCATTTGCAATGTAGGTTTTCCTCTTGTCTTGATCTATTGGAAGAGTGGGAGGAATTTGGTACTCGTTTTGAACGAAATTCCAGACTTCAGGTCCAAGGGATATTAATTAGTAGGTCATTCTCTTTTTCCAGAAACCAAAATCAGTGCCATCGAATAGAGGAGGTCTTCCTGACGCTTCGTGATTTCTCATCATGGCTATGAATCCTTCTTCAAGCTGTTAGGCTAATATGAAGAAGCCCACTCTGATACCAATTGTTGGAAATACTGAGAGGGGGGTGAATCAGTATTTCTTTTTATGTTGTTCTTTTTATCACCAAAAACATGTATATATATGGTACACAGAAATAGATAGCTGAAATAAATTCTTTTATTAACACAAATAGTGCAATGAAATAAATACAATATATAGCTGGTTGCAATCAGTTGCCAAGCACCAACTTGGACTTTTGTGAGGGTCCAACCTCCAGAGAACCAACTCCCAAGGATTCCAGTCCTTTCATTTCTGAGGTTCCAACCCCGTGGGCTCCAACCCAAACCTAGTATAAACTGTTTTATTGTAGTTCTCTACTCCCAAACCTGCTAAGCTTCTGCTTCACCCCTGTTCTCCTACTTCTCTCGCCTCTCCTACCTTTGCTGCCTCTGCTTGAACTTTGGCTTCCTCTCACACTGATTATTTGCACACACTTCCTTGTTTTTTTTTTCCTATTTTTGTATTCTTGTTGCCTTGAGTGTTCGTTTCCGCTTCCCACTAACTCTTCAGCTTCTTCAACACTCGCTTCAGCTTCCTCTCTGCTGGCTTGTCCTTTGGCTTCCCTCTTCTCCATTGATTTGGCTTTTCAGTTTCCTCTGCGCTGGCTTTCCATTCAGCCTCCTGGATTTTCAGTTGCTGTGTGTTAAAAACTATAATAGAGCCCCATTTTTCAATGATAACAGGCATACACAGAGACAACATTATTTAACGGACATGCCACGTCCCAATCGCAATCGCAATTGGCTTTAGTTCAGCCTCCTGAACTATCGAGAGCATTCCTTAATGTATTTTTGCCTCCAAACCCCGTGCAAGGCAAATATTCAAATACACAGGAAATATGAGAAAAATAGGTGAAAACGTTAAAGGGTGGACTTCAAGAATTATTACACCCGCATCTATACTATATCGAGTCTGCAATGTAATCGCAATCGGCGCTTGTAGGAGGACAACCCTTTGTGTATCATTGCGATGGGTGGATGCGATACATTATTAACCCATAGCACAATGTTGTAGCGGGTCCGCGTATATATGTATCACAATCAGGGGTTTGGGGTGATGGCACATAACTGAACCATCGATTAACATATCGTCGATATATATGTATGTCGCTGTTGGGGGTTTGGGGTGATGGCACATAGCTGAAACGTCGATTTCACTGTTGTCGATATATATATATACATACATATATATATATATATATATATATATATATATATATATATATATATATATATATATATATATATATATATATATCTATATATGCTCGCTCCGATTGTGTATTCCAATGCCACTGTGATTTCCGCCTGCGATAGTGTAAATGGCATATATATGTGAGTTTCACCTCCAATAGTGTATTATGTGCACACATATATAAACTCTTCCTTTCTGCTCCGATAATGTATTTGCATATATGTATATGTTTTTGCCGCCAATAGTGTATTCTGCACACACATATATAAACTCTCCCTTTCGGCTTCGATAGTGTATTTGCATATATGTATAGGTTTTTTCCACTGATGGTGTTAAATGCATATATGCATGCATATATGTTCTCTGATAGCTCTCTCTACTTCCTCCGATGGCTCCGATAGCTCTGATTGCTTCCTCCAATGGCTTTGTTTGCTCTTTGCTCTATTTGCTCCTCTTGGCTCCTCAAATATTGCCATATTGACGTCAATGACAATCTATGTCAACAGTTGATGTAATGGGTCAGTAAGAGCTAAGAGTGAAGAGTCTTAGAATAGGAAAGAGGCTCTGCAGCTGTGTGCACAGAGGCCTAGGGTAGAAATCTGCAGCTAAGTGCGCAGACTTCTGCAGCTGCGTGTGAAGGATAGTTAGAGTCTGTAAAGAAGATATGAAGCATTAATAAAGAGGATTATTCTGGAATTACATGTGTTGATCTATTTACTTCTATTATGAATGCATGTGATTATGTTATGAAGAATATTGGGTTTATGATTTAATGTTATATTGATGCGCGAATTTATATATTTTACTTTGTTATATGAACACAATTAATAATATATGTTTACGCGAGGAATATCTTCATACATGTTGAAGTTATCAAATACTTAAGCTGATCGGGGTAAATACAAAGGTAAGAATATGTACAGAAGCACATAAGTAGATAAATCACCTATTTAGGGTCCGCGAAGGATGATCGTAGACCTTCGCGAAGGTTTAGAAGTTGGATAAGAGAAGTATATCGATAAGCCCTAAAAGGCTTATCGATTTGCACGAAGGCAAGTTTAGGGTATAAAATGACATCACTACCATATTGTTGGGTGTGGGATCCCCCAAGTGAAATTTTGGGACTTAGAGCCCAGATTTTGATCAAAGATTGTAATTCTGATGTAAAGACTCCACATTTTTTGGGTGCGGAGCATGTATTTTGTAAAAGAGTCATAAGGTTGTCCACCCTTAGTTTTTTTATTATAATGTCGGCTGTAGAGATCTACCCATGGTCCACGGAACATGGGATTGTACAAATAGAGCGAGGCTCTAAGTAGTTAAGAAAAAAGGAATTGATAAGAAAAGATGAACATACGATGTATGCGAGATAGATCTATGGACAAAAGTCTATTTTTGGGTCGTATAGTAGGAGAAGGCTCTGCAGCTGAGTGTGCAGAGGCCTAGTAGTCTACAGCTAAGTGCGCGGACCCCTGCAGCTGAGTGCGTAGGGCGAGTCGAGTCTGTAACAATTGGAAGTATTAATAAAGAGAAGTTTCCTATCATTTATGTGTATTTATTTCTTGTTTTATGCATATATTGTCTTGGGTGTGAAATTCACTTCTAGTACTTATATGATGCGCGAATGTGTATAATTGTATTGACTAAGTGAATGCAAGATAGAATATCTATTTACGTGAAGTTAACTAAGATCTGTTAAGAAGATAAGTAAGATACGCGTGTAGTTTGGGGAAATAGTGCAGTTCGCTGCCCTAGCAATGCGAAAGCATCTCAGCCCCTGGTTAGGGCTGCACAAAAGATGATTATAATAGATCGTGAAGGTATTTAAGGTTGGAACAGTCTGCAAAATGACCTGCGTGAATACAGATCTAGTTGGACTAAATCGACATCTCAGACATCTCAAGGGTGGGGAAACTTGGTTCTAGCATCCCCCCATACTACTTCAGGTCAGACTTCAGTCCGGGCTCCGTGGGTTGATGCCAAAAGGGCTAGTAGTGTAGGGATTTGTTTGGCTAAATAACTCTGACCCTGGGTCAAACCCCCATAAGCCAACAAATGGTTATGTTGCTGGGACCAGAATCTGCATAGAATGTCTGATGTCATATCATTGGAATCCAACTAAGAAGGAAATTGAAGGTTGGATGGACATAAGAATCCACAAGTTCGTAGTGCAGAAGAACAGGAACCCATGATTGTCAACAGAAGAGTTGTTAGACTGCTACCTATACACGGAGATCCATGAAATCTTCTTCACATCCTTCCCTAATGAGCTATACGAGTGGATCGCGAAGCTAGCAGATATCCAAGGAAGGTGGAAACTTGACGGTCCTATTGTGTGGACCCCAGATTTAGTGTGAAGATTGGAAGCATCAAAGGATAAGATCGCACGCACCATTGATTTTTGGCTTGTTCGTATTATCGGAGGATTCATTACTGAGTTCGCGGTTGACACCTCATTAGCTACAACGAGGTAGAGTGACGCTTTCTCAAAGGACCGCAAGGTAAGTACCTAAAGTCTTTGAATACTTGGATTAAAATTATATTATGTGAAAAGAGGTTTATGTAGTTACCTTGATTTTTGGGGCTACGCGAAGTGGAAAATCTTACAGGAATGAAGGAAATAAGGGACCAGAAACTAGCCCCTTGATTTCATCTCCATGAGGGGACGAGGAAGAGCTCGTGAAGTGCGATCCATCTGATAAGGCAAAGAATTCCGTGAATACCACCTCCACCCACATCACCACTAGCTTCACCACCATCACCTCCATATTCACCCGTACCACCTCCACCACCACCGCGATTCAATATGGCAAGCACAGTGAAGTTGCCTGTGTTCAAAGGTTTGGGAAATGAGGATCCGAACCAATTTTGGTTCGTGGTAAGGGTTGTATGGGAAGCGCAAGGAGTTACAGATGAAAATATAAAGAAAGAGACACTGGTTAGTGCCCTGCAGGACTGCGCACTGACCTGGTATATTAAGCACTCCAATGATAATCCAAATGCGGGAATCGCGGATATCCAAGCAATGCTAAATAGAGAATTTAGCAAGCTGTAGTTTGAAGCACATTCGATCATTAGATTCAAAGAGATCACGATGCTACCAAGCGAGACTCCTTGGGAGTTGGATCAGAGGCTGAAATGTATGATTCACGAAGCTAATATGAATCTGACGGATGGAAAACATTGCGAGTGGTTCGTAGCTTCGCTAATGCCACATTTAAGGAGTGTGCTATTGCAGCAGAAGGTAATGACTCAGGCAGAGGCCTTAGAGCTTTCTATGAGGCTACATGAGACCTTGCTGTAGGATCCTAACTTAGGAGTTCAGCAGATCCATGCGCAGCTGAAGAATTTATGCCTTGAGATTCAGAGTCTAAAAGAGGACAGAACAGCTCGGCCAAAAGTGAACGAAGAGGTGTGGTGCGTAAAATGCAAGGGTCAGGGTCATGACAAGGACCACTACCAAATTTTCAAAAATTACCTCGTAGGAGGAGGACCGATGCCCTTAAGGCCAAAAGTGCAAGAAAGACCTAGTGCGGCACCTGCATTGTGGTGCGCGAATTGTCAAATAGCAGGAAAACATGCCATAGACAATTGTCACTTATTACAGAATTATACGCGAAATTTGCAACAATTGTTGTGCAACTTTTGTAGGTCAGTTGGACATGATGAGTGCACTTGTAGAAGCTATGAGTTGATGATGGATAGAACTCCCACCTATAGAGTTCAGGCTGAAATGTGGCCCCTTGACCAAAATGCAGGAATGGCGTGAATAGGATTTCAGGGGTGCAGACAAGGTCAAGGTGGAGGAGGACCTGGAAGAGGTTGTGGACAGTTGATATGATACAATTATGGAGGGCCAGGACATTATGCCCACGATTGCATGAATCCAACGCATCTATCGTGTTTGTATTGCACCATGTCTGATCATGAGACAGAATATTTTCCTACATTGATAGCTAGGATACGCGACAAAGGAGCGCTACCACCTCCCTTGACTCAGAACCTTCAGATGATGAGGTTTGAGCCGTGCAAGGAAGATCCAAATGTGAACATTGTGCTCAAAAGTGGAATCGCGACTGGAGATGACAAAGGTAAACAGCTAGAAGATAGTACTTGGGTTTGCAAAGCTCCGGTGAAAGAAGCAGAGTTTGATTTGGAGTGCACTCGGGAAACCTTCATGGAAGCTAAGAAGAGCTTCGCTGATGCCTCCACTTCAGAAAGCAAAGATAAATTAGAGCCAGAGATGGACCCATCTATGCTCAAAACGTTCCTGGAAACATGTATGAAGCTACTGTGCAACAGTAAGGTGGTGAAAGGGTTACAGGAACTCATCAACAAATGCCTTGGGATTGCACCAGGAGAACCGAGCGTAGTCTAGAAGATCGGAAAGCATAAGACAAGAATGTGAAGAGAGATGAGACTAACCGCACATATTGGAGAATATGAGATAGACCAAGGAATTCTGGATTTGGGATCAGATGCAAATGTTTTGCCGAAGTAGACATGGGAGCAAATGGGGAAACCTAAGCTACAGTGGTCTCCAATTCAACTAAGGATGGCGAACCAGTAGAAAATAATACCCATAGGGTGATTGCAGAGAATAACTGTGGATATTGAGGGAGTGAGCACGCTAGCAGAATTTGAAGTGATAGATATTGTTGATGATAGCAATCCCTACCCTATGCTCCTAGGAATTGATTGGGCCACTGACATGAATGGGGTGATCAATCTGAAAAAGAGAAAAATGATTTTTGAAAAGAAGTCACTACACGTAATTGTACCCCTAGACCATGCTGAAGGATCACACTATACAGAGCCGGTGCGCGACTATGAAAGTGATGATGATTTGGACTGCATCTATAAGATAATACCGTGAAACTAGGATTGGGTGAATCCCACCACAAATGGGTGGATTGCATGGGAGCACGAAAGCTCCTATACTTTGAATTCAGATGAGGAAACATAGCGATGGTAGAATTGGTTACATGAGGTAACTACACTGAATTGTAATATGATGACAAGGTCACTGCACTGTGTATCGACAAAAGTAAGAGACCTACCTACTTATGATGGTTTAAGTGAGGTAGGTACCTTCTTGGATAAATTTGAAAGAGAAGTACCGAAAAAGAAACAATTCCAGGCCTTGGACTAGGTACTGTGCGCTACGTCCACGAGATGGTGGGGTACGCACAAAGGGAGCTTTGACGACAAGCACAAATGTAGGGGAATGATGCACACACGATTTGGGAATCCTAGGGTATGACTGATAGATAAGTACAATGGACAAGATGGTGCACGTGCACATCTGGCCAAGAGGATGAAGGCATATGGAAAATAGCCCCAACCTAGGCGGATGCACATGTACTCCATGCTGAAATACATGATCAGTAAGAATGTGTTCGGGGGGAGATCGCAAATGGCTCTTAATGTTGGGAAGACATTATGTATGAAGAGTAATCGCGCAGAATATTCTACATGCAGAAGCATTCACCAAGGTATGCAATGCACTGAACAAAGTATGCAATGCGCAACGGAGTGATTGGGACCTCCGCATACCTTTAGTGTTATGGTCTTTAGGACAACATGCAAGAATTGATGGGAAAAACACCTTTTAGGCTTGTCTATGGAGTAGAAGTTGTAATTCCTATGGAATACATCGTGCCTAGTCTGCGCATAGTAGTGCTCATAGGTATGACAGATTGCGGAGCCCTAGAGGAGAGGCTCGTGCAGTTGGAGGAGCTCGAGGGAGAATGATTTTTGCTTGGATTTCACCAGCATGTCGAAAAGCAACGCAAAAAGCCTTGGCACGATCAACATATTATGTCGCACACCTTTAAGGTGAATGATTTGGTGTTGTCGTATGATATTAAGGCTGACAAATTCCCACGGAAGCTCAGAATGCATTCGTTGGGACCATATGTTATTAAGGAGATCACAGATGGTGGCGAGATGTAGTTGGTAAAGTTAAATGGAGAAATCTTCCCAGGAAAAGTCAATGGTAGTCATTTGAAGACATACACAGGGGGCTTGACAATAGGACTAGCCGACAGAAGCATAGTCTTAACGCTCTAGGAAACTAAAAGGAGGTTCGGGACTATAAACGACTCTACCCAAGGACTACGCGATGTGAGCACTGCATGCAGTAGTGAAGTGTCCCAGGGTCTGTGACAACGTGACGGTAGCTACACTGCCACATGAGTTAGCTAGAAAGTGGCCGTTACAGTCACTATTCATGATGTGATGCTTGATTTGAGACCAAGTGGAGCGGGCAACAGGCATTTAAGGTGAACATTATGGGCTAGATTCTTGAAAATATGCTGCCAATCGAGCATTAATGGACTGAATGTGGGGGGAATGGTCAAATCCAAATTCAAAAGGCGATATAAATTAAAAGGGTTGTCTAGCAAACAACACTTGGCAATTTGGGAACTGCGTTTTTGCGCACACAGACATTCATGAACCCCAACTTGTTCGATCTTTTGAAGGTGAATTCGTTGCTTGAGCAATTACCCGAGACTTTGAGAGACTTGTGGAATAGTGTTGGCATTATGATTCAGGTGTTGTCCTTGATGGCAAACCCATTCAGGTGATAAATCAAGATGGACGCAGGAAATATGTTCAGCAAGTGCGTCCCCGCAGATATACCATACAGAACCCGCGTCCAGGGACGCAGGCCAGCCGTTCAGGAGGTGCGTCCGCCCAGTGCACACATTTCAAGGCAGAGAAAAGCACGTGGGGGTTTCTTGTGTGGTATCTAGCCGACGGTTTTGTGTTTCTATGGTGTCGGCTCGTGGTTTTGTTCCATGTTTTGGGGAGAAGCTTGCCTATATAAAGCAAAGGAGTTCATTTGGATTAAGCATCATCTTGGTTGAATATCTTTTGGTGAGATCTAGTCCAGATCTATGAAGGCGAATCTTCTAATGGACTGTGATCTCTATGGCGCATGATCAGATCTGTGGATCTGAGTGTTTGGGTTGGTTCTGAAGTCCTCATATCTTTTATATCTGAAGGGACGCAGGTTCAGTGAAGGGAAAGTGCGCCGGGACGCAGTACAGTAAAGGCACAGGTGCGTCTCGGAGGCAAAGGACGCGGCGTGACTGTGTTATTGGGTGCGTCTCTGGAGCAAAAGACGCGGCGCGATAGTGTTTCTGGGTGCGCCGGTCGCAGCAAAGCATAGAGGAACAGTGCGT